>OZ024909.1:52312913-52912913 GCA_964017125.1 Flabesymbios commensalis | reverse complement strand
GTAATTGCAAACAGAGGACAATGTTGTACAGTGAGTTAGTCTGTACAATTCAATTGATTTTAAATAATGATTTTGAGTAGCATCGCTCGAGGCCACACACTGACTTTTACTGCACCGTATGTCATGCTAATATAATGGATGTCTAGGCCTAAACATATAATTATAGCGTAATAAAACAATGTAATTCTTGTCGTTTAAATCCACAAACATCAGTAATTTAATATTGTTATTTTAAAATTATAGCGATCACCCATCATGATAAAAAATAACCCATTTCCGATAATTTTCGCTGATCCACTTTCCAGAATGAGACTGATTTTTCTTCTAACGTTAAGGTAAGAATAATAAGGGTAATCGTGTCTTGGTGTGTACCGGCCCCTATGTACAACGGAATGCCGGTGACCAGCGATTTTCACCAGTACATGTGTACCCGAAAATAAACACTGATTCGGCCAATTTTGTGCAAAAATGTCAGGGTTACCCTATTTAAAGACAAAATACACATAATAAAAAGGAGACTTGAATGACATCGTCAAGGCATTTTTCAAATGAGATGTAAAGCTGTTATTTTCAGTTAAACTATAAGACTGTCATCAAACTAGGACGTTTATACTTGCTGCGCCGTATTTTTGGGGCACAAATTTACGAATGGCAATGATTACAGACTCTGTATCGCACACAGAGTCTGTTATTACGGACTACTTATTATGTGGTACTGAACGTTACCCTTATTTTCGTCTTATACTATTTTAGATTTGCTGTTTTATTTTTAGATAATTCATAAGCATGTTTCAACGAAATAAAAAAAATTATGCTAGAAAAAAAGTTATATTTTTAATTTTGGGATATTTTAGCTTGTCGAATATTTATCGCAAAATAAAAGAAATAATAAAAACGTCTAAAACTAGTCTACAGCTGCTCTTTAATGTTTATCTTGAATGAATCATAGCGGTGTTTGCATTAAAGAGTTTTGATGGCCAAATGCTACATACACTGGCCAATTGCAGCTATTTGATTCCGCATAGTATTGCAAGTACTTCTTTATGGCTACTATAGATAAAGTACATTTTTTTTATATAATAGGCCTACATTTTGCATTTAAAAAACAGCAGTGCATCCATTATGTTTGATCTATGGAGAGCTTGGCAGACTCCAAATTGAGTGTGAAATAAAAAATAAATACTACAATTCTGGATGAGGCAAATCGATGCAAATAGCGACAAAATTGTCTAGCGGAAGAGTATTTTTTTATCAATGTATTGTAATTAGCCAATATTTACCCCTACCAATGGATCTGCATCATAGAATACAGTTTAAATTCATGCAGTTTACCTATATTTTGTTACATTAGTGTAAGCAATCAGATAACTGTGTAGATAATATTTTTAAGCAAATAAAATATTCTCATAAATGTTTTAATTATAAGTTGTAAAAACAGACATTTGGTTTTGAAAAATACTTTGATATTTTACCGTATCCAAAATATTTGATTTTTGCGACATATAGAACTTGTAATCACAAGCTCCAAATCAAAATCGATAGATATACATTATATAGATCCAGACAAAAAAGATTTTGTACACTGTGCGATCAAAGATGTATTGAGGATTAATTTATGTATGTGTTTGAGTGTTCAAAACTAAAATCGTTTAGAACCAAATATTTAGCATCCGCGTATGCAGCTCGGTCTTATAGTAATCAAATGTTAAATCTTTTAGGATCATATCATCACAGAACGCTTATTATTTTAACAATTTTTGGAATGTTTCTAATATACTTTATGATTTGTTGTGGCAATAACGACTAAAATCATTTTCTTTAATTAGCAACGTATTACAATATTTTGAATGAAATTAACTCACCATATATAATATGTATATAGTTGTGGTTATATAGGCCTATTTTTTGTTTATGTGGGTAGCCTACATATATGTATGTAGATTTGTATCATGGAAGTTGTAGAATGGTGGTAAAAAAATGGTTTTCTTACTTTATTATACTACATCGTATAATATACTAAACATTATGCAATTTAACAGCGTTTAAGCTTGTTCTTGGATTTTCAAAATATATGTATTGTTTCAAATGATTTGTAGATGAAATCATAACACATTTACCACAATTTTGGGGATGGTTTGGGGAAATTAAATTTGCCTAGTATGTCTAATCATTTTATAAGAACATACTTTCCTGCTCACAGTCATAAATCTAAAATTATGCATGTTCGCCCAAAAAGACGACAGAGGACACAGTTTTTCTTTAAAATGGGAAATATAAATTTAGATATGGTGACAGTATATAAATATTTAGGATTATATTTTGACGAGTTTATGGATTTTAAGTATGGTATTAATGTTCTTTCTGAGGCTGCCGGTAGGAGTTTAAGTGCTATGATCGCTAAGATGCACTTACTCAGAAATTCAGGATTCCAAACTTTTACTAAAATGTATCATAGTTGTGTAGTTCCTATCAGTGACTATTTCGCTGGTATATGGGGTTTCAATCACTTTGCAATTGATCCAATGAATAAGATTCAAAATAGAGCATGTCGTTATTACCTAGGGCTTCACCCAAAAGCCCCAATTGCAGGGCTTCAAGGTGATATGGGATGGCTTTTACCTAAGTATAGACATATAATTGCATTATTTAGAACTTAGAATAGATTAACTAAATTAAAAACAGATCGGATTGTATCTAAGGTATTAAAATGGGATATTAAAATGGTTAATGGATGGTCTAAGCAATTTCGAGATATATGTCACACACTCAGTTGTGTACAGCCACGCTTAGGGGAAGTGTATGATCTTGAGTTACTGAAAAAGATTGTCCAAAGTAAATGTCAAGAAGACTGGCTGAAAAATGTGTCAATGAAGCCTAAATTGAGAAGTTATGTAATGTTTAAAAATGTATTTAAAAGTGAAAGTTATGTTAAGATGGCTCATTCAAAAATGTCTCGCTCTATATTCGCACAGTTGAGGTTAGGTATTTTACCATTAGAAATTGAAACGGGGAGATTTCGAAATATTCCTAGTGAAAGTAGAATGTGTCACTTTTGTAAAAACGAAATTGAGGATGAACTACATTTTGTGTGTGTCTGTCCTGTTTACAGTAATCACAGAAAAATATTATTTAATGAAATTATTTTAACTTATAATAATTTCTCTAATCTAGACATAACTGAAAAATTCTGTTTTATTATGGCAACAGGAACGAAATATGTACTGAATTATGTAGAAAATGCATGGAACACCCGGAAGTCTTTATTGTATGCATAATATCATTCTTATTTTCCATATTTTGTATTGTTGAACAATTCTATAATGTATTTTATTCTGTTCGATTGAGCATAATGGGTCTCATGATCCCCTTCTAATGCGGGTTGCACATTCAGCGGCTCTGGCCCGGTGGACGCGGGGTGTTGGTCCGGTGTTGGTTTAGTGTTGATCCAGCGTCGAGACGATGGGTCGGCATTGAGACGACAGTGGGTCGACGTCCCGTGTTTACTGTGTGCTTTGTTTGCCCTCTGAGCACGAGACGCTGGCCCTTTGTTTGGGGCGACACTCGACTCGACGACAGTGGTTCAGCGTTGAACCAACTTTTGGTCTGAGTCTCTGTTTTCTGTTTATTATTTTGCAATCAGGCAATGGTATTCTGGTAGGAGGTGCATTTGTTTAGCAACGGCCCGATGCCAGGCCAACGTTTCAGATATTGGCCCGGCTTCGGCCCGGGCTGGGCGAATGCCCAGTCTTACTAACTAACCATCTCATTTTCATCTCATTATTACTAACTAACCATCTCATTCCTGTACACTATTATGTATATATATATAATTATGTTTAAACTGATTTATAAACCCCAAGTCGGGTTGGGTGCTAAAAAGACGGAAATTATATATTTATGTGACGTGAAATGTACATGGAAGCACAAATCAGTATAATAAACGATTACTACTACTATAGTCTTACGGAAAAGGTCATACCCAGCAAACACGAGGCATTCACCCAATGCTGTTCCAATGTTGGGCCAGCGTCTTCGACCCAACATTGAAACAGCATTGGGTCAATGCCTTGTGTTTGCTGGGATAATATATGTACTGTGATGCAGAGACAAACAACATTACTGCATGCTTACTGCTCATCGGTTAAAGTAAGTTACTGATGTTTGCTTTTCACGGTACGGTGAACATTCCAAACCACACGTCAGGTGCACGATAATAACCGCGATCATTTGAGCGTACTTCCGCATTAAAAAAAACATCTGAAACCGGATTTGGTTGGCCGTACAGCGAGCGTCTGTGCTGTCGCCTGTAGGATCACCTCGTAGGATGAACAAATAAGATTCAGTGTGAGTCAGAATGAAATCTTGGTTGTTGTGCTGTTTATTGAGCTCATGTTTGATTCAGGGGATTCAAGCCAAGAAAAAGTACCATGGGTAGGTTCATGTGTCTATATATCTTCTATTTTTGTATCTATACCATATGTGCTGATGTAATGTTGACACTTTTAGGTGATTATGATTCAAAAACCGACTCATATCCGTTAGGAGGAAATATTAAATTTAAGTTACTCAAGTCATCATGTTTAAAAAAATGCGTCTTTTTGTCTTAGGTATATATAACGTATTAATTGTTATTAAAGAACGAAACTAACTGAATGTGATCTGTCCCCACCCCTATTTTCGAGTATTATCAAGTAGATTATCATGATTAATAACTGGGTATCTGATATAGAATAATAGTTTGAGCTCAGTAAATTCGGGATTTTGAGGCAATGCTGCTTTATTGTTGGGCCAGCGTCGCATACGATGGATTAGCGTCAAACAGCATCGGGTCAACGTTGTACTGCAAGCACCGATATATATATTTGGTAAG
This sequence comes from Flabesymbios commensalis, assembly GCA_964017125.1. Taxonomy (NCBI): domain Eukaryota; kingdom Metazoa; phylum Annelida; class Polychaeta; order Terebellida; family Flabelligeridae; genus Flabesymbios; species Flabesymbios commensalis. The sequence goes on along the minus strand of OZ024909.1, from coordinate 52,908,043 downwards.
ATGACTCATATGGGGTAGGCCTACCGTTATTCTCGCAAGAGTCACATGATTTTGTTAGGTCAACACGTGTATAATGAAAATACTTCACTATTATAGGCCTATGTAATCATGGTAATGTGACACTTTGGTACAATGCTGTGTACAATTAAAGGTGACTTTTCAAGGGAGCTCCCATTAAAAGACTGGGGGGAGGGGTTGGACGATTTTATGAAAAACAACAACGACCAGGCTTACAATTTGACGGAAAAAATAATCTGGGCTCAAAGGCAGCAATTTGCATTGAAACAAATTGGCCGAAAAAATATTTTAAAATAATTAGGGGCAATGAGACTGGGACCCTACCACACAAGTCGAAGTTTTAAAGTTTCCACATTCCCAAGTTCCGAAGTTCCCACGCTCCGTGAACGTCAAATGTCGAAGTTCAAATTTTTGTTTCGTAATTTCGAATTTTAATCGACAGCATATGCCTACACAAAAAATGTGAGACAATTAATCATTCTTGTGTTTAACCCTTACAGCGCGGGAATCGGCTTTAGACGTCAGAACGTCAGATTCTGACGTTCTCAAGTCGATTCCCGCACTGTAATAGAAAACATAATAATAATGACCGTAGACCCATAGGTATTCGAATACATCAGAAAGAGCTAACTAAGACATTTATGGAGATTTCAAATTGAAGAAACCCTTTGGTCTCCATGGTTTATACAAAAATATTTCGGCGCTTTAAGGGTTAGACGTCTGGAACGCTGACTCAGGATTAACAGATTAAGTCAGGACTGGTTCATCGTTTAGTGTCTGTGTTGGGCTTTGAAACACAATATACTGCAGATCTGATAGTTTTCGCGTGTGGCTACTTTTCGCGAATTTAAGATTTTAGGACTTTTCACGAAGTTTAGAATAATTCACAGTTGCTCATTTTTCTTTAGTTTATAGCTATTATAATAATAATTTTCACGAGATTCTTTAATTCGGGAATTTTTCCTCTTTGCGAAATTCCCGAAAACTAAAACTTTTCGAATATAACCAGATGTACAGTATTTGATAAATACAATTTGACGGAAATTTTTAATTTTTAATTTTAATTTTTTATTTATTAGGTTTTATATACACAAATATATACAATAATCGTACAAACATGCAATTGTAAATAAAATTGTGTACATCAGGATGTCGAATACAGGTGACCAGCACCCTAACTAAGTTCGACATCCGGGATAAAATTTATATACATGGTAATTACATTTAAAATTACACTTAAAAGTAAAATTAAATAGAAATATATTATACAAATTTTTTGTTTCCCGCGCTAAAACCAGAGATAAAATAACTACATAATAGTATGAAAGTAGCAAAAAAACCCTCTGGAAAGCGTAGAAACTTATAAAACAACTACAAGTGGAGCAATTTTTAAAAGCATGCAACATTATAACAATATCATTATTTTAGTTTTATAAGGTCTTCACAATTTCAACGTTGTAGATAATTGCTTGACTGCGGAGCAAGTAGAGGGTGACCAGGGTGCCCTAAGCAACCACACAAGTTTAGTTCATTATGCAGTCGGGCACAATACCATATAATATCATGATAATACAATAAAACTATACTATATTAAGAGTATTTATAAAGACGATAATACAACTATGTGGTAATAAATAGAGCCCTCGGCACGTACATAACGTTAGTCCCTTTAGAATAAAAGTACTTTGATTAGTCTAAATTGCATCTGCTGGCGTCAGGTCGCATAGCCGTCGCTCAGCCCAAGAAATCCATCTATGCTATACTATTCCGAGTTGGACTGGTGGCTCTCGCCTGCCAACACATATGTATCGACACATGAGTAGCCATGCATATTGAATTATTGTCTTACTGGCATAGTGGAACGCTTTCTAACAGAATGTGATATTGAAACATGATAATTATGATGATTCGAATATCTGGGCTCATAGGCGGCTGCAATTTGCATTGAAACAAATTGGCCGAAAAAGTATTTAAAAATAATGAGGTGCAATGGGACCCTACCACACATTTCAAAGTTTCAAAGTTTCCACATTCCCAAGTTCCGAAGTTCCCACACTCCGGAAACATCAAATGTCGAAGTTCAAGCTCCGTAATTTCGGATTTATTCGACAGCATATGCCTACACAAAAAAAAAACGAGAGACAATTAACCATTCTTGTTTTTAACCCTTACAGCGCGGGGATTGACTTTAGACGTCAGGATATGACGTCTGTAGACGTCAGATTCTGACGTCTAAAATCGATACCCGCACTATAATTACCGTAGACCCATAACATAGCTATTCAAATGAATCAGAAAGAGATAACTAAGACATTTATGATGATTTCAAATTGAAAAATCCCTTTGGTCTCCATGGTTTATACAAAAATATTTCAGCGCTTTAAGGGTTAAACGTCTGGAACGCTGACTCAGGATTAGGTTAGGACGGGCTCATCGTTTAGTGTCTGTGTTGGGCTTTGAAACACAATATATTAGATAATTACAAATTATGTGCGGGCCAACGCCACATTAATTGCCAAGTACAGCTCGGTCTGAGTAATCATTTTCAAATCTTTTAGGATAATATAATAACAGAACGCTTATTAATTTGACAATTGTTTGGAATGTCTCTAATATACTTTATGATTTATTGTGGCATTGACGATTAATATCATCTTCGTTATGTGGTTCTGAACGTTACCCTTATTTTCGTCCTATGATATTTTAGTTTAGCTGTTTTATTTTTAGATAATTCATAAGCATGTTTCAACGAAAAAAACTATTTTATAACAAAAAAAAGAAGTTATATTTTTTAATTTTTGCATAATTTAGCTTGTCGAATAGTTATCGCGAAATAAAAGAAATATTAAAAACGTCAAGAATTAGTCTACAGTTTATCTTTAATGTTTATCTTGAAAAAATCATAGCGGTGTTTGCATTAAAGAGTTTTGATGGCCAAATGCTACATACACTGGCCAATTGCAGCTATTTGATTCCGCATAGTATTGCAAGTATTTATAATCTAATATAATCTAATATAATCTAATATATTATTTAACAAATATTTTTGAATGTCTCTAATATACTTTATGATTTGCTGTGTCATTAACGATTAAAATCATTTCATTTAATTATCAACGTATTACAATATTTTGAATGAAATTAACTCACGATATATAATATGTATATAGTTGTGGTTATAAATATACGCCTATTTTTTTGTATATGTGCGTACATATATGTAGATTTGTATCATGGCAGTTGTAAAATGGTGTTAATAAAAAAAATCTTACTTTATTATACTACATCGTATATACTAAACATTATACAGTTTAAGCTTGTTCTTGAATTATCAAAATATATTTATTGTTTTAAATGATTTGTAGATTAAAACATAACACATATACCACGATTTTGAGGATGGTTTGGGGAAATTAAATTTGCCTTGTATGTCTTATCATTTTAAAGAACATATTTTCCTACTCACAGCGTCTGGTCCGTTGACTTGCATTACATTGTTGAGTGGCTCCGATACATTTACACTCTTTTGTACTCGCTTATGAATTGTTGTACCCGTCTTACATTATCAGATCTACGAGTTACATAGCCAATTATTCGTTTATAGACTTAGTCAGTCATCCGTTTTATTGTCAGAATGTATAAAACTGCAATATAATATCCATTATAGAATTTTGTAAGCGAAGCCAGATAGTATAGAATGAAGAATAACTCTTCCCATAATAAATTACATAACATATTCCTACAAATAATAGATAGGCCAACATAAGGCCTATATTTTAATCAGTATTATTTTTTGTATGCTATTTGTGTTTTGTTATATTTAATTGTTTGTTTTCCAACTCTATTAGACATTAGTTTTGAGCTTACAGTTTTGAAGCACCTGTACACAATAATACATGTGTTTTAATAATAAAAACAGCAACTGCTGCAGTTATACGCGTTTTACAGTGGTTTGGTTATCTCCACCATATTCACAGCAAACACAAAACATTTGTATAACATTTATACAACGTGGGCCCAACGTCTTCGACGTTAGTCCAACATTGTATAAATGTTATACAAATGTTTTGTGTTTGCTGGGTTACCCAAGTGACTCTGAGTTAATTTAAGAAAAAAAGTTTTTTTCCTCAGGGTATAATAATGACTGCATGGAATAAGTAGGTATGATAAGCTCACTTTTATTTGCATTAAATCAACGCAGTGGCTATTTACAGTGACACCCCTGTCAATAGTGCATTTATACACGTTATTGACAGGGAGATAATTAGCCAATCAGTGCGTCCCACACATCACGCCTCCATCTTCCCAGCAAAAAAGCACAAGTGTTGTTAAAATGGCTGCGAGAATAGAGGCTCGTGCCTCTTTCTCAAAGTTTGAAAAGTGGAATAAGACGTTGGAAAACTTCAAATCTAGCCATCAAGTAGAGTTTAGTGTACTCTGCAGCAAGGACGTTGCTGCTGAAAATAGAAGGCTATCGCCGAAGGTTGTGCATCACCCATATGATCACAAATACGCTCACGCTCAATATGGCTGCATTCATTCGGGCAAGCCGAGGAGCCGAAGTTCAGGACTGCGCCCAAATCAACCGAAATTAGGGCTATTCAAAACCGTCTATTATCACCCATACACTAAGTATCCTATTACATGAAGACCCACTGCTGACAGGGTCACCCTGTCAATAATACACCAAGAACCTCCGCTGACAGTGTCACCCTGTCAATAAGACATCAAACCCCACTGCTGACAGGGTGACCCTCTGAACATGGTCAATAAGACATGAACCCCCACTGCTGACGGGGTGACCCTGTCAATAAGACACCAACGCTGAAAAATGACAGGGTGACCCTGTCAATAATACATCACCACCCACTCCTGACAGGGTCACCCTGTCAATAAGACATTAACACCCACTGCTTACAGGGTCAACCTGTCAATAACACAATCACGTCTACTGCTGACAGAGTAAAACCGATGTAAGACATGCTCTGATTGGTTGCTTTCCTTAGCTCCTAATTGGTTGTTATTGACCCTGTCAACAACATATTCTGATACACTGATTACAGGTTCACCATGTCAATTATGCATGAATGATCACTATTGACAAGGTGACCCTGTCAGCAGTGTTTGTTAATGCAGTATTGACAGGGTTACCCTGTCAATACTGCAGTTTCAACTGTTAAAACTACCGTTAGGGCAACTATCAGGGTGACCCTGTCAATAACAGTTGAAACTGCACTATTGACAGGGTCACCCTGTCAATAGCCTCCGCATTAAATCAATTATATAATAACTTTGAAAGTATAGGATAACCTGTTTAACTGCTTGCCTAACCTGCTTTACTGTCTGTCTGCATACCTGCATTGACCATGCTGATATTCAGAAACAATGTTTTACTTTCAGGTATGAGCTGGTCGTAGTTACGCCAACTACCATTACACAGTTGGAGCTTCTACACAGAATGTCTCAAAATACACACTTAGAGGTAAACACTTATTCGAAAGTGACCAGTTTAATGTCCTATAATTGATTATTTTAACCCTTTCAGCGCGGGGAGCGACTTTAGACGTCAGAATCTGACGTCTGCAGACGTCAGATTCTGACGTCTAAAGTCGACCCCCGCACTGTAAGAGTAAAAATATTTATATTGGCCGTAGACCCATAACATAGGTATTCAAATGAATCAGAAAGAGCTAACTCAAACATTTGGGATGATTTCAAATTGAAAAAGACCTTTGGTCTTCATGGTTTATATAAACAGATAAAAGTATTTCTGCTTGATAAATTTGATAAATTTGATAAACAGGTGGACTTTTGGCATCTCCCTCGTGAACTGAATCGGGAAGTGACAATGTCAGTCAGCGGAGAGGATGCAGATGAACTGAAGAACATCCTGATATCAGCTGGGATGTCTCCTGTCGTAGTTGTCAGCAATTTACAAAAGTCAGTTTTTTATTTTTACAAAATAAGATATCCAAGATATCTGGGCCCAAGTATGGTACTTTACCCCTAATTGTGTAACAGTTTAATGAAGTTCTGGGATTAGCTGATCCTGTAGTGTGCAGACAAAGCTACTCTTTCATTGCTCAAGGGGACTTCTTCACCCTTTGCCTGCTAATCACGACAATAGTCGTTTTTAATCAGTTTTATTAGCCGATTAAACTACTGTTATTGGGAATGAAATGTGTGTTCAAACATCAAGATTTGTAAATGTTTGGTCTCAAACTAAACAATTATGAATAATTTTCAACCACTTGAGGTTGTGGATTGCGGTAGCGAGACACAACCTCAAGTGGTTGAAAATTTAAATAAATTATCTTAGCAGGATAAGGGTTAATTTGGTCAGATATATAACAATACATTTTAAGCAGAATAAATTCAACAACTGGATATATGTTTAGATTACAGTGTAAGATAAAATAATTTATGATAATAAGGTATATGATTGTGAGAAAGCCTCTTGATGGTACAAGAGGTTTGTGGTTTGAAAATTAATCTGAGGCAGGACACTTAATGATAGGCCTACAGTGGGTGAAATTATTATTTTATTATTTTTATACTATTTGATACTATGCAATACATATAGGCCTATATGCAACAATACAGAATTAATTATAACTATGCTACTTGATAGCCTTATCGATGACCAAGAAAAACAACTAGAGCTAGACGAAATATTTGCCGCAGCCGCTTTTCGCCTAAATGCTTACAACTCAGTCAATAAGGTAAGTGACCAAATAGTGGTAGGTACAGATGATTGTATCATGTGTATATAGGACGTAATGCTAGAAAAACATACATTGATTGATGTTTGGTGAAATAACATTATAACTATGACACACCTTCCAGGATACAAAATACATTGTCATGATATACTGCTCCAATATTGTACTAGACTTGATAGATTAAGATGAGATATAAAAATATGCTAGCAATAGCATCATGAGCAACATATTATTACTAGGAGTTATAATCGTTTTCTAATTGGAAATAATACACCAAAATATATAGCATTATTTTCTTTGTATATATTAACTGCTACTAATCGATTTTTAGTTTAATTTTGACAACTGTTATGACATATCACATGGATATTTATATATATATGTCTAATAATATATATTGATATATTGATTAGATATATTTCTTTTTGAGAAAATGAGCGATAAATGACTTAGCCCATAATTATTGACAAAGAAATATATTACCTGTATGTTTGTCTAGATGTTATGGTAATTGATTTTCCGTACAATATCATAAATACACTTTTAGTCAACATTCAAAAATGACAAGTTTCGGTCAGCGCGCTGTTTGAATTGGTCAAAAATCATTATTTATAAGTCTATTTTGTTACAGTTGTGACGTATGACTGTGGTTTTAGAAAAACTATTACACATTTTACACCTACACATCCATTCCACGAATTTTTGTAATATAAATTTATTCCTATTGAAAAGTGTGATTAATAATCGCTTTTCTCAAAAGGGGTATGTAAATTGGTTGAGAATTACAGAGAATAGCTTTACTGTGCCTGTGGGGGTATATTAAAACCGAAGCTCATTTTAGGATAGCTGAATTATCTTTTTGATTTAAATAAACTTACACTGTATATACAATTTCGTAAGCATATTCCTATGCAAACAAAATATACTGCGTTTTTCTGTACTTTTAAACAGCCTTTGACGACAGGCCTCCATAGCCCCAAAAATATAATAGCATAAATTACTCACACTTGGTATCAGATGACGAATATTTGATGTCATTCAAATTATCACGGATGCGAGATCTGCATTAGCTCCGCTGTTGAGCAGAGAAACCGAGATAAACAGCTTTCAATCCCCCGCATATTATGACTCGAGGAGGTTGAAACTTTTCTTGGATGGCTGTTCTAAACTAGTTAACATGCTATACAGCATGCACAGACGGAACAACTCCCTATAATGAGCTGCCAAGTGGGCCAAAAAGTAGGGCGTATCATTAGTACTACTATATAGCAACCATCGCAGTACCCCAACTACCTGAATATTATTTTAAAAAGTATATGTGTATGGATTGATAGAGCTGAATTAAGACTGTATCCAACACATTGTATAATTGTACACAGGTACATTATCTTAACTGTTTAAGTTTCCTGTTGCTTTTTTACAATGAACTTGTTATCTCTGCACAACGATCACTGGCCTATTACTACTACTAGCTAATATACCACGCCCTAAAAATACTTACAATATGTTTTAGATTCAAGATTACTTGGATGATGTGCCATCATTTTGTGCTCATTGTAGGGTTATTAAAATAGGACGCAGCTCTAAAAGAAAACATTTAAAGGTAATCAAGGTAAGTTGGCCAGCTATAGTCCATCAGATATAGTGATCAAGTAAGTTTAAAACCAAATCAAATACCCCTGATATTGATAACATATTGTTGTGGTAGATAATTTAACTTGAAAGATGTCTATTTTACAACTTGAAATGAATAACAAAATACTAATATATATATAAAAAAGACAATAACTTTATTTTAACGAAAAATAACTTATCTTTAAAATAATGAAAATATATCGTGTAGTGGTCCAGACATATTTATAAACACTGATAAATAACATTTGAAACCATTATATTGAGCCTATTTTGCAGTAAGTAATTATAATAATACTTGTCACCATTCCCCAAACATAGATAATCTCCGAGGTCAGAATGTTTTTTTACAATGCTATTTCTAGATACTTAATTGTCTACTCATCTGAGAAAGAAATAAAATCAGCTTGAAGTGTTGGTGCATTTAAATCAAAACTTGCCACATTTAAAAAACAATAAATATACAGTTTTTTTACCCCGCACATGCCTTACCCCGTAGCACGTATAAAGAAGAAGAAGAAGAATATTTATATGAAAAGCAACTATCCTAATATTTTTTTTTTTTTTCGGCCGCTATTTATCACTCAGTTTACAAGTAATCGACGTCAAACCTTGGCACAATGATCCTTAGGTATACAGATACCAGGTTAAATATTTTTTTCGCTGATCTGGACAATGGATCTCGATCTATCCGTGATTTTATAAATCCAGTTTGTGGATCAATGTCGTTTCAATGATTTACATGTGGGGTGATAGCCCATTGATCAAATGAAAGGACAGCGCGACTAACAAAGGGGCATTGTGTCGGCAACTCGGGGGTTGATAGGGGTTTATTGTACAGTGTCTCGGCCGTGGCCGTGACACTCTCAGGGCCATGTCCATTTATTAATTAAAATCAATATATTCAATAATGGTTCAATGACGGGCCAGCGTCCCTGTCAGTGGCCCAGCATTGAACAACCATTGGAGTTTAATATTGACAGTAAAAACCTCTCAAATGCTACATTCCAAATAAAAAATAAAATTAAAGTCCCAATTCCGCAAAAGATAGCAAATGATCGGGAAAGGGTTTGCAAGTGATAGCAAATGTTCGCAAACGGTCGCAAATGGTCGCAAACAGTCGCTAACGATCACAAACTGTCGCAAATCGTCGCAAGTCGTCGAAAACGGTCGCAAGCGTTTGCAAACGGTCGTAAATGGTCGCAAATGGTTGCAAACAGTCGCAAATGGTGGCAAACGCTCACAAACACTCGCAAATGGTCACAAATGGTCGCAAACTGTCGCAAATGGTCACAAAAGGCAGATGTTGCAGTTGTCGCAAAATTCGCAAATGTCGTAAAAAAAAGTTTCAAAAGTACGTCCAAACTTTAGTACTGTTACTTGTCACAGTTGTTCTAGTTATGGTTTTGAACAGCGAGCCGACTGCATCCATGCAAATCTCAATCACAGCAAACAAGAGACGTTGAACCAATGTTAATTTAATGTTGGCCCATCGTGTCCAACTCTGGCCCAACATTGAATCAATATGGGGTCAACGTATCTTGTTTGCTGGGATATCACATATTGAATATTAATTTCCCTCGGCTCCGTAGGCCTAAACATTGACGGAAAAAACGCCCTCATTTTTATATTATGCTAACTATTTTGTTTTCAAAAAGACAATAATGGCAGCTTTAATTGGATCTAATTATTTTTCCCGATAAGCATTAATTACGCAGTCCACATTTTCAGAATTAAATCAAAATGCACCGACCAAACTCAATAAAAATATTTTTGGGGGATAAAACGTAAACCCAGCAAACACTGCACACTGGGCCGATATCAATTTGAAAGTTGAGCCAGTCTAGAAGATGGTGGGGTGACATTAACTTCAACCGCCAAATTATTTAATTGAAATTTAAACACAAGTATATTATGTAATATATGTGGCATCTACTTTCATTATTTGAAATTAAATTTTAAATTCGGTTTGAGAAAAAAATAATTCGAACGTGCATTTGCAAAAAATACAAAGGAAAATGTCACCTAACTGATAATCAAGTATTATCTAGTTTAAACCTTTATGATTTTCAGGTAAGTTATCCAAACGGAAATCCAACCAAAAAAGCCATTTTTATAGATGGTGGACTCCATGCTAGAGAATGGATATCTCCCGCAACAGCTCTCAATATAATACAAAGGGTAAGTCACCTGGGCAGGTGTGGTCAGTCTATTGTTTGTCAATTGTTTGTCAGTCTATCATATTTGTAGCAAGATTGTTGTGAAAACTATAATAAACTGTATCGCTCCCAGTACACACAACATTTCATATCATTTATACAATGTTGGACCAACGTCGAAGATGTTGGGCCAACGTTGTATAAATGCTATGCAAATGTTTTGTGTTCACTGGGCTGGTGTAGGCCTATATGTATTTTAAAATAAAATTTGAAATGCATGTTTTTTTAGCTCTTTGCTTAAATGAATTATTGTCTTTATGTTAAAACATCATGATACAACTACACAGTTACGCCATCACTTAATTAGGCCTACATAAATGGATGTTACTCAGTTTGTTTACGATATTAAACATAATTTAATTAGGCCCTAAATGTGTTAATACGGTGCAGAGTTATGTACATGTATGTCTATTGAAAATATACATAAAATTATCAAAACAATGTTCAATACGTACAATGTGTGTCAATGAACAATTATTCGGAAATAATTTGGACATTAGGATCCTATTCAATAAGTTACCTCAAAAGTCTTATCGTGAATTGGTTTGTTTTACAATTAAATTATTTTTTACTAACCATATGAATGTATGGGTTTACTACATCACTCGCTCCTTAGATCCTAAGTTATTGAGTTATTAGTTGGCAGATCTGGACTATAACAGCCCTCTTCCTGACATTCAAAGAATGACAAATTATGACTGGTATATTCTACCACTGGCGAACCCAGATGGGTATAAATACTCAAGAAGACAGGTAAGTGTAACTCATTCATATTAAATTATTTATAGTTGATCTGTTGTTCAAAATGTTTTAGTTGTTACATTATTGGAGCTCATAATGTATTAACATGTTCACAAAACGGATTTCTGGGCTCTTCTATTTTGTGTCCCTATCTCACAAATGGCTTTCACTCACATCACATCTCACGTCAAAAACGGCAACAAACATAGATCCAGTTTTCTGTCATCACATTGCATATGGTATGCCCAGTATATGATGTTTCTGACTAATCAGTCATTTCTTTATTTGTTATTATTTGTTATTACGCTTTTCCTCGTCAATTTTACGACAGTTGAGGTGTCTCGCTGTTAAGCTGTGTTTCGAGCCGTTGATTTATCCCTGTAGATAGCCAGTCTATTTCAACATAGGCGGCTGACCAAAATCTTAGGCACATCATTGGACGAGATGGTCGATGGTTCTTATTTATTGGCGGCTTTATTGGCTCAATGTCTGCGACGTTGGACCAGCATTGAACCAGCACTGGATCAATGTTTCGTGTTTGTTGGGATTTTGTGAATGTGGGAGGTCCCATGATGTAACATGAATTAAAATAGCATTGACATTATGTGTGGAATATACTTTTTATTGCAGTATACTGAGTCAAATATTTATACATGTGTACCATGATTTGTAAGTTGAACATTGACATTGTGTATTACTGTTAATGGTTTGCGTATTTCTCCAGCTTAGAGGTTAATGAAGATGAATGTTTACATACCTTGACCGCGACACTGCATTATCATGAAAGTCATCACATGACGTTCTAGATGCAATAAAAAAAATTACCCAATTGATTTCCTAAAATAATACGTTAGAACACCAGTCCAGCTGAGAGATCACGGGTTGACTTACAACTTGGTTTTGAACAATGTTTGCTGACCTGCCAATGTCAGCAAATTTCAGCCTATGACCAGCGTGAGGCCATAATAATGACCAGCCTTTGGCCAGCGTAACCTGCACATGGCTAGCGTATTGGAGGCGTTGGTAGCGAAAACAACACTCATGTCCAGCACTCCAACATTGCACTATTATTTCGATAACTGAGGTATAATAATTATATTCACGTAGTATAGTATGAACAGCGTACTAACGAGTAACGTTTATCTAGCAGTTCATCTAGTGTGTTTAGTGTGTGCATAACGTTTGCTTAACGTATTAGACTGTATCCATGCACACAAATTGTCTTTGAAACGTATGTAACCTATGTTACGGTCCCCAAGCGTTTGTCAACGCCCTACATGCCAGCATATTAGGGATTGTTTCCATACATTGGCATACGCTGGTACATACGGCACGTTATAGTGTGACACTGTCTTGAAGGAAGCCCTAAATCGGATTATGCCCTTCTCGTTTCAAAAGACTTCAAGGGGTCTTCATTTCATTGTGTACACAGCACATTATCAGCACTACATATATGAAATCCAAGGTTGCAGATGGAGAAGTGATATAATTGTTGATTGTAGATTTGTAAATATTTATTTTATATTTGTATTATTTTCTCACGTATTTCAGTGCATGTTTTTGTGTTCCTTCAGGATCGTCTTTGGCGCAAGACGCGCAGAAAAAAGAGCAATTTAGCTTGCATTGGGGTGGATGCAAACAGGAATTTTGATATTGATTGGGCTGGTAAGCCATTTTTAACTATTTGTCACAAATAACCCACCTTGAATATTATAGGGAGAACTTATCATTCATACAAAATATTAATATAAATTGCGGACACTTAAAAATTATTTAATTTATTGTCTGCATAGATAGAGTACAACACGTGGGGTGTTTTTAATGCATGCCCCCCCCCCCCCCAGATAATTGTACATTTTCAGATTCTCTCTAGGCTTATACTGTTGCAGCCAGGCGTGTATGTTTAGGCTACATACAATGAAAAATTACACAATTTTTTTTCAAATTTTTGACCACAAAAATATTTTAATAACAATAAAACATTTTTTCAAAAAATATCCTGCGATTAGGAGGGGGACAACCCTGTTCCGGACGAGGTGAGGTTTTGGGAGATGAGAGGGGGTCAAACTTTTTTGAAAAATATATATTTTGAACTTGAAACTATAAAAATATTAAGATTTTAAAAACTTTTTTTTTTCGAAGGTTTTTTCTTGAGTGACAGGGAGGTACCATTAACACCTGCTTTATAAATCCTAATGGTGCTGCTCCACTGATAATGCCGGATGGAGTGGATTAAGTGGCATTAAGGTTGTACTATAGGCCTTGAGTGTTAATGGCGCGAAAGCCTTCCCAATTGCATTGTGTCTAATTGCATGTTACTGTCAAACTGCGGGCGGGATACAATGCCATCTCTAGTGACAGCTACATAATGTTGTTTTTTCAAATATATGCAGGTTTGAACACATGGGCCGAATGAAGTGAGAAGCAATTATTTTTTTTATAAACCAGACAGGGCTGAAACATTGGGCCCAAGTATGGTATAGCACCCCTTTTTTATTAACAGCTGATCCACTGTTCCATTGGTCGGGGTAGAATACCATACTTGGTCCAAAAAATGTTACAAGAACAAAACTATATGCGTACTCTAGACACCATTCCATGTAGGCCTGTGATCATCCTTATTAGCCTGCATAGTCATCCTTATTAGCCTGCATAGTCATCCTTATTGGTCTGTATTGTCATCCTTATTAGTCTGTATAGTCATCCTTATTATCCTGCATAGTCATACATATTAGCCTACATAGTCAACCTTATTAGCCTGCATAGTCATCCTTATTAGTCTGTATTGTCATCCTTATTAGTCTGTATAGTCATCCATATTAGCCTGCATTGTCATCTTTTATTAGCCTCTATAGTCATCCTTATTAGTCTGTATAGTCATCCTTATTAGTCTGTATAGTCATCCTTATTAGTCTGTATAGTCATCCTTATTAGTCTGTATTGTCATCCTTATTAGTCTGTATAGTCATCCTTATTAGTCTGTATAGTCATCCTTATTAGTCTGTATAGTCATCCTTATTAGTCTGTATAGTCATCCTTATTAGTCTGTATTGTCATCCTTATTAGTCTGTATAGTCATCCTTATTAGTCTGTATAGTCATCCTTACTAGTCTGTATAGTCATCCTTATTAGTCTGTATGGTTATCCTTATTAGTCTGCATAGTCATCCTTATTAGCCTGTATGGTTATCCTTATTAGCCTGTATAGTCATCCTTATTAGCCTGTATGGTCATCCTTATTAGCCTGTATGGTTATCCTTATTAGCCTGTATGGTTATCCTTATTAGCCTGTATAGTCATCCTTATTAGCCTGTATGGACATCCTTATTAGCCTGTATGGACATCCTTTTTAGCTTGTATGGTCATCTTAATTAGCCTGTATGGTCATCCTTATTAGCCTGTATGGTCATCATTCTAGCCTGTATGGTCATCCTTATTAGCCTGTATGGTTATCCTTATTAGCCTGTATGGTTATCCTTATTAGCTTGTATGGTCATCTTTATTAGCCTGTATGGTCATCCTTATTAGCCTGTATGGTCATCATTTTAGCCTGTATGGTCATCCTTATTAGCCTGTATGGTTATCCTTATTAGCCTGTATGATCATCCTTATTAGCGTGTATGGTTATCCTTATTAGCCTGCATAGTCATCCGTATTAGCCTGTATGATCATCCTTATTAGCCTGCATAGTCATCCTTATTAGCTTGTATGGTCATCCTTATTGACCTGTATGGCCATCCTTATTAGCCTGCATAGTCATTGTTATTAGCCTGTATGGTCATCCTTATAAGCCTGCATAGTCATCCTTTTTAGCCTGTATAGTCATCTTTATCAGCATGTATAGTCATCCTTATTAGCCGGTATAGTCATCCTTATTAGCCTGCATAATCATCCTTATTAGCAGTATTTACGTATGCACCATGATAATTCCAGGCCTTTCCGAAATCCACATTTTTTCGTGAAATTTAAACATGATAAAACACTCTGCGTTGCCCCAACCTTCACACCGCGTTAACAAATAACTTAATTCACATACATTATTCGTCGTTTTGGATTTAATAGGGTGTACCTGCCACTTTCCGCAGTGGCAGATACAGTCTCTTATATCCAAGGGGACGAATTATACATTTGAACAACATTTTAAATTTAATTAATATGAAATCAATGAACACATTCATTAGATAAGAAAAATGAAGTACTGTATTTTTATGGCAGGAGCCAGATCTTCTAACAACTCATGCAGCATAACCTACGCTGGACCATCAGCCTTTTCTGAGCCTGAGACTAGAGCCATCAGAAATACCCTGCTGGCTCAACACTTTCATGTTTATCTGTCCCTGCACAGCTATAGCCAGCTGTGGTTGACTACATGGGGGTACAAAAAAGACGATCCTAGCGACTATCACAAACAGGTATGCAAATTAGGTTCTCTATTTCCGTTTATCATTATCATTTAGTTGAGTTTTTCTTATGAGTCCTTACCCTTCTTCTCTCCATGTCTGCATACGAGACCGAGAGATTTACGCCCAATCCCTCGCAATAATATAAAAATGAGAAATTTTTACCAAGTCTGGACTTCATTGTCGTTCGCTGGGTTATACAGTAAAATATTTCACAAATAACACATTTTTTCAGTAACTTGAAGTTGTGGATCGCGGTAGCGAGACACAACTACAAGTGACTGAAAATTTAAATTGAATGGGTCGGTGTTCTAAGAGTTAATGTAACCAACCGATGATCACTTTTAATCGGTTGAGTGAAATTGTCTTAAGTCAGGAGCATATAAAATATATATGCTTGACTTGACAAATATTGTTTCGATTACCACAAACGTAATATATATTATATATTACGTTTGTGGTAATTAAAAAAAATATTTCAATCATTAATCTAAGAAAACAGGCACCTGGAGGGACAGTTGAGCACGATATCTGTAATATAATACAGGCTCGGTCAGACTATTTTAATGAAAAACTGTGAATTAATCCATAATTCAATTTATCACCAATAATAGACTAATCATATCTCTAATCAATCATCATAATAATTGTTGTACCAAACGACTGATCATCGATTATGATCTATTATTTGTATATTATATTATGAGCTATACTGAAATTAACATAATTAAATTAATAACGGCGGGTTCATAAACCAATGGTACTGAGCATTAGTAAAAATGTGAAAAAGGGAGGTTGTATGTTGTATTATTTACTGTCTATGTGAAAGATTGCTTGCTTGCATGCTTGCTTGCTTGCTTGCTTGATTGATTGATTGATTGATTGATTGATTGATTGATTGATTGATTGATTGATTGATTGATCGATTGATCGATCGATCGATCGATTGATTGATTGATTGATTGATTGATTGATTGATTGATTGATTGATTGATTGATTGATTGATTGATTGATTGATTGATTGATTGATTGATTGATTGATTGATTGATTGATTGATTGATTGACATTGGGCACCCCAACATGATACTCACCCATCCCTCAACATTCACACGAAGAAATTTATGTTAATTTCACCACAATTTGTTTTTGATAGCTATCGGACATTTCAATACACAATATATATTACTGTCAGAAAACCGGCAAAAAAGCGGAAGACAGGAAAAGAGGGTTAGAAGGTGATCAATTAATCCCTAAAGCGTTAAAATATATATTTTTAGGATTTCACACTTTTGAAGTTGTGTCTCGCCACCGCGACCCACAACTTCAAGTGGGTGAAAATTAATCAGATTTGTCTAATATGAGACCAAACATTTGCTAATCTTGCTGTTTAAACACCCATTTTGTTCCCACTAAGTGTGATTCAAACAGCTAATAGAGCGAATTCAAAACGACTATAATCGCAAACTGAATAATCCAATATGATGTAATCTGTGGCTTGTTATTGTTGTGGTGAAGCTTTACTGACGCTCTCGGGACGGCCCACCGGCTCTGAGCGTTCAATCACATATACATAAAACTATGGGAACTAGGTAATTAACAAGGCCAATATGTTTCTGCAAATTATACCATCCGATTCTGTTTCAAGATATAATTACACTCAGTATACTTTTTTCAGTTTTACTCTGATCCATGCCTGGGTAATAATGCTATAGTGGATTCAATTAGTGAATAAAGCAGATGAACCTTCTAATAATGTTTAAAAATCTTCGAAAGCTGGTGGTTGATATTATTGTCCAGGAGTGAATTTTCAGAATAATATTATTATAAGGTTTTGGCTCGACACACACCATTATCTTAGTTCATTATTTCCAGGTGCTGGGTTACACTTTTGGGACATTCCTAGTTTTCATTTAGTTATTTTTGGGGTATGAGTTTTCATTCAATCGACTTCATGCCTTGACACAATGATCCTTGGGTATTGGGGTTTTATGCTATGACATTTTTTTAGAGATCGGGATAGTTTAACTGGATTAAATCCGGATTTCAGTGTCTCAAAAGAGAATTAACTCCAAAGAGAAGTATCTATTGCATGAGGGATTGCCATTTTAGCTTGTTAGTTCTTCCTTAATTTTCAGAGGCTGATCGTTTTTCGAGTTTTTTCAATACTTTTAAAATTTGTTTTTGTACCTTAATCACACACACAACTAACGTTAGCCACATGTTTGTAGGATATGTTTACCTAATATAGATTCTGTACTAATTCCATTTGTAGGCAAGCGGGGGGGGGTGATTTTTAAGTCACTTGAATATGGGTGAAAGCATTACAGTCATGTCGGTCGATTTTCATTCATTGCATCAATAGACTCAGGCTGAAATGCGGGCAGTGTGTCCAAGCTGGGCCGCCCAATTTACCCTTTAAATGCTAGATTTGATAATTAATTTGCATTTGCCTAATGCTGTTTCAATGTGAGGCCAGGCTAGCAGACGGATGCCTACCATTGAACCCAACCTTGAGTGTTTATAATGGTCAGTAGTAATATTTTAAGTGCTAGATTTGACAATTAAAATACCAGTTGTAATTCCAGCAAACACGAAACGTCGATCCAATATTGTTTAATGTTGGGCCAGCATCGCAGTAGTAATAAAGTAATAAATAAAGTAATAAAGCTCAGTGGGGATTTCTCATCTCTAAAATTTGCAATCTGATTTCTGAAGTCTAAAATCGCTGCCAAAAAAATCATAAACAAAATTCCAATCATTCTGTCATAATTAAATAACCCAACAAAATTAAAAATGGCCACCAAAAAACCCATAAAACCTAGTCCAAACATTATTCTTACTTGAAAAGTCACAATTCCCCGCTAGTTTAAAATTGTGGCATTATATTATATACAGCACATTTTACAGCACATTGATCCTGAGGGTATTATTCCGATATTTCGAATTCCTTAACATCTCACAAGCCAACACACAGGTCTGACTTATTGAAAAAATACATGTATGTACCATATTATATATACCATATTTTTAGTACTGGATCTACCAAGATAAGAATTTTTTCGATGATAACCGACTAAACATGATATAAACACGCTGAACCGCCTATCCGACTGCTTTACAAATGCGGATACCAAAGATTCTAAAAAAAAGATTCGAATTATCTGATTATAGAGAATATCGGCCGCAGAATAGCCCGGGTGCTGTTGTTTTGTGTATGACTGGGTCGTGCGTGTTGCATGTGTGACTGATAGTTTGAATACCAATTTGGCGAGATATTCTGTTTAAATAACAGACGTCATATTATGGTATTCGCAATGTTTGCTTTTACTTAATTTGCAACAACTCTATGTTTTCACGATTATAATTGTGTAGAATTACTGGTGAAACGTAATTCTAAGTAATTATGGCCCGGTATGCTTCCCCCTTCAACAGCCTCCGGAATGCACGGCCTATATATAGCAGGCCGCGCATCCCGGACGCTGGAAGCTTTCATCTCACCTTATCTAAATAGATTTGCATTTTTTATGACATGCCCTGCACACCCCGCCATGCGGACCGCGTAGCTGACCGGACACGGATCTGATTGGCTCAGCCGCCTTACCCCCGTACACCGTGAAAACACGTGCGACGATGCCCGTTTAACTTTTCTGTCGGCTGTGTCCAGTTCAGTACCGTGTTCAGTCCTTCACATTTTCCATCACCCACCCATTTTCAAAGACATTAATGATACCACTATTGTATTACATAATGCTTAGGTTTATGTTCACTTTATAGTTTATGTGACCGCCTTCGGCGATTCTTGGAATCACAATATGAACATTAATTATAAATGTTAAACTAACACTTTGAATGTCAGACACTGTTTCTATTCTTTATTCTTATGTAACATTTTGAATGATATGTATCAATAAAATGTTCACCGGCCAAACCCTTCCTTTTCTCTTTTGTTCCTATGTTTTGGTTTACATGTAGGTGCCATAATTATATATTTGCAGAAGGGTGTAGCTACTGCAGCAGTTGAAGCGATCAAGCAGACATCTGGTCGGATATATAGGGCGGGAAGCGTCAGTAGTTTATTGTGTAAGTAGTCTATAACTTGATAACTACGATGCGCTAATTTAGATCAATAAGTAAAGCTTTTTAACTAGCTGCCTGGCAAATTGAAGACTTTGAACCAATGTTGTTGAATTTTGGTCCAGACTTTTTTATGTTTGTATATATGCAGATACCGTCTCAGGCAATTCCATGGACTGGGCCCGTGCTGTCGCCGGAGTGGACTACTCTTTCGCAGTAGAGTTGAGAGACACAGGGCATTACGGTTTCTTACTTCCGGCTTCTGAGATACCAGGTCAAGTGGAAGAAATCTGGGCCGCACTCGCAGCAATGATCAAAAAGATATATTGATGTGCACATGATAATGGTGATTGATAAATTAGGAATACGTTAATATACACGTACGCAAATGACTTTTTACATTATATCATTTTATTTTACTTAAGTGTCAATTGACATGAGTTGACAATCAACAGATATTATATTCATTCCGATTATATTTTATATGTATATATTAAATTATTGTACAGAGACATACTTTTCGCATTCTTGTTATCTTTAACGATTATTGTCACTGTTATTATGTCTCCCCTCTGTAGACAGAGGTGGGGGCATGTTGGTTTACCTCTGTCCGCTCAGTGAATCTGTCCTTTCTGTCGCGTTCTGTCTGCCCATCTGTCCAGTGTTTTCTATTGTTCAGTCGCAGGCTGCCCCAGCAAATACGAGACGTTGACCCAATTCTTGGCTAATGTTGGCCCACCGTCTACGATGCTGAGCCAACATTAGCCCAGTATTGGGTTTTCGTGTCGTGTTTGGCGCCACGCTGAATGTGGGCTAGCGTCACAGACGGCGGACGGTGGTTCAAAGCATCGTGCCGGTACCGCCAGGATGAAGTACTGACTAGGGCTGAATGGATACTGGCCAGCGCCGGCAACGCTGGCCCAACATTTAACAGTCATTGGGTCGGTGTCGGCTTGTAATCGCCGCCAGCAGTAAGAGCTACCAGACAAGCCACATTGTGTTTCGCACATAGGTGTGGTTCCAAAACGGAATAATAAATTGTGCTTAATACATATACTCTACTGTCCATAGGAACCATTTAATAATAGTCCAGGACAGCTGTGTCAAAAATAGGGTGAACCCACCACAAATTGCAACAGAAATTATTCCTTTACCAAAAGTCTCATAAATTATCATAGAACAACATATTAAAAGTCACATAGAATCGGAGTAGTGGAAGAGTGCCTAATTTGCATAAATCCAAAATGGCCGCCATGAAAATTGACTGAGTCTTATTTTGGCGATATCTCGGCTAATAATCAATGAAGAATCATGATTTTTGTGTCTAAACTTATGTTTTTAGGGTCAAGGAATCTAATGATTACTCAATTGAACATCCTGGACATCCCGTTAACACCACAAATCAAAATATTTTTTATGACGGATGTGAAATCACCTCAAATTTCACGAATTTTGATTTTGTAACATGACCATAATATTATTATGCCTGACTTGAATATTAATGACCTGAACATTATGGCTCTTTTATAATAAACATGTTATTGTAACAGTGGTTAAGCTTTCAAAAGTCATTAGGGGCCCACCATCCAATCACCAGGGGATGAGGGGGTGTAGTTTTTGTCGCGTACGAATTATTCGTTTCAACTAAGCTAGGTGGCGCGGTGAAAATTTCAAATGTTATTATATGTTTATATAGAACAGTTCTTGACGTAAATTATTTATTTCACAGAGTCTACCCGAAATTATATATTTAAAAACAACTACAGCCCCCACCCCCTGTAGATTGAATGGTGGCCCTGTTGACACATTTAGTAGGCCTAAAATACATACGATAAGTTGTATTTGTAAATCACATTATATGCACCCATTTTCCACACCCTCCCTCCCTCTACAAAATATAGTATGTCGAGGGTTATGGTTGAAAAGGGAATACCTATGATCATATCAGGCGAATAATCCCACATTAAGATAATGCGATTATACTCGGACTTACATTAACTGTGGTGAATGATTTTCGTCGATTTCTCAGTTAATTCCTTACCAATTGTCATGGTACATGTACAGGCACTATTTTCTAGTCATGGTGCGACTACCCTGAAAATGTCATTGAAAAATGTAAAATGGTCTAACTTCTGAAATACTTCGCGAAATTTTCCGCGTAGTCGCGACATGAATGGAAACTACTGTGTGTAAAACTTCATAATAATTGCTTTGGAATTCACTGAGGTATTTGCGAAAATTATTCATCCTGGTTGATGAATTTTCATCGCCTGGTTTTTATGAAACATATTGAGAAATTTTATAAAAGATTTAACCGCAGCGTGATAAACTGTTTAATGGTTGCACAATAAAGTAATAATACTATCAGACTTAGATATTGATATGTTTCGCAAATATTGAATTATATATGTTTGGGTTACTGAGACTAAAACAACTGCGTTGACGCATAGTTATAAGCAAAGATCAGCCGTATAGTTATAAATTAAACCAAGCTTAATAATATGTGTCCCCTTTTTATAAAGTAGCATGTAATTATTTACACATAATGATACTATGAACAATATCAACATCGCCTATAAACATAACCGTTTAATGGCTGCACTAAAACAATAACAGTAATATAGCAAATGCCAGCCATAGCTAAATAATGATATTCTATAAACACACATACTTCCATACAGGTATGGAAGTAGGGAATCTAGACGTGCATTTGTATCTGATCTCGAAGAGATCCTTCGGAGCTGGATCTTTATCTGTTACGATTGGCAAGTTCGTCTTCGCTGCACCAACCCCAGTCCAATGAAATCAGTGCATTCAAATTAGTCAAAAATGAGGTATTACTTAAGATTCTAGGGCTTGACTATGACTTTATGATGAAACTTTTGCAGGCTCAGATGGTCAAGGTTTACCTTTGTATAAAGCGACTAGAGCGTCTTCACCTGTAGATATCACGTCATCCTTTGAGCTATTTAGGTCATTGAAAACTAGCCCACTGTTCCCGAAATACTGCACTGGTGGATAGGAGTGTCAATGCTGCTATTTTGCCAATCCCGACGCCAGATGTGGTATACCATCCAATAATGTGATGAATAAACGACACATTTCTGTACACTTCTGGACTGTTAATTACAATAAAGCAATACTCCAGCATTATGGTGGATGATTTTCTCACTGCTTTAGCTCTGGTCCAAGATATAATTTGTGGATTTGGCATGGAAGCATACCAATAAGTGGGTTTGTGTTATCGCCAACCACGACTGTTGGGCTTGGTGTTTTCTTGAAGCCGCTATGGCAGCTTGCACTATTAACAAATATCTTTGTTATACATGTTAGAAATGATCTTCCCGTTTCTCCTTTAAGACCACAGAGTCTGAAACTTGTACAGTTGCACCTACATAGATACTAGAGAGTTTCTGCTGAACTACATCAACACAACAATTGGTGTTCCATAGTGGTTGTTGACATACTTTACTTGATGCTTGCATGTTATTTCTTCATATGCGCTTCCTTTACACAGAAAGATCTATGATCTAATATATTTTGAATGTTAATTTTGGGTAGTGGTGTGTTATCAGGCATGTGATGTCACAGTGCATCAGCTAGACTAGTTTTATTTGCGCTTCTTGGAGTAAAATTACTATTATAGGGTTGAGGGATAGCTACATACATGTAGCTCGTACTGAAATACATTTGTTAGGTTATCAGCACCCTGTCCTGCAGCTACAAGTCTCTAGAAGAGAACTTAGGCATCACTGTAGATGATCTCGTCTCTTATCTTGGTGAGTTTACAAGTTTCTTGAAGAGCGGTTAGGTGAATGATCTCGTATCTTATCTTGGCGAGTCATCATGCAGTGTCATGTCCTCCAGCTACACGTCTCTTACAAGTACATAATCTTAAGGGTGTCTGTCATGTCCTTTTATCGTCGTGCATGTGAAACTTCCTTGTGTTGCACACTGGTTGTGTATGAAATATTAGTCAGGGCTTGCATGGCAGAATTAACATGAGTAGGGGAGACCCAGGAAGATTTGGATACAAATTGCATTTGGACAGTAGGTCTAGACCATAAATAGATGACGTCACTACAGGATCACCGCTCTCAGGGAATGCCTTTAGGAAACCCTTTAACCAAGACCAAGTCAGTGGACGCCATTTTTTAATTTTAAATGTTTGGTCACATTTGTTTAATTTTTAACTGTCGAAGTAACTTGTCAGAGGTAAGTTCAATGTTTTTTTTATTTAATAATGACTAGTGTTGGATTTCACCTTAACTATTTCAATGGCTGTATAGCTCATTTTGTGTAATTCATTCAAATGTATCTTGTTCGATAATTGGGCTATTTATAGATTCTCAATCTGTTGGGTGCATTTTGACAAACAATTCAGGAAGGAATTGGACACTTTTTAGGGAGGAAGCGGACACTTGGGGGATGTTTTGACAATGTCCATATCCTCCCCAAATCACTTGTCTAAATCCTTCCAACAACATGAAATTCATTATCTCTAGCAATGTTATTCTTCTGCATAGAATGTTAAAAACACATATTGCTATCCATAGGCATGGGTCTCCCCTACAAGCCGGAGTTCAGAGCAACCATACGAGACGCGCAGATTCATTCGTGCCACTTCCTCTCGTCACACCATCTGTAGTTTCTCATCATCACTTCAATAATTGTATCAGTCGACAAGTGAGTTCAGAGCCTATCATTTCTTCTGATAACATGGTGGCCATCATAGTGATGGGCGATCAAAAGATGTGAAATTTTACGCAATTCGGCACTCGTCATATACGACAATCCAATTTATGTTGTCAGAGACGGTCAGAAACGGTCCGAGATGCTTAGCGAAGTGATCATCCGATTCCTTGACCCCAAGAACATATGGTTAGACACCAAAATCATGATTCTACATTGATTATTAGCCGAGATATTGCCAAAATAAGACTTAGTCAATTATTTTGGCGGCCATTTTGGATTTATGTAAATTAGGCACTCTTCCACTACTGCGATTCTTGGTGACTTTTAATATGTTTTTCTATGACACTTTCTGAGACTGTTGGTGAAGAAATAATTTCTGTTGCAATTTGTGGTGGGTCATTTCATAGTTTGCCTGGACTATAACAATAATTACAAAAGCCATTGACACTACATCTATTAGCTATTAACCTTTATGGTTATGCTGCTGGAGGGGAGACATCTTCAGTTTCTGGTTTACAAAAAACTAGACCCTTATAGTTATTTTTATTCTTTATATGTCTAGCGAAGTCCCCAGGGCTACTCTGCACGGAAGATATGCAAACGGTGTTCATTTGAGTGTGATATGGGAAATACAGCACTCGTTCAATGAATAAGGTGTAAGCCTTTAGGCGCATACCTCATTCATTGGACATGTGCTGTATTTTACCATATCGCACGAAAAAAGCAACGTGTGTATTTTCTCACACGATCAGGTCATAAATAATATAACTGCTATAGATTGCAGTTCAACTACAGCTAGAGTGCGATATGGGCTGATACCGATATACGTCTCGCAGTGAAAATCACTGCGCAGAGTGTGAGAATAATAATCTTCATAGATTGGTGGCAAAAAAATCTGAGAGGACGGAATGTTAGGAGGTTGCATCCTTGTCTATCATTATGGTTCAAATTTTGAATGGTCCGAGTGTTTGGTCGTTTTATTGATTTTCCTAGACTCGAAAAATAGTGGGCATAGATTCAAATATTTCTACCCCAGTCAAACGCTCCGGAAATGCTGAGATAACACCTACAAATTCGGGCCAGCCGACAGCTTCTTGCAAAAGTCACCGGTACCGCCTCAATATTGGGCCATACCTCTACCCGATAATTTCTGCTATATTTGGCCTTAGTAAGTAATTGTGGACACTATGTGCTGTGAAAATCAGCCAGGGGCAGATAAAATGTACATTTTCAGTCCTTTAAATGCTAGCTAATAATTGATAATTAGTCGATTACAATTAAAAATAACTGAACAAGTCAGTGTGAAATATGACTTCGATTATTTCGCTAAAATGAAATAAGTTTACTCGGCTTTCAAATAGCCACATTTAAAAAATATTTCCATTCATCCATTATATTATTTTATATCCTTTTTAAGTAGACGCAACCTAGCAGGCACGATATCTTGATCCAACGTTGTTTTGACATTTCAGTCAATTCTTTGCACAGTCCAATGCTATGTGAGGTTGTGGATATCCAAAATAAATGTACAATGTGAACCAGTGTGATATCATGTCGAAATAATATTGCAACACGCTGGGTCATGCTTGAAAACGACAAGCTGAGCCATTTGTTTTAAAAACATTATTACTCGCAATACTACCGTACTCGCATGCCAAAGTATTTTCAATACGACACTTTTTATTTAGTGGTCTCTTTTCATGTAGTGGTACTGCAAACTCGTTGTTAAACTTAGCCTGCAGTGAGATTGGTAAGACGAGTCTTATTTAAATAAAAAAAAAAAGACAAAAACTGTATTATGTTCAACCGTTAAACCATTTTTTCTGACAAAATATCTGGCTTTGATAATAAATGACAAACTAATTGAAAAATCGACCAACATCACAGCTCACCCAACCAACGTGTGGTAATAATTACCTTGGTCGAAATATTAGGATTCATTTGATTGAAATTGTGATCATATCTACAAAACCTGAACTAGTAAATCAAACAATTAAAGATATGCCTGTGTGAAAATATGTGTGTGTGTATTCCTATTTTATACACCCGTATGGCTAAATATATAATATTATTTGAAATAACTGTGTATGCCTACATCCTGCGTTCATACTCAGCAGACACGAGCCATTCAATCAATATTGGTTTAACGTTGATCCAACGTCGTAGACGGTGGTCCACCGTCTACGACGTTGGATCAGCGTTAAACCAACATTGATTCAACGTCTGGTGTCTGCTGGGTAGGAACATACGGCCCGTCTAAAAAATCAATTCTCAATACATCTCTAAATTCTATAGTTTATACAGGATACGGGACATATGTTGGTCGGAAAAAACCACATGCTGCTGTTAAAATATACGTTCAGGGTTTCCTGGAGGATTTTGTGTTTTTGGGGGGGGGGAGGGAAATTGAGAATGGTTGGGGGGAAGGACCTGCTGTGCGAGCGGAGCGAGCAATTTTTTTTGGGGGGGAGTAGCCAGTTTTAGGGGGGGAGACTCCCCCCCTGAAAGGGCCTCCAGGAAACCCTGACGTTGATTGGATATATCACTAAGCAATACCTCCTACACAATAAAGGCCGCACAAGTACAAATTCTCCGAATTTAACATTATTTTTATAAATTTGACGAATCTAAATTAATTACAATCCTCTGACGACATTAAAGGACTGCACCTTGGCCCGAGACACACCTCTGGCAAATTCGTTCACTACTTTTCAAGTATTCTTGTAACGGAGGGAAGGGGTCCTAAGGTAGTGGTTAGCACCGCTGCCTTTCACGCTAGAGTTCGGGGTTCGTTCCCCGGTCTCGGCGGTTTGATAAAAACAAAACTGTTTCTTCCCCATCCACTCGTAAATGTCAGTATTGTGGGGAGCCTCCGTGATCGAGAGGTAGCGTGCTCGGCCTCAGACCGCCTGCGTTTGAATTTCGAATCCTGTGTCTGGAGGGCAGTGTCATCTCACCATCTTCAGGAGTTTCTCCTGTTCCAATTTAGCCTGTATGTTCACAAAAGTGACATAAAGCCCGATTTATTCCATTTCCCTGCTTACGGAAATACCAACAAACAAGCAAACAAACACAAAAACACGTCCAAAATCATAACCTATGCGGAGACTAAAAATGACCCTATTTGGAGACAATTTTAGTGGTAGTCCCGACGCAATGTTGGTCATACTCAAACGCTTCTAGGTGCATTCTAGCTTGAGAAAATCGAGCGTTATTCGAAATGTATTCGAGTAAAGTTCTGATCGACTGCATTGGAAGCATACGGTATCCCCGCGCATAAACGTGCATGCACTTATAAGTGGAAATCGACTGTTTTAGGCATGGCTTTAAAAATATTCTTGTTCGTTTATAAAGGCATGCACATATATACGAATACTATACGTGCATGCACTAATATTCGAAAATTACTACTGTTTAACTCAAGTCATATGGGCAAAGCCCGCCACTCCTAGACTTTTCCACAAGCTACATATAAAAAATCAACTTCTCACTAGACCTCTTTTTGCAACTTTATTTTAAAATATAGAAATTATTTTTTCTTGTCCTAAAAAATTGAGATACCAAGAATAAAACAGAAATTTTAATCATTTTTTTAAATGAACAATTAAAAGCAACAAGAAAAACAAACGGAATATGTCACATTTTTTTAAAGTTTAAACATTTCCCAAAATATCTGATATGTATTGGGCACTTTTGTGCAAATACTATACAAAATAAAAACATACACAATGAAAAATAATAATGTAATTTCAATGTTTCTAAGTATCAGTGGTACTGATACATTGCAGTATACGAGATATAAAAGTTTTTCAAAATAGCAGTGTATTTTTATTTTAGTTTTTTTTCTGATAAGAAGAGTAGTGTGTACATGTTCAATGCCCATTCAATATTGCTTAAAATAAACCTAGGCAATACACTAAATTGTGTGAGTCATTGTCAACTGAATTATTGTATTTACTATTTCACTATACTCCACCAGGCA
The DNA here is from genome assembly GCA_964017125.1 of Flabesymbios commensalis. NCBI lineage: Eukaryota > Metazoa > Annelida > Polychaeta > Terebellida > Flabelligeridae > Flabesymbios > Flabesymbios commensalis. Next base: position 52,879,559 of record OZ024909.1, on the reverse strand, counting down.
CAAAATCATTATCAGAATTAAGAGTAACGTACTCTGTATTTGTGTGTATAATGGACGTTATTACACACTGCCACATTAAATAATCGAGGTGTTTTTTGTCTAAGCACATTTTTTATTATTTCTATAACGATATATACTTTCTGTATTTTCTGTCATTTCGTGCCTGTTGATTCATATTTCCAATAAAAATGCAAAATACGCTACCAAACTACGTTACATAACTAACATAATTAATGTTATGATAAAATAATGATACTAAATGTCACTAAATCCAATAAATAGTTGTACCATACAAAGTGTGAGTGTTTTGTACTTTTGTTACAAAACAGAATGCACTATTACAACATTGTTTAGAGAGGAGCGAAGTACGTTACCAAAATACGTTACCAAAATACGTTACAAAATATAACGTATTTTGTGTAACGTATTCTAGATTTTTTGACTTGTTGCGTGGAGAAATACCTAGTGAGTAACTAAAGGGTCATTTGTTGTTAAGTGTGCATATCTCTATATCTTCAGAATCCATGTAACGTATTCTGTTTTCTTAAGAAATAAGTACCGTTTGCGTGTTTCTTTTGATCATTGCAAGAGTAGTACTGTTAGTATCACATAATTTGCTTATGTCTTGTTACATACCTACCTTAATATATTACATATTCATCACACAGCAAGGAACTTTAGTTGATCTTAGAATTTTTGGCAGATAAGAACAACTAACTAACTCAAATGTAACGTATTCTGTTATTTTGTGGCGACATGAACATTAAATCAATTTAATTTTGCAAGGAACAATATACTACTTTGGGCAATTATTTTTTCAATACAGTCACTACTATATGTTCATCAAATTCAAACAATTTATTCCCCAAAAACTGCACCCACTCATGAACAGTGACCTGTCTGAAACAAAAATTTAAGCTGGCGACATGCCAAAAATGTCATTTTTATGGCATTCCAGTGGTCAAAAGCAAATTTTCTAGTCTAGGCTATGGATAACTATACATTTTCTGAAAGGTCTATGCATGAATTCAATGATAAAACTGGTTAAACATAAATGGAGGTCACTACAAACGAGAACACTGCTGGGGTCACATGATTCTTGACGTCGCGGGTTTTGCCAATATACTACAAGTGAGAATAATATGGATATGTATTGACTTATAGAAACCATTAGGTTATTAGTATTTTATGTTCATAATAATTAAAACATATATTATGTTGATCGCAAACACAAATTATATTGTTATTATTATAGACATAATAATGCGCCGACTGTTCAAGCAGCCAAAGCGATAGTGTTTTGGTGTGAAAGCTGAAAACGTGGACAAATGAGGTGTGATATGACAGTTCAGGTAGTTTCAATACCTATTGTCTGGAGTCCCTACTGCAAGTTAACTTCAAAGTAACAGTCAGTGATTACTAGCGTTCGCTTAGTTTACGTTGGATTGGAACATATCAAATATAATTACGAATTTAACGATATTATAATTTATTACTATTACTAGTTAATGCGCGGGAATACGCTACTTAGAGCATTCCCACAACAGGCATGTATATTAACATGCGAAGGGTAAATACAAGTTTTCACTGGCAACTTTTTATGTTTTACTATTTCCACGCTTCAGATTATATTTGCTTTTCTACCAAAGCGACGGCCAAACTCCTCGTACATTTGACTCTAACAGTCTATTTTAAGATGTCAAAGGACAAAAGGCTGACTAACTTGAAAAGCATTAGCGTAATTCACAGAACGACGTCCTATAAAGATAGGAGGCCACTATTGATCTAGAACATACTAACCTCAGTTTACTTTCTGGCTCTATCTGAACACATGATAAAACTCTCCTTCATCAGAGTTATAATGTGCTTCTGTGCATCATTCTTGTGTATAAAGAGTGTGTCCTTTCTTTAGCAGAAAATGTTCCTATGTTCAGACTAACATTGATAATACCATTATATGTCATTGAATTATTCTTTAAGGTGACTTCACTTTGTTTTGGATAATGTGTTCCCAATTGAGAAATCGTTGCATTGAGTTGTAATTATTTAGAATCTGGATGAGTCAAGGACAATTTCGGGCACATCTAGGTTCAGACTATAGGATCAGACTATAGGTTCAGACTATACGTTCAGAGTTATATCGCAATTAGGTAGTGTTTACCTTTATGAATTGTTGTACTCGTGCCTGAACAATATGGATGAACATCTGCCGGATAACAATTTTCAAATGTGCCCACTAAGTTACCTTGACCAGATTGTAGTACGATCTATGAGATAATTAGAGTTAAATAGCTAGACCACGTTTGGATGCTATGGCCTCCACGAAAATTCGAAGAAACTGATATGATCGTTATAATGGATTAAAAGTACCAAGTTTGATAGTTTGCTGACGATAATTTTTTTTATCATTTTATACGAATTATTGTGAATATATATTTGGGCTTTATTGCCGACAGTGTGTGTTGAAACAACATTGGAAAATGGTACAAAATGCGACTTTAATGGCGTGGGTGAGAATTCTATCCAATTGTGCACAACTCCATGCCCACCCTTTATGACTCTTTTGACTATACAGGACTGTATTATTTCAACAGGGGATATCATGTCCATGTGTGCAAACATGCATTTGTTTCTATTCGAAATGTAATTTTTATCACATTTCGAGTACTTAAAGGTTTTTGATAAAATCATCAAACATATTGTAAACAATTGACCGGGAATCAGAATAATAATAAAGTAATAATTGTTTGCAGATTGCAGTAAGACGTTTTGAACTAAGCACTGGGATAATTTAACTGCATACGTATTCAGAAAACAGTTATGATTATGTAAGGATGTTACACGAGTTAAGTGTGTAACTAACGGTAGTTGAGTGTTATTGCATAAAGTAGGGCCAGCGTTGAGCCAGCGTTGGGCCAGCGCTGAGCCAGCCAGGCAGAAGAGAAGCGCGAACGCATGGACGCAGGCCTCATTACGAGCTATCCGCGACCATGTTCGTGCCAGTTCTCTCCCTTGGTGGACTAGAGCCCGCGATAACAGGACCAGAGGGGAAAGGTCCGTTACGCGCCGCCACAGAGCCATAAGGGTGCCTTTGTAGAGTAGCACTTATTTTATTTAACCCTAACTGGATTAGTATATTATATTAAGAGTGATGTGTTAGTAGAATTAGATTCATTAAAAATGGTCGATGCCTGCCATGTGCATATACGCTTCGATACGGCTCCTTTAGAACACAAAAGGTCTAGCTAACCATAGAGACCATTAGGATGATGCGCTGACGCGGCGTAAGAAAAAACGTAATTTCTAGGAAAATATTAGTCATCAGATTTGGCAACAATAGCCGGAAGCGTTATGTACATTGATGGCAACGTTATGTAACGATAGCGGAAGGAGGAGAGTGTACAACGGTTTGCTTGCCCACCGAAAGGTGTGGCCAGCCAGCCGGGCATGCGCAGAAAGCAACCGTATGGATATAAGTTTGAATAAAGTACGCACAGGAGTGTTCTTGGTGTGTTCTTGGTGTACCTTTTTTCAAAGTTTTATCCCCAGCATCATAAAACAAGTCATTAAATAGCAAAAATGGTCGGCTACATGGAGTTTACTCTACGGATTACCTATGATTTGTCGTAAAATCACTCTCAGCGCGCTTCGGGCGCTAGGGTTCCCTAACTAACCAGTCTTGGTGTGCGCGGGCGGGGGCCCTAGGGTAGTGGTTAGCACCGCTGCCTTTCACGCCAGAGTTCGGGGTTCGGTTTCCGGTCTCGGCGGTTTAAAAGAAACAAAAATGTTTCTTCCCCATCCACGTGTGAAAGTCAGTATTGTGGGGAGCCTCCGTGACCGAGAGGTAGCGTGCTCGGCCTCAGACCGCCAGGGCTCGAATTTCGAATCCTGTGTCTGGAGGACAGTGTCATCTCAATCATCTCACCATCCTCAGGAGGTTCTCCTGGCCCAGTTTAGCCTATATGTGCACAAAGGTGGCCTAAAGCCCGATTCATTTCATTTCATTTCTTGGTGCGCGATCGACCTGACACACGCCATGTTGTATTTTTACGTAACGAGGCCAACAAAGTCTTACGAGTTAGGCAACCAGGATGCGTACATGAGTTTTGTCAAAGACTCGGCCTCAGGTCCGCCCTGAGGGCGAGTCTTTTTCAATATGTTGTTAGGGAGGGGGGCTGCAGAATTTAAGTGTCTTATTTAGAGATCATCTCCAGGACAAAATGGAACCGTGCTATATGCATCAAGCATGATATAAATCTTACTAAACAAGTTATCGATCTAAATTTTCTTAACCTTTTCACTACCATACATGACGGAAATTTCCGTCGTCATTCGTCAATGAGCGTAACCATAAAATGACACAAAATTTCGTCAAATATATACTACATTTATGTATTTTTCGTCATTTGAAGCTGGAAATTGCGTTAGCAATTCCAGCTTCAAATGACGAAAAATAGAGCTCCTACACCAGTATATCTGGATCCTGACATGCACCCCGGCCTGGAAGTCAAAGGGTTAAGACTCAGACGGTATTCAGTGCGTCGTGGGTTCGTTCTAAAACATCGTATATTCATTTAGAAAAAAATAACCTTTTAAACCCTCATGATGCATTAGATGCATTTAAAGCATCATTTTGCATCTCTGAAGGATGACTTAATTTCTTAAAAAGGGTTTTAGAACGAAATCGCTTATGGAACTGGTTCGTAACAACAATAGATTGTTTTCATTTCTCTCCCACTTCAAGTCATCTTATCTCACTATAATTCGCGGCCTGTAGTCAATGAAGATTACAATGGTAAATTCAGGCTTGAACGGGTTAAAAGATTAGTGGATGTAAATTAGCTCATTTTCTAACACGATAAACCCATCACTCAGAAATTATTAGTGAGCCATGTTAACATACTATTTACACCACGATGTTGTGTTTTTATATCGATCTGTTGCTGTTAATAATTTGAAAACAATTAGCTGAGATGGCTAAGCAGCAAAATACCTCACATGTATATGCCTAGCGTCAAATTTATGAGCCGGACTTCTTTTGACGTTCATTATCTGAATCTGCTGGTACTGACTTTTATTTTGATATAACCAACGTTATCATACGAGAACCCAGATAATTATTTGTTTCATATGAGTCATCGAATCCACCCACATCTAAATTAGCAAAAATGACCGATTCCGCATCTGGCCACAAGCTTACATTGTGACTAACGTCACTATTTGTGACTGGGCCCACACAACACTCCCTCATTAGCTACCTTTAAATCTCACACACATATGGGTTTCGTTGCATTGGCCAGGCTGTGACACTTCTGTATACGTGAGACGAGGGGTGAACACCATGGCCGATTCAGAAGTCACCCAGGCTCTTCCACAGGTGAGCAAATCATTCCGGTAAAACGTAGATTTTATGTTTTTGTCATGACAGACTATGTTGACCCTCCTCCTGCTTTAACAGTATATACACGGGTTGAAGCTAGTTTCAAACCAAATAAAATGCCACTGGAATTGATAAAATAGTTTGTGAGCTTTAAAATACATAATTATAGCATCTTGATTGAGGATTTTCTAAGGTATTCTTACTTAAACACAGCAAACGAATTAATCTTCAAAACATTAGCATTACTTTGTTAATTAATAAAGAAATCTCCCCCCTCACAGATTCACACATAACTGAACAGAAAACTGTTTTTTAATATTATGTCTTCTGTGGTTGATAATCTAACTTAGATTATTTTGCTTAATCAACCATTTATAATTCACCACAGTTCATGAACTTTCATTAACACGATTAACAAGCCTGATGAACTATATTGAGATTTCAAGCTCATAACAATTCATCACAGTCCATGAAACTCTCCCTCGTGAACTTTTATGAACTATCCATAAACCGAATTAATACTTATCAAGGTCATACTAATTCATCAATGATCATGAAACTGTCTCTCATGAACTTTCATGAAAAAGCTATGAGCTGAATTAATCATATCAAGTTCATAAAAAATCATTTCTGTTCACCAAACTCTCCTTATGAACTTCATGAACTAAATCATGAACAGCATTAGTCCATTAAGTGTTCATTAATATTCATGATTTGTCATGAACTGTTTTTGATGAACAGCCTGAATGACAGTGTTCATGAATTGGCTTGATGAACCATTGATAAATGCTCATGAATATTCATGAACATTTATCAACTTTCATCACTTGATGAACTTCATCTCACCGGGCAGCACCGACGTTAGCCGAGAGGTGTTCTGGTAATTCTCGCCATATGATTGGCCCAACGTGCATTGCCGTTGAAAGCGCGTGCTTGATTTGGACAATCGTCCACTTCAACACATAACACAGGGAGATGAGATCCCCTGTTAAAATCGAACAGCCCTGCATAGTCAAAATAATGAGAAAACTACTGCTAATTTTTATAAAGAATTGTTTTTTGGATTTATAGAGGTAAAAAAAAGAAAATTAGTTAGCAATGATAACTATATCACACTTGATTATGGGATTATTAGTTTAAAAAAAAATTAAAAGGCCGCTGGCGACCATTTTGTTTTTTGCCGTTTTCAGCCAGAAGCGACTTGCTTCTTTAATGTAACAAAAATAGTCAAAAACTTACTGACGCAATATTGGCCACTGAATCAAGAATTTTGACCCTTAGCCCCTATTACAGACCGTATCCTTCATAAATGAATTGTTTTTCCAAATTATGTCGTAGGCTTATGCCTCATGTAGGCCCCTCTATGTAAAGGCAATGGCTACTGCCACAGTACTGTGGTACTAGAGGACCGATTGGCTATTTTCACCAAACCAATCGGAATTCAGGATTTTATCTGAAATTCATTATGTTCCCTTATGGCAGGCTCGAAGTAATTTGTAATTGTATTTATTTTGACAGTTAATAACATTTCACGGGGTAAATCTTTCCACATGTGTAAGCATGATTTATAGAAAAAAGGTGGGATACAGCGGTGTTTACTAATACGTTTGTTACATGTGTTGTTATTGTTACACAAATTTATAAAACAGCCTGAGAGATTTGCTTCCAGTTCTCATCACCAGGCGTGAATACATTTTCTAGAAATAACAATATGTTAGCAAATAATATGTTTTTTGTGAGTGAGAAAGGAGACAACACAATTTTCCGTTGGTGAATTTTTATTAAAATTAACACTTTTTGTGTTGTGAGGTTTTTCCATTTTATAAATTGTGATGAACAAAAAGTGAAAATACAGATGACCCAAAAATACAAATATAAAAAATATCATGTCATTTTTCAAATCTGCAACTATTACACAAGGTTGAATATTTTCTGTATTAAAATATTTATCTGACATGATTATGCAATCGTTACCACATAATTACACATGCTATGAAATAATACGCAAGTATTACAATACCTAGCGAGTGCAAAATTGAATGCCCCTTTTAAGGGGAACTCATTTTTGGTTTACTCATTTTTTCTGTGATATAAATTCAGACAATATAAACTTCTAACATATGCACATACTAAAAACTGAACATCTAACCCTTGGGGTCTCCATGCCCATAATACTTAATGACCCTTGTTAAAAGTGGAGAAGGGGAGGAGGAGGGAACAACTTTGGAAATAACCGGACTCAGTTTTTATGTCAGAGCCGGGAAAACTTTGAAGCACAAATATGCAATTGTTCAACTAATTTCCACTTTGCGATAAAAAATTCACCATGCTTCTTCAGCGAGCAGAGACAGGAGAGAAAGGAACGACCCAAAGGGGGCGCCGCTGAAGCGTCCAACAGAGCGGTATGGTGTGCCTAAGCCCTTGCTTTCCCAAAATATTTTTATGACAACCATAAATATCCTTTATTATTCGACACTCCTATGCCGACTGTCATTTCCCCCTTACATACATCAAGTTTGTTATTTATTTTATCATGTTCACCATCCCATATAAAATCTCATATCACCTCGTCTACAATAATGATTATTATATTTGGGAACATTTACACATTGAAAGCGCATATATAGTAATGAACTAAATTCAATATATTTCACAATATGTGATTTTCCAAACAATGTTGAGAACGAGTTTTCCACATTAAAGTTTTTCAAATATTTTATTCCCCCCAAATTTCATCTTTGATTTGTATTCCGTGCCTTACTCCAAGATCTGCACTCGTTCTTTCAGTCCATTTAATTTTGTCAAATATAATTAATGGTCACGTCCTTTTGATATAACGAGAGACTATTTATTAAATTTAACAAGTGCACATACACTAATTTACTTAGGTTAACATTACGGATTAAAGGCAGGTCTTATCTTTACAATACACTGCTATGTGTGTTTTTTTTATATAAAAATAGAAAACTACAGTACTGTTGTCCATCATTAGAGCTCCAATAATTAGTAGAATTTTATCTAAAATCTATCATCTGGACCACAAACGATGTGTGTCAATATACACTATCCACGCTTTGTGCTGCAGACGACAGGAGTAGACGATCCAGGTCTTGATAAATATGGATTAACCAAAGGACGTGAGGGAGATCACTATTTCCCAGTTGCGATTGTCGGTATAGGTGAGTAGATTTTTATTCCGTTTTGATAATAATTATAACTAAGTTGTAGAAAAAAGATAGGACCCTTGCATGGCAAGTCTAATCGTGCTCCTAATTACTAAAATCATATTCTATTAATTTTAAGCAATATCTACTTAAGTTATCCTAGCATCCTAGCATTGTTTTCGATTTTTATAGATTACTTCACGATCTAGGTTGTGAGCTGTCGCCGGGTGATTAGAGCCGACAAATCAGCACGTTAAAGTACGTGACTCACCTGCCCTATGTTATAGTAGAAAAGCCGTTGGTGTGACCAGTCCCAGTTTGAATAAAGAATAGAGAATGAAAACAAAAGTACCCATCATTTAAAAAAGTTTCTTAGTCAGGGTCAATTCAATAAATATTTAGCCAGGATAAATAACGACGAGGCTTTCATACTAGTCACACGGTCTGAACTCCGAGACTTTTCCAAACAATCCCAGATAGGAATCCGATTGCATTCAGACCAATGTTTTTAGTCCGCGATTGGATTGAGAAACGGCGAGTGATCGCCAAACAAACATTTTTTCCCAATTCGACTATTTTATCTCCGACATGTCTCTGACCTGTCGCCAACAACTCGCAGATAGTTGATGACCACTTCGATTAAAATGATCAAATTCAAATCGCAGAGCATTCGCGTCTATTTTGGTCACAAACTGGTTATTATAGGCAATGGGGTAAAAATCGCAGACATCTTCGCCCGATGCCCACTAAAGCTCCATGCGATTGATTCGACGATTAGCTTGTCTACAAATGGACTGCCACCGGACAACACTCCCAGATAAAATGCCGTTTAAATTGTATGGCAACCCTTCTCATAAAGGTCGGCGAACAACACTGTGATGGGCTGCGACTTGTCGCCGGCGACTGTCGCTGGGTGATTGGAGACGATAAATTGACACCTCATAGCACGTGACTCGCCTGCACCTATGCCCAGTGGAGAAGCCATTGGGAGAGACTAATCCCAGTTTGAATTAACAATCAACAATAGTAACCAACATTTAAAAAAAAATTCAGTTAGGATTTTATCAGTATTTAACAATAAATCCACTTTTTTCAACTGTAAAAATATTTTAAAACATTTTTTCGGGCACAATCCACAAAAAGATAGGAATCCAACTGCTCTAGCCTGCTCTCAGACTATTTTTGTTTATTATCCTACTGATGAGCAATCTCGACTATTTGATCGCAGACCTGTCGTCAACAAGTCGTAGGACGATTTACAATTCAAATCGCAAACTGCTTGTAATTCACCCTGTGTGCCTGGGCCTTTTACCAGAGCCTGCATATATTTAAGATGTTTAAGTTTCACACAATATGCTAATTGAAAATATGAGAATATTGATTATGTTGACACTGTAGCTATTCTACTTTCCCATGCAGGAAACACACGATGTTGATCAAAATATTGGTCTGTTGTTGGGCCAGCGTTGCAGACGGTGAAACAACAACATGCCAACATTGGAGAAGCATCTTTGCTGGGTGGTATAAAATAGATCAAAGCAGGCGTAACACATTTTTATAATTGAATAATACGACATAGTTGGAAAACTAAAATGTACAACACATTCAAATTAAAGATTCATACAGCTGTGAAATGCGCATGTGTGGGACGGTCAAGTTTAGGCCCACATTAGCCTATAGAGTACACTTTGACAGTATTAATATCAGCGACTGAACTGATTAAAAGATACTAATCCAACGAGAAATTGGCCCAATGCTGTTTTAATGTTAGACCAACGTCTGCGACGTTGGCTGACATTAAACCAACATATCTTGGTGAGTGTGCCGTGTTGGCTGGGAAAGCTCTTACTGTCAATATGCTGGAGGTCAAACACAACCTTTTGTGTCACAACACAAAGCCTACATGAGGGAAATGGTGAATTATTTCCTCATAGATGTCGCTCAATACACCTTTCCCAATAGCAACACGCCACACACCACAGTGACTAAAAGCTGAACTATTTAGTTGGGGGTCCTGTCACACTTTTATTACAACACGCCACACAGTGATTACAACTGAACTATTTAGTTGGGAGTCCTGCTTATGCGCAAAATCGTGCAAACAGTGTATTATATAGAGTTTAAATGACTTGCTCTTAATGCAGGATGGGTATGAAACGCATATAGTATTATTATCTTGGCTGATAACTGTGGATGTGGGGTGGTATGTCATTGTGGAATGTTCAGGGGCCACTGTTGCATTCTGGGGACCACATTGTCCCGCGTATTTCGATAGTTGACTACACCTTTAAATCAAATACCTCCACATCATAAAAAGTATGTTTTAGTAAGAAAATATTTTTCAGGTGTTCGAATGCCTTATTGTGAAACGGTGGAAGAGTTTGCAAAAGTATTGGAACACGAAGTTGAAACAATCACATCCATTCCTCCGGACAGGTAGGCCCCTACACTATGGAGTAGTAATATGATAATAAAACTACTCACTCGACATAATTTCATTTTGTCTAAAATGTTCTGGTACTCTGGTATCCTACACTTATTTAGGCTTATGATTATGTAAGAAAAGATAAAATAAGATCAACTTTATTTTTAATCGGCATGGTACAGGTAAACCATAAAAACATTATTATAGCCTGAGGCTATTGAACCGATCTATGGTATTAGAATTCAACAGATTGACAACATCAATATAACATAGTATGCACCACCTTTTCAAAAAATTTAATGAGATTGTTCTAGTCCTCTATTAAAATATCACCTTCTCCTTATTATTTTATATGCTATTATATAATATTACACTATAGTCAAATTATCAATATTATTATATTATTATATCAATATTATATACATATATTATATAAATTATTTCACAATGGTTTTATCGCAGAGTTAAGATTATAAATAGAATATCACAGTTACATTATATAAAATTGAATAAATGATGTTCTGCATCTATGTATAAATATAATTAAAAGCAAAGACAGATTAAATAGTTTTCTTAGAATATTTTAAAATTTGTAGACAGATTGAAATAGTAAGATAAAAAATGAAAATATTATTAGAGCTATGATATTCGATGTCGTTAAGATTTTTTCTCAATTGTGTTCGCTTCTGTTTATGCCTGACCAATTATTTATTTATTTGTAACTTGAAGTTTTGCAGAGAGCGTGTACATTCGGGCAGAGTATTTCAGATCCTACGGGCCATAATTATAAGCAAATGAATTTAGACCATGTCTTGTTGATTTGATTAAATGTAAGGAATGTAAACTAACGCATAGCAAGAGTCAGTTTTTCTTCCAGCCTGACCGATGACCTTTGTTTTAAGGTGGAGTTATGACGAATACTACAGCAGTGACGTGACTCAGCGAGGTCACCATTGCATCACTAAGTTGTCATTCTGTGAGAAATACTACCACTTCGATCCCGGTTATTTCAACATGTCTCCACGCGAGGCTCAGTTTATGGATCCTCAGCATCGTCAGGTTAACATACTTCTCAACATAGAATACTTAACCCTTTAACCGCCAAATTATTCAATTTGAATTTTCACCCACTTGAAGTTGTGTCTCACTGACGCGATCCACAACATCAAGTGAGTGAAAATTATTCAGATTTGACAAAATGAAGGTCAACTCTTTTCAAATCTTGTTGGTTGATGTCACATTTTATCTTCAACATATTTAAATTGTGGTACTTAATGTGCTAACAAAAAATGAAAACCCGACTATATGCGGCACCGGCGGTTAAAGGGTTAATTGTAACATACTTTAAATTTTCACCAACTTGAAGTTGTGGATAAGTTACTAATATTTGCATAATTTGAATCAAAATATAGGCAAATTGCGAAGATTTAACAAACATTTTTTTTGAGGAACAACCGAAAGACTAAAAATGAACGGCTACGATTTTGTTAATTCACCAAGCGCCAATCACTACTAAAATGTTTCAATCATTTATTAGATTTTTAAATAATATCATTTGAAGCTGGAATATGTATTTACTCATAAAAGAATAAAACTACTGTTTCTCATTTGACAAAAGTACGTGACTTCACTGTCGCGCCAGCCAGACGCATTTTTAAATGGGGGGGGGGGGGGAAATTGAAAAACGTTAACAAAGAGTTAGCTACTATAAACCAGTTTTATTTTGTAAAGACAATATTATTTTATTTCAAACGAAATTGTAATAGTGCTTGGATAAGGGCAATGATAATAACTAATACGAGGAAGTAAAGGTGTTTTCTATCTTTTATAATAATTGCTGGCTAAACTGATGTTCAATTAATTATGCTTAGGTGATGGAGGTGACTGAAGAGGCTCTTCAAGATGCGGGGTTAACAAGAGATACTCTTCCAAAAAACACAGGTGTATACATTGGAGTAGGGATATTAGATATCCCAACTCTTCTTATAGAAAATAGAGCTTATAATAATGCTCACACTTTGCCCGGCTTGGCTCACACAGTATCGCCTAACAGAATATCTTATAATTATGGCCTCACTGGTCCCAGTGTAGTAGTAGACACTGCATGTGCTGCATCCCTCACTGCCATTCATGTGGGGTGTATGGCACTGTGGAACAGGGAATGTGAGGTTGCAATAGCTGGTGCAACCAGTAACCTCTATTCACCAGAGACTACTGTAGCGTTCAGTCATCTTGGAGTACTGTCGTCCACTGGGAACAGCGCACCTTTTGACGTGACTAATAATGGATATGTTAGAGGAGAGGGAACTGGTATTGTGATTATGAAACCTTTGGCTGAAGCCATCAAGAACAATGATCATGTCTATTGCGTCGTCCGCGGTACTACATCAGCCCACAATGGTTACAGCATGAGCCTCACTCTACCATCTATTGACGCCCAAGAAGAGCTTATAAGGAGGTGCTACAAAGAGTGCAAAGTACCACTTGAAAAAGTTAAGTTTGTTGAAGCACACGGAACCGGGACACCTGTGGGTGATCCAATTGAAACAGCTGCTCTGGGAAATACGTTTGGCAAAGCTAGGAAAGAACCACTCAGGGTATCTTCAACAAAAAGTTCTTTTGGTCATTTGGAGGTGGCTGCAGGAATGGTGCAGGTGATTAAAGCTGCATTGATGCTGGAAAAACGGAAATATTACAAGCAAATTAAGTGGACAGTTCCAAATTCTCGCATCGATGTTAAAAGCGTCAACATGGTTATCCAAACAAAGGAAGAACCATATGTTGAAAAAGATAACTTTTTAGTCGGAATAAATACATTTGGATTTGGGGGGTCTCTGGTACACATGGTATTTGAAGAATACAAACAAAAGCCCAATGTGTTGACAGAAGAACAAAAAGCAGGGTGGCGCTTTGGAGAGAAAGGTCAACCTGGTAGAAAAATAGCTGTAGTTTTCTCAGCTAAAACAAAACAGGCACTGATTAACACGGCACAGAAATGGATGCAGTTTGAGAATGAAGCTGATGCTCAAATGGCGGTAGCTTGGCAAACTACGAGAAGGGCTCACTTCGATGAGAGGGTTGTTATTCTGGCCAATTCCTCTGAAGAATTCAGGTCAAATATGCTCGATTTAATAACTAATAAGAGAAATGTTGATGTAATTGCGAAAACTGGCTGCAAAATTCCAAGCATCGCTTTTGTTTTTTCTGGTTATGGTCAGCAGTGGGATGATATGGGACGCTGTCTTTATAACAATGATCCCTACTTCAAAGAGACCGTAGATGAATGTGATGCATTATTTAGGAAGGTAATAGGATGGTCTGCTTTAGAACGATACAAAATATTCATTCCAGAGGGGAGGAATAAAATGGTAGAAGGACAGATACACCATGAAGCATGTAAACCTGCAATATTATTTCTCCAGATAGGTATCAACCGACTTCTTAATCACTGGGGAATAAAGACCGACATCGTAATGGGTGTTGGAGTGGGTGAGCTCAGTGCAGCGGTTGCAGCAAATGCAATAACACTTGAGGAAGCTATGAAATGCATTAAGATACGCATGGGTGCTCCTCCTGAAGAAACGTTTATTGCCGAAATGAACACAGTAATGAATGGTCCAAAAGCTAGGAATCTTAGCTTTTATTCTACAATAACTGGGAAAATATATAAAGGGACGTTTGATGCAAATTATTGGTGGAAAAATATATCTTCAGAACTGAAAATAGAAGAGGCTGTACAATCAGTTCTTGCTGCTAATTCATCAACCTATTTTATAGAAATCGCGGGATCTCCTACACTTTTACCAACAGTCAATAAAGTGTTGAAGGATAGTCAATCGGATGGCTTGGCAGTGTGTTGTGGAGAGAAAGACAAAAATGACTGGCATTTAACCACGCGTGCGATGGCTCAGGTGTATTGCGCTGGTCACAAGATTAACTGGGAAAATGTGACAAGGAATGCAGCATCATATGTATCTCTACCACTATATGCGTGGGATCATCAAGTCATACGGCTGGAAACACTAGAATATTTCGGCAGGCGACATGGGTTTATTGACACCTCCTACTTGATGCAGAACGGAGTTGTCAACATGGAGAAACATGCCTATCTGACAGACTATAAGTTCGAAGATGAGATAATATTTCCTACAGCAGCTTACATAGAATATATGATAGAGCACGACCAATCCCACCTCGCATGTCTTGAAAATATCGATATCAAGGAGAACATAGTGGTGAGTCCATTTACTCCTGACGGGTTTGTAGTTGATACAAAATTGACAAGCAAAAAGAGTCAATCTAAACTGGAAATATTTTCTGAAGAAGGGAAACTACATGCTGAAGCTTCAATCTATTGTAGTGATGTCAATGACAAACCAGTGATGAACATTTGTCAGATTGAGGAGCGTTGTAAAATAAACCTTGATGTGAATTTAATTTATTCTGATTTTGACAAAAATGGAATGAAATATGGACGTGAATTTAGAGTTTTACATAAAATACGAGCTGGAAACGGTGAAGCACTCGGATGGACAAATGGCAGTTACAGTACATTGAAACACGAACGAGTAAATACAACGTTCTTGGACTGTGCATTCCAGGTTGCTATTGCTGCCTTCAGTGGAGGTCCGGTTTTCTACGCTCCCAGAAAAATAGGGATGTTACAAATGTTCGTCCCTAAGATCAATCCTTACCAGAAAGCTGTCATTCATGCAATTCTCACTGGAAGGAACTGCAATGAGATTACTACTGACATATCCATTGCTGATTTAAATGGTAAGGTCCTAATACAAATAGCAGGATTTGTTGCTGAAAATATGACATCTAAGAAAAGTAATGTCGATATGACAAATTGCTTATTTACTAGTCGCTGGCAGCCTTTTGACAGTGCGCTACCTTCTACACAGATATTAACAACGTCAACATCAGAACTAGAAAAAATGGCCAAACTATACAGCTCTGAAGCAAATCAAATATTGGGAATAGCAGCTAAGTTTTGTGAGGATTCACTGGAAGGATTATCAAGCAAGAAATTGGATAATGACGAAGAGAAAATCATACAAAGAAACATAAAGCAATTTAGTGATAAAACTAATGGGGTTAATAAAATACAATATCAGGAAGAACTTCACAATTTGTCAGAGCTATCTATTGAACTGAAAACCTTGAAGGCGAAACATTTCTCCAGTATTCTACTGGGAGAGTCTGGTAAGACCGTAATTACGATGGATGATATTGCGGATGTTTTGAATCAGTCTCATGTTTTGAAAACATACTACTCACACATTGCATATACAGTGAAGGCAGGGGTGGTGGAGGCATTGGCTTCTAAGCAAATGGTAAGGGTAGGACAACTTGGAGATCCCTCAACATCACTGACAAGGTCAGTCATATGTGAGCTGAAAGACTTTATTGACGAAGGTCGTGTACAATTTGTATATCTAGATTCAAGCGAAACACATTTTCAGAGCGTTAGAAAGGATTTGACTGACCTCCCAGAAATATATTTTGATGTTGTAGACGTCAATACCTCAAAACCTCAGTATCCAGCTTCAGCTGGAAGTTTTGACATATTTTTATCCTTTGACCCACTGGGACTGAATCAGAATTACATCCCAAGTTTAGCTGATTGCATATGTAGTGGTGGTTGGCTGATTTTGCTGCAGATTGTGAAAGATATGGAGCTTATGAAGCTTCTTTTAGGTGGACTGGGTCCTCACAACATATCACCTGTTAATAGGTGGGGTGAAAAACTGAGGCATGCAGGGTTTAGCGCTATCAGGTCACTACATCCCAAACCCATGCCATATGCTTTGATAATGGGATGCAAATCAATTAGAAACACATGCGATTCATCTCGCTGGCTTATAGTTAGTAATCGACAGAATATTTCGGATAAAATGGTAAATATACTGTCAGGCAGTTCTAGATCATGTAGCGTTGTAGAATTTCTAACCATACCGCACATCTATCTTGGCGAGGTTGATGTTTCTAAGGAAAACAAACTAAATCTGATGATCATGTGGGATGTGAATATGGATCTGTCTACCATAGTGCAGATCTGTGAAATAGTGCAATCCAAATATAGCGCCTTTGTGAACATATGGTTCATCAGCAGAAGTAGTAGTTGTGATGTTAATTGCATGGCTAGCGTAGGTTTTCTAAAGTCCCTCATGACAGGAGCTGAGGTTCAAATTCACATTGTTAGTATAGATGAGGAAGACGATGAGGATTTTATGTCAGGCATAATTGAGGTTACTCGATCTTCCAAACCTGGAGAATTAGAGATGAGATTTCACGATAAGAAACTACATGTACCGAGAATAACAAGAATTGTTAATAACATGGGAGCGATAAGCCCTCCTATAAGTACATCACCTTCACCAGCTCTGAAGATGGACGAAGTGCAGGTGATAGTGAGACATGCTGCCATGTATCACGGTGCCCGGGGATGTATGTGTATATATGCGGGAGAAGTGGAAGAAGTTGGAACAGCTGTGACGAACATATTTTCCGGTGATCGTGTGATGGCTTCGGGACATGTGGAATCATATACCAGACATAGAGTGTCTCAAAAAAATGTGCACAAGAAACCAGCACAATATACATATCAACAGGCCGCTGACACTCTCCTCTCAACAACAATGGCCAGACACATTCTTATTGAAATGACCAACATTAAACGCGGAGAAAATGTTTTGGTCTACCCAGGAGAATCACTACTGGGTAAGTCGGTAATATCTGTAGCCAGACAAGAAGGCGCTGATGTAATATGTCTAGCAAATGAAGATGTCTCAAGAAGGAGTACAGACGGAGCCATGGGACTTGTCCTTGTTGTGGACTGTGATGATCCATATCTCACAAAACATCTTCTCCAAGCAACACATAATCGTGGAGTAGATATTATTGTGCACACAGCTGAAGGTGAGATGCCGGCGGCATGTCTAATGGCATTGTCATGCGGAGGTAGGGTGTACTCAAGTTGTCATAACACACTAAAGACAGAAATATCTGCCACCATTATGCCATTATCAACACAATGGGATATGACGCTGCTGGATAAAGAGGTTGGAAAGGCAGTCCATCATATGACATACTCCAATATTAAGCCAATTGTAGGCGTGAATGAGAAAAAGATTGACCAGCGATCTTACTCCGATGGAAACAAGTGTTATTATGGAGAATATGTTAGCATAGATTATGAGAAAATATCGCTATCGGGAGTTGTCGACTCAAAATCACTATTCTCACCCAGTGGTACATACTTAGTGACAGGCGGCTATGGTCGACTGGGAAAAGAAATATGTAGGTGGCTTGTTAAGGAAGGTGCGAAACACATTGCTATCGTGTCCAGAAAAGGTCCCCAAAGTTATTACGACACATTATCTAAAAGAGCCATGGAAAAGAGTGGAGTGAAGGTGTACGATTCCACTGCTGATATCTCTAACATCACTCAAGTAGATCATGTTTTTCATTGCCTCAGCAGTGACAGAACCATCCCACCAGTTCTGGGTGTGTTTCACGCAGCGGGAGATATGAGGAATCTTCACAACTGGAATTGTGAAACAGCCAGAGAAATGCTGAAGGTACAATCCGTTGGCGCTCAAAATCTACACGTTGTGACCACGAAGAGAAACGTCAAGTTAGATTGTTTCGTGATGTTTTCTAGCAGTAGTGGTATATGTGGTAACCCCGCCCTGGTCTGTATCGGCATAGCATGCAGCTACATGGATCATTTGGCAGAAAACAGACGTGCACTGGGTCTGCCAGCAATATCATTACAGTTAGGACTGATTAGGGGAGCAGGAGCTATTTGGGAAACACCTGAATTATACGAAGATATTCTAAAAAGTGGATTGAAATCATTACACATCGACGAAGTTATGGCTATATTGAGTGACTTATTGCATCAGGACAACGTACCATCTACTGTGGCTATCATGGATCAGGTAGCACTTACTTTTTCAGTGTAGTGGTTCGCCCAGCAAACACCAGACATCCACCCAATGTTGGGCCAATGTTGGGCCAGCGTCGTAGACGGTGGACCAACATTGGTACGACATTGGGTGGATGTCTCGTGTTTGCTGGGTCACCCTCTCTGAATTTGCTAAAAACTAGTAGCGGTAATCCCTTCACATTTTCTCATTTCTAATATCTTGGGATGTAGTGATTGCGACCGCTATTCACACACGAGGTGCTGACCAAATGTTGGGCTGATGTTGGGCCAGCGTCGCAGACGATGGGCCAACATCAGCCCAGCATTGGGCCAACACATCAGAGTGAATGGGAATTACCTGATTTTCTGGCCTCATTTTGTAAGAACAGAACAGATGTTTTCAAAATATGTCATGTTATTGGCACATTAAATACTACCTTTCAAAAGTTCCGCTAAAATCGTTAACCTCCATTTTGTCAAATCTGAATAATTTTCACACACTTGAAGTTGTGGATCGCGCTAGCGAGATACAATTCAAGTGGGTGAAAGATGAGAACGTTAAGCGTTTGTATTATACTGTACATAAATCAAGACAATTTAACTAAAATATTCCATCGTTACTTAACCCTTTAAGTCACAACCGCGCTTGAAAGCGCGCTCTATACATAAATAGTGAAGCACAATTTATATTATATGACGTCACACACGATGTATAAAGAGCGCGTACTTGTGACGTCATTAATTAACTTTTATCTTAGCCCCTAAAAAAATGAAATGTGGCATAAATACGCTGCAGTACGCTCCCGTACATGTATGCTAACATCATGTCATCTTATTTTGCATAACATTTTGCCAAAATAATGATGTGACTCAAAGGGTTAATATAAACGCGAAGTAATCTGGTGATGATATACGTATTACCTCCAAAAATCAATATTGCTTGCAGATAAATAGTTATTGTGATTGTGACTACCTGATACATTTCACAATTGGAATGTATTTGATAATGCATGCAATGCTAAACAAAACTATTTTTTATTTCAGGATTGGAATATATTAGATAATGAATATAGAATTAAACAAAATCTAAAGCTCTCCCATTTGGTGAAGTCATCATTTTGCGCCGAGAGTTCCACAAAGGGTAAGAGATTCCACAATTCATAACGTAACAGAGATGATGCCAGAGATGATGATCGTTTTGTAATATTATATATTTGATGTTTTCTATGACACAACATTGAACGATCAAAAGTTAATAATGTAAGCAAATAAAAATTGCTTATCAGTATATCCCGGACACACCAGGCTTAAGTCGTATTAGCGATGGATTTCCGTTAAAAACGCTGCGTTCAAGTCGCGAAATGAAATGAACTGAAATGAATCGGGCTTTAGGCCACCTTTGTGCACATATAGGCTAAACTGGGACAGGAGAACCTCCTGAGGATGGTGAGATGATTGAGTGACACTGTCCTCCAGACACAGGATTCGAAATTCGAGCCCTGGCGGTCTGAGGCCGAGCACGCACGGAGGCTCCCCACAATACTGACTTTCACACGTGGATGGGGAAGAAACATTTTTGTTTCTTTCAAACCGCCGAGACCGGGAACCGAACCCCGAACTCTGGCGTGAAAGGCAGCGGTGCTAACTACCCTAGGGCCCCTGCCCTTCAAGTCGCGAAAGTAAACAAAGATTTTACACTATTACTAGTCTACTTTCAGCCGGGCTCTGGACATGTGCAGTATTGCTGGCAGACGGATATGTTGTCTACCTTATCACTAATAATCTGTTTTGTTGCGAAAATCGATAAAAAAAACTTTGCAAGCACATGGTGAACTCGACTTCAAAGCGGTATGACCAGCGCATAAGAGGGGTAGACATAATATCTGATAACATATATTGGTCCGTGTCAAAAGATATTGTATTCAGTGATATATAATGTTATGTTCTTGTAGATAAATCTTAAAACAAAACAGTTTACTAATAATGTATTCAATGTTATCATTTATGTGATGGATAATTATTTTATTTACAGCATGCTCCCAGCAAACATTTAAGCTCCACATTATGCTGGTTTAATGTTGGGCCGCCGTCTGCAACGTCGACCCAACATTAAACAACACATAAATCTTCTGCTGATTTTTTCCCCAGATTTTAGTAAAAATTACCTGATGTTTCATATGGTGTGACATTTTAGGTGACGATAATGTGGATCAATTGGAGTGCCGTGTCCGTGAACTGATTGGTGAGTTAACGGGAACAGCTTCTGCGGACCTGGACTTATCCATGCCAGTAACACAGTTCGGTGTAGACTCTCTTATGTCTCAGGCCCTCATCGCCTGGGCTGATGAAAACTACCAGCTGCAAATGGAGCAGTCTGATGTGTTTGGTGGCCTTACTATGAACGGCCTCATGGACAAAATTAACAAACTTACCTAGTAGACAGAACGCTTAGATGTGACATTATAATTTCAACAGTGAGATTGCTTTCACATATACCTGCGAAGGACACACACAAATTAATACATCAAAACAACAGTACGACACGTCTGGACAATTGATTTTGAATGATGATTATTAAAAAAAAAACATTCGCGAATCCAGTTTTTTTTATTTAAGTTGATTTACAATTGTTTTATTAAAAATATCATATTAATCAATTTTGTATGGCTATTTTATATTTATTACGTGCCTAATTTACCTTAGATTGTAAATATTGGTGAATCTTAAAATATACCACGAATATGATAATGCTTAATAATTTTACTTTAAGAATACTATATTATTATAATACATAGGCCTACATCATATTCCAATATTATATTATGTTTGTGAAACATCTTCTTATATTATGTTATTAAAAGGTGTTTTTTTTATTCACAATCAACGAAAAATACATTTTCAATTTATATGTCAACGTCTTGTTTTCAGTGAGAATAGTAATCTGATAAAAATTTGAAAATATCTCTTTGCAATTTGTCAGCAACAGGTGACTGGAAACAAGAAAATTAGGAATGCTTTCAAGCCATTATTGATTAAAGGGAAACCGTCCCACTTAAGAAAAAATCGCAATTGTAGCGAAAACAAAGTATTGGAGCAGCACCATGATTTGTAAAACAAGTGATCATGGTGATAATACCACCCAATTTCAATTTTGAATTCGGAGATTGTAAAGAGATTGAAAACAAAACATTTTTTCAAAAACAGTTTGAGATTGAAAGAGTAAGCACATTTTTAGTTTTTGTTCTAACCCCTACCAAAGAAAAAACTATCTTTAAAAATGTGTAGGTTATATTGCTGTCGGGGTCTAGAAACGGAAGATTGCATGGCCATATTGCATGTATTGACATCAGAGATTTCTGTTAACAGTACTGTTGTAATCAGGTTATTCCAGCCCTAGTAAAATGAAATGAAATGAATCGAGCTTTAGGCCACCCTTGTGCACATATAGGCTAAACTGGGCCAGGAGAACCTCCTGAGGATGGTGAGATGAATGAGATGACACAGTCCTCCAGACACAGGATTCGAAATTCGAGCCCTGGCGGTCTGAGGCTGAGCACGCTACCTCTCGGTCACGGAGGCTCCCCACAATACTGAGTTTCACACGTGGATGGGGAAGAAACATTTCCAGCCCGAGTAGATTATTGCAGCCCATGCAGGCCACTGGTGACAGTTTCGAGGCCTGTCACCCGGCCGATAGCAGGTGATGTTGAAGATAGGTTTTAAAGCCGGCGTCAATCAACCTGTAGGCCAACAGGTGGCGCAATATTTATTTAAATCATCCGGGTCTTATTATTCAAGTTACGATATATCGTAGGCTTCTGATTGGTCGAGATAGCCCTTTCGACCAATCAGAAGCCTACGATATATCTTAACTTGTACGAGAATACAGGCCCATGAATGAGAATGGCCCATTCCACAGTGGACCACTTGTTTAACTAGTAAAATACGTTTAAAGGGACTGGCCCAGGCTAAAATCATCAAAAAATCGATGATTTTATTTCGGGTTCCTAATATGACCATATGATGTAAACATGTACATAGACTAGAACTGCAAATTTTTATAATTTTTGTGCCGCGCATTCATCAGTTAGACTAGATATAGAGACGAAATTCCCGCATTTCCTATTTTTGACATGGTTGTCAATAATTAGAAATCAGGAATTTCGTCTCTATATCTAGCCTAACTGGTGAATGCGCAGCACAAAAAATATAAAAATTTGCAGTTTTAGTCTATGTACATGTTTACATCATATGGTCATATTAAGAACCCGAAATAAAATCACCGATTTTATGATGATTTTAGCGTGGGCCAGTCCCTTTAAGTAATCAACAAAATGACAATTTTGTCCAACACAGCATTCCGAGACGAAGCCAATAAGCCGGCTTCAATTCTCGCAAGGGGGAGGGGGGGGGGGGCTTGAATAAGCACGAAATCAGAAAAAGCTATTACATTTTTTTCATATTACCAAGAAAATAACATAAGGCCCAATAAATGCATGTTTATTGGCTATTATCCATAAATTTCAGCACAAAATAAGGCCAATTTGTCTGTCTACCTAACATGTTACATTTATATACACTATTTTTATGCAGGCACTTTAACTATGTGCAGGTCCAGATGAGATAGAATATAGTATTGTGTGTTCACGCCAGACTGTCATATGAGTTATATAGATACGCCAAATGACAACCCATTTATCAAAGTTTCTCCCATCCACCACAACGGCTCATATATTGTCTGCCTCAATAGCCACCATCTTTGCTTTCGTGTTCTAGATAACGTCTAAGTGATTTCTGCCACCAAAATACTCCAAAACATTTGATCTGTCTAGATTTCTGTTAAAATACTTCTTGCTCGTTCGTGGCCCTGTGTCGGCCATTTTGTTTGCTTATTGACGTCACTCTTTGCTCTTCTCTGACTGCGCATTTTTTGCTCTATCATGGCCCTCTGGTGACCATTAATTTTCGTTTATCTAATGACTGCCATCGTAGTTTTCGGTATCTATACTGTGTCTAGATAGATACCAAAATCATGAATATCCTTTTTATTCTCTCGAAAATGATAGCAATTTAATATTTCACTTTGCATCAAATGGCCGTCATCTTGGATTTTAACCACAGTGCATTGTCTAAATAATTTCCGGTCACACCACTGTTTTGGCCATATACAAAAATTGCACGGTTGATTATACAAAATCATGAATCGGCTTCTATTCTATCGAAAATTATATCAATTATTTAATGTTTGGCATCTAGGAAAATGACTGGTTTGTCCACAATCTTTGACATTTTTATGGCTAATACTTTTTGTGAAGCACAATAATATTATGCTTAGCTAATGTGTGCCAACTGTGATGCTTCTATCACCATTTGAAAGATTAGTCCCATAACTGAGCTTTATCAAGTCCAATACTATGACCCGATATTATACCATAAATGCGGTCATTTTGGATTAATGCGTGTTACATCAACATATTTAAAACTTTAAAATAGTGTGCACATGGGTTAAAAAATCGAACGAACGGCGAAGCGCCTGTTCTTAGGGACCGAACGTCGAGGATTGCAGTTTATAAATGGTGTAAAAAACGAACCAAAAATTTGATATCATTTTTCCCTTATAAAAAGTAAATAACGAGGCCAAAACATGGGTAAAAAGTGAAGTGGAAAGAATCCATAATTTCAAGGACCCATGTGCACCCTCTCAAGAGGGCTCCCATTGGCTAATGTTAATCAGTGGATCCTAAGAGAATGTCATGCAGAATGTCATGCTTTTATCCTCTGATAACGATAATTTTGCTAAGCCATCTGACTATAGTCTGGTCACTGGTGATAACGGCGTGAACACGACAGAGATAGCGCTTTTTACTTCCAAGTCCTTTCAAGCAGAGCATTATCAAATTCCAAATTGAAGCAATCAAAAATATCAGCTATAATTAAAAGAGTCTCGAAACTTTATCAATACTTACCTGACAATGATCTTTTAACACTTGAACAATATCGATTCAGACTAAAACATTCAACTTAAACCACCAACTGGTCGAACATTTTTTATTCTGACCTTTCTGAAAAGAAAATAATCGGTCTGTTTGCACTAGAGTTAAGGAAATCTTTTGACACAGTAAACCACAGTAAACCACAAAGCACACTTTAAGGATATTACATTGTTATGGAAATGAATATCGATTATTTCTCTCAAATGTATCGAGGCATACCTTAAATATCGCACACAAACAGGCAGTGTCTGAACAATTCAAAATCACAGCAGGTGTCCCATAATGTCCCATGTTGGACCGCTGCTGTTTATCATTTATATAAACAAATTACCGAATTGTTTATATTCCATGGCAACATTTATGCAGATGAATGACATCACAGTATATATCAGCACCATCTAAATATACTATCATTGACCTGACACAATTTTAACCCTTGAAGCGGTGAATATTTTTTAAAAAAACATGGAGACCAAGGGTTTTTTCAATTTGAAATCATCATAATTGTCTTAGACAGCTCTTCCTGATTCATTTGAATACCTGTGTTATGGGTGTACGGCCATTAGAAATATTTTTGTTCTTACAGTGCGGGGATCGACTTTAGTCGTCAGAATCTGACGTCTACAGACGTCAGATTCTGACTTTAGTCGTCAGAATCTGACGTCTGTAGACGTCAGATTCTGACGACTAAAGTCGATCCCTGCGCTGTCATATGAGTTATATAGATACGCCAAATGACAACCCATTTATCAAAGTTTCTCCCATCCACCACAACGGCTCATATATTGTCTGCCTCAATAGCCACCATCTTTGCTTTCGTGTTCTAGATAACGTCTAAGTGATTTCTGCCACCAAAATACTCCAAAACATTTGATCTGTCTAGATTTCTGTTAAAATACTTCTTGCTCGTTCGTGGCCCTGTGTCGGCCATTTTGTTTGCTTATTGACGTCACTCTTTGCTCTTCTCTGACTGCGCATTTTTTGCTCTATCATGGCCCTCTGGTGACCATTAATTTTCGTTTATCTAATGACTGCCATCGTAGTTTTCGGTATCTATACTGTGTCTAGATAGATACCAAAATCATGAATATCCTTTTTATTCTCTCGAAAATGATAGCAATTTAATATTTCACTTTGCATCAAATGGCCGTCATCTTGGATTTTAACCACAGTGCATTGTCTAAATAATTTCCGGTCACACCACTGTTTTGGCCATATACAAAAATTGCACGGTTGATTATACAAAATCATGAATCGGCTTCTATTCTATCGAAAATTATATCAATTATTTAATGTTTGGCATCTAGGAAAATGACTGGTTTGTCCACAATCTTTGACATTTTTATGGCTAATACTTTTTGTGAAGCACAATAATATTATGCTTAGCTAATGTGTGCCAACTGTGATGCTTCTATCACCATTTGAAAGATTAGTCCCATAACTGAGCTTTATCAAGTCCAATACTATGACCCGATATTATACCATAAATGCGGTCATTTTGGATTAATGCGTGTTACATCAACATATTTAAAACTTTAAAATAGTGTGCACATGGGTTAAAAAATCGAACGAACGGCGAAGCGCCTGTTCTTAGGGACCGAACGTCGAGGATTGCAGTTTATAAATGGTGTAAAAAACGAACCAAAAATTTGATATCATTTTTCCCTTATAAAAAGTAAATAACGAGGCCAAAACATGGGTAAAAAGTGAAGTGGAAAGAATCCATAATTTCAAGGACCCATGTGCACCCTCTCAAGAGGGCTCCCATTGGCTAATGTTAATCAGTGGATCCTAAGAGAATGTCATGCAGAATGTCATGCTTTTATCCTCTGATAACGATAATTTTGCTAAGCCATCTGACTATAGTCTGGTCACTGGTGATAACGGCGTGAACACGACAGAGATAGCGCTTTTTACTTCCAAGTCCTTTCAAGCAGAGCATTATCAAATTCCAAATTGAAGCAATCAAAAATATCAGCTATAATTAAAAGAGTCTCGAAACTTTATCAATACTTACCTGACAATGATCTTTTAACACTTGAACAATATCGATTCAGACTAAAACATTCAACTTAAACCACCAACTGGTCGAACATTTTTTATTCTGACCTTTCTGAAAAGAAAATAATCGGTCTGTTTGCACTAGAGTTAAGGAAATCTTTTGACACAGTAAACCACAGTAAACCACAAAGCACACTTTAATGATATTACATTGTTATGGAAATGAATATCGATTATTTCTCTCAAATGTATCGAGGCATACCTTAAATATCGCACACAAACAGGCAGTGTCTGAACAATTCAAAATCACAGCAGGTGTCCCATAATGTCCCATGTTGGACCGCTGCTGTTTATCATTTATATAAACAAATTACCGAATTGTTTATATTCCATGGCAACATTTATGCAGATGAATGACATCACAGTATATATCAGCACCATCTAAATATACTATCATTGACCTGACACAATTTTAACCCTTGAAGCGGTGAATATTTTTTAAAAAAACATGGAGACCAAGGGTTTTTTCAATTTGAAATCATCATAATTGTCTTAGACAGCTCTTCCTGATTCATTTGAATACCTGTGTTATGGGTGTACGGCCATTAGAAATATTTTTGTTCTTACAGTGCGGGGATCGACTTTAGTCGTCAGAATCTGACGTCTACAGACGTCAGATTCTGACTTTAGTCGTCAGAATCTGACGTCTGTAGACGTCAGATTCTGACGACTAAAGTCGATCCCTGCGCTGTAAGGGTTAAACAATATGACACCGGAGCCGTTATGGGGTTTTAGCCACCGTGGTGCACATACAGGCTAAATTAGGCCAGGAGAAGGATGGTGAGATGACTGAGATCACTGCCCTCTAGAAACAGGATTGAGGTCAAGCGATTTACCTCTTGGTCATGGAGGCTCCCCACAACACTGAACCTTTAATAGCGAGCGGAGAAGACACATTTGTTTCTTTGAAACCTAAGTGTCCGAACGGGGGGACGAGCCCGCGATTTTGGACTTTAAAGGCAGGCAACTTTAACCACTACACCAGGGCTCCCTCCATAATCACTAGTAAATAGTATCGCACCAACCTTGATCGCAAATTGTCAGTTTCTTGTTTCTCTTCAATGTGCTCTGAAACTACTGTTGGTTTCTGAATGAATGATAGGATCCACAAAGCTAAGAACTAAATACCTTCTGTGAGCTGACATCTTGAAATATTCGTAATGGTTGGCATCAGCTATCTAATCAGCCGGTGAAATGTCATGTCTTGTGCTTGCTTTTCTGTATGATTTCATGTGCCCAGAACCTGCGTCGTATATTTTGGTTGAGCTGCATGAAGTGTAACCGTTGTCGCAGCCTTTTGTACAAAATAATCATCATTTCTTTGTGCAAACGCTCCATAATGCCAACTAAGAAACCGACAGATGAGGAATACCTCAAGAACCTACCAGAGACATCCATGATGACGTCACAAAACACGACAGATGGGGAATCGCAACACAACTAACTGCTGGTCATCATGGCTGTGAATACATATTGCCCCGAACTGTTCAAAGACCTGGGATGTAGGTTCTGCCTATGGTATTGTACACTACAAGGAAGCCTCACAGACAAACCAGAGAATAGTGATGACTTCGGCGTGTCATGGTGTCACAGATTGCAGAAAGTGACGACATCCACCCTCATTCACTGTCAGGCTTGTCTTAATTTCAATCGTATCACACATTATGTAAGATCGAAATAATATACTCCACAGATTATCTTTACGGAGGAAGGCTGCACAACAAAAGCTATATACATGTATACATATATATATTTATTCACATTAATAAAAAATACAGTTGTTAGATCATAAGGAAATAGACCTATTTATCACTAAGAAATATAATTATAATATCCATTAAACCTAGTCATACCAGGTTTGGTCTTTTCCAACTCCGGCGGTACTCAAAATGCCATAGAAGTAACTCTTTTATCATACATAAAGACATAATATTTTGTGAGTTTGTCTCATTTCATTTCATCTTTCTGAAGGTTAGATGTAAATGTAGAAACTTCTTTCATCCATTAAATATTTGTGTGAAATTGTCTCTTTTAACTTCATTGGTCGCCACTAGGTACTGGGGTCGTATTTGAGGCCAGCAAAAACGATGATATGCAATCCACCAAAGCACAGTGTTTATGTTGTCTTACTTTTGTTAATTGATAAGTTATGGCCAAATAAAAGTAGGTTCGTCAGCAGAGAGCCGGGACACCAAGGAGCTAAGGCGGGAAAGCAAGATCGAATACCTATCAAATAGGCATTACGTATATGGGTACAAGCGGATCATTACACAAAGCTATGGAGAACGCTTTTAACTCAGTTTTAGTTTTATTACGGGGAACGAAAACTGTATTCAAATGTGTGTAGCGTAGATAATTTAAGCATTTCGGTCGAACAGGTAAGTCGGCGAGATAATGCAGGTTAGTTGTATTTTAGAGTTCGGAAAGTTATAGTGCATATTTTAAAATGAATGCGAAATTTGACAGGAAGCAAGTGTAATTGTTTTAGTATATGAACAGAGCGCCTAAAACATGGGGCTTCGATTCCAACTCTAGCTAGGCAGTTCTGAATGAGGGATGAGTTACAATAATCTTATTTGCTACCGGCGAATGCCACTGCAACTTGTTCAGCAAGAGCCAAGGACAGAATTCGACGTAGGTCGCACATGTGATAGTAGTATGACCCACATGTTTAAGATATGTGTTTTCGGAAATTCAGGCTACTGTCAAATACTACACCAGCTGATGCAGACGGATTTGTGTCTTGACAATTAGGCATGGGAAATTATTTAAGATTTTTTCTCGTTGAAGTTTGGACACAATGAAAATAAATTATGTCTTGTCAGGATTGAGCTTCAGCTTGGATCCTGCCATCCAAGCTGATAAACCCATTGAACAGTGCTGCAACTTCTCTAGAGATTCCTTAGCGTTTGAAACTGATAAGGACATGTAAATTTGGGTATCATCGGCATAAAGATTGTGGTTTAAATCGAAAATGGAGGTTATTGACCTGAGTGGTGTAGTGTATAAATTGAAAGGAAGTGGTTCCAGTAAGGAGCCTTGTGGAACTCCATAGTGTAACTTTATCTGACAGAGTGTCTTTTATTTTTACGGATGGATGCCAGTTTTGTAAATAAGAAGAAAACACAATTTGAGCCCAACCAGATATCCTATACTAATCTGAGAGTCGATAAGCTTTTTAACTTCATCTTCTGTCGCACGTTCACAACCTTTCATTTTGCATTAGATTTCAACTTTTTCCACTGATAGAATATTCGGTACTTTATCTGGAAATTTGGAACGAATAGTTTCAATTGTATCGACAAAATATTTCGAGAAATGGTCACAAAGTGATTTTACTGATGTGAATTCAGGCAGAGCAGGCGGTGAAATTACATGCAGAATGTTATCTATGGAGTTCAACATGAGGCGCAGATTGTCCGAATTTTCTGAAATAACATCTGATCATTTAGCTAAATATTTCGACGCTAGTAACAAACACGATCTAGCTATGTGCGTGATCTGCGCATGCATGTTCGTTCAAGATTGTGTAGTGTAGGGGCATATGTAGCTAAACAGAAGTCCGTGGGATTTTAATGTTAATTTATCATGCGATATACCAAAATGTTCAGTAGAAAAATCTGAATCAGAAAAATCAGGTTGTCAATTTTTCTTTTCAGTTTTAGTGACACTTTAAGTCCTATAGAAAAAAAACATCATTTTATATCAGTTTAACCCAAATAATTATATTTCTGCACATCAGATAGTCATGTAATCATGGTAATATAGAACATTAAAAATGATATTACACACAGTGCTCAGAAGACCACTAAAAAAAATCAGATATAGTGACACTTTAAGCTCAATAATAAATAAATAAACACATGGTTTTCACACTACTGTAACACCCTTATAGTATTTTGTTTAATGAGATACAAAACAAAATGTTTGGAAGATCAGGTAGCAATTATTTATGTCAATTTTTTTAGTTCTAGTGACACTTTAAGTCCAATAAAAAAAACATCATTTTACACCAACGTAACATACATAAATATAATTCCATTCACATCAAATACTCATATAATATAGAACATTAAAGATAATGTTACACAGACTGTTCAGAAGAGCACGTAGAATAAAACAATAATCTTTTTAGATTCAGTGACACTTCAGGCGCAATAAGTAAAAAATAATAAAATACATGATTTTCACACAAAATATTATTAGCTTTAGTGACACTTTAAAATCAATAATCAAAAAAATAAAAACACATGATTTCCAAAATACCCTAACACCCTACCACCCTTAATAATATTTAGTTCAAGTGATATATGAAACACGTTGTCTAAAAAATTAGTTGGCGATTATTTATTTTAGTCTTAGTGACACTTTAAGTTCAATGACTGACAAATTAAAATACTGTATTTTTTTTACAGCAACGTACATGTAGTGACATTATTAGTTCTACTTTGTTCACAAAGTAGAACTATGATCTTATGATAAAGGATACTATACAAAGGAATACAACTAGAAGTGTTCGGAAGAGAGTAGGCCTTCACATAATCATGAAAAATAACGTGTCAGTTATTATTCACTTTTATTGAGACTTCACGTTCAATAAAATATAAAATGAAAAGAAAATCATTTCTACATCAAAGTAGCACGATAATTACATTTCATAACACAAAAAATGGGATGGTTGTTATTTTTACTGTCGTTTCTGTATTAAAAAGATGTACATGTAAATGTCCACAATATAATGAAAAAATATGTGATTTTGTTCAGTGACACTTTCAACTCAAGAAGTATTAAATTAAAATACCATTATTTCTATATAAAGGTAACACAAATTTCACGAAAAGGTCACACATAATCATAAATATGTGTGTCGGTTTTCATTTTGAGTGACACTTCAAACTCAATAAATTAATTAATTAAAACACCACAAATTCGATTTAAGAGTTATCTTGGCTAAATACTGTGAAGAATTAACATTGTCTTCAGATACAGTCCATTACCACCTTTAATTTCCCTTTAATACGGTATGTTTCAACATACGTGACTGCTGGATGTGAATAAAGTAAAATTAATGGCGTTGGTTGCTGTAAAAAAGATTGGATTTTAATTTGTAACTTATTGAATTCAAAGTGTCACTAGAACAGAAATGAATACTCGCCAATTGATAAACTATTGGTTTTATATTTCCCTTGAAAAATGGATAATATTAAGGGTGTTACGGTGGTGTGAAAATCATGTGTTGTATTATTTTTTATTTATTGAGCCTCAAGTGTAATTAGATCTAAAAAGAATATTTTTTTATTATGCGTGCTCTTCTGAACAGTTTGTGTAACATTATTTTATTGTTCTATATTTTATATTTCACTTGAAAATAAATAGTATTATTTTTAATGTTCTTTATTAATGTTTTATATTTCACTTGAAAATAGATGGTATCAAGGGTGTTACGGTGGTATGAAAATCATGTGTTTTTATTTTTAATTATTTATTTTAAAGTGTCACTAAATCTAAAAATGTTTTTTTTTTACTAATTATGCGTGCTCTTCTGAACATTGTGTAACATTATCTTAAATGTTCTACATCACATGATAACATGATGTGCATTTTACATTGGTATAAAAATGATGTTTTCTCTTTTTTCCATGGGACTTAAAGTGTCACTGAAACTGATTTTTTTACATGAAAAATCGCCACTCATTCTTACAAACAATTTGTTTTGTATTTCGCTTGAAAAAATATGCAGTATTAAGGGTGTTATGGTGGTGTGAAAATCATTTGTTTTTATTTTTTACCTTTTGAGCCTAAAGTGTCACTTCAGCTAAAAAATAATATTTTTTTGTATCTGCGTCCTCTTCTGAACATTGTGTGTAATATTATCTATAATTTGGGTTATTACCTTGATATCTGATGTGCATCAAATATAATTTTGGCTGTTACGCTGGTATAAAAATGCTGTGTTTCACCCCTTTTTTCATGGGACTGAAAGTGTCACTAAAACTAAGAAGAAAAATTGACACCCTGTTTTTCTGATTGTACGCAATCTTCTGAAAATTTTGATGTATGGTGTCATAAATTAACAAGAAAATCCCACGGCATTACACACGCCCCTACACTAGTGGCTTAAGGTTTTAGCCTTTATTATTTCCGGAGTCATCCATGGAGTGGCTGGTTTTCTGGTCAGAGTCTTTGTACTCACAGGAGCGTGTTTGTCTAAAATAGAGCAAAGGAAAGAATGATGTTGACGAGTGCTGAAGGATTTTTCTCTGGTTTCTTTTAACATCCGAATTTAGAACATCAAATTCTGACTGAAACAATTATTGTGCAATTTGGTCTTGCAACCGTCAATTTCTAATATGACTGCAAGGTGGTCTCAAATAGCCGCTATCCAAAATACTGACTTGATAGAATTAGAGATGCGCTTGGTGATTGAAAGATCAAGCCAATTCCCATGCATGAACGTGGGTTGGGAAATTACCATGCTGCTTGAGACCGAAACATGTGAGGATTTCATTGAATGTATTGGTATTTCCAGTTGAGTTGTCTAGATGTATGTTGAAATCTCCCAATACATACATATTGTTGTTAACTTGGTCACTTCTGTTGTATCTTACATGTATAATAAAGTTGAGAAAATTTAAATATCATTGTTATAGTGTTGTGAGTACTGTGGATGTATGCCTCGGCCTCGCCCGGCAGTGATAGGTTGCGAATCATGGCGATATGATTGATTGATCAAGTTCATTTATTAATATATAAGGTGGTTTTATAGTGCAGCAAGACTTCCATGCATTCAATTGCCCAGTACATTATCCCGCAGACATAATATTACATTGATGTGAGCCTATGTTGTGTTGTTGCTGTTCCAACGTCTGCGACGCTGGCCCAATAATCAAACAGCATAGGTTCAACACCTTCTGTTTGTTGGTATATTATACAGTAATATATACAACGGAATCCGGGTACCACTCTCGTACATATCCCGCTTATTTTCCAATTGTCTATCTAATAATGCTTGCTCTGCCTACCAGTGCAGCGGTGGTGAGACCTGCGTACACTAGTCACCATGATACTGGCCGGGGCATGTCGGCTGAAGCTTGTCCTTGTCTTACCCGCTCTATGTATAGGCCTACTGTGGTCAGGGTCTGCGGCAAAAAAGAGTTATGAAGAGTAAGTTGAAACTAATTATATTATTTTTTTCAAATATCACCAACGATTGGATTATCCTATGTAAAAGTGACATATTTTATTCACTTGTATCGCTAATATGCAACGAAGCCTCCTTATACCAAACAATGGACGTTACCCCAAGGCTGTTTTAATGTTGGGCCGCCGTCTGCGACGCCGAGCCAACATTAAATCAGCCGTGAGGTAACGTCCCGTGTTAGTTGGGGATCGTTCATTTGCTATAAGCATATCATTGATCATTAAAATGACATAAATCTTAGGAAATCAGGTTAGAGAGTGGGTAATCAGATTTATATTACCATGTCATACATAGCGTCTCCTTGGAGCTAAAGGGTTATAACTATCATTCTACAGCTGGACACTTTAGGTTCAAGGGACGGTACATGGACTTGCAAAGATATTCTCTATCACCCGATTATATACCAGAGTTTTATACTAAACATTCGATAGAATTGTTTCGTTCCACCTCATTTAAATTATTATCTCCTTTTTTGCTTGTTTTCACACTGATCCGTGCGGTCATTCCTGCAGCACAATTCAATAACAACTTAAGCTAACAATTCCATAATTATACCAGAGATGAACTTCATGAAGGTCTAGGCCAAGTTCAAAGATAGTTGACCTTTACCTATTTTTCAAGGTCACATGCTAATAAAGGAAAAAAAGTTTGTCGTCACGTTATCTCAACACCTACATTTTCTATTACTTCCATAATAATACCAATGATGCATATGCTGAAACTCAAGGTCAAGTTCAAAGTTGGGCGATCATGACCTATATCTCAAGGTCACGGAGGTTAATATTTTTGTCATCACGATATTGTGGGGAGCCTCCGTGACCGAGAGGTAGCGTGCTCGGCCTCAGACCGCCAGGGCTCGAATTTCGAATCCTGTGTCTGGAGGACAGTGTCATCTCAATCATCTCACCATCCTCAGGAGGTTCTCCTGGCCCAGTTTAGCCTATATGTGCACAAAAGTGGCCTAAAGCCCGATTCATTTCATTTTTGTCATCACGATATATCCACACCTACAGTGCGAATTACTTCCATATTAACATGATTAATACCAATGATGCATGCGATGAAACTCAAGGCCAAGTTCAAAGATGGGTGACCTTGACCTTTTTTAAGGTGACAGAGGCTAATAAAGGAATAAGGTTGACATCACGATATCTCCACACCTACACTTTGTATTACTTCCATATTAATATCAGCGATCCATATAACCATAGACATCGAGGGAATGGACTACCAACAGGGGCAAGATCGTCGTGAACTTACGACGCGCATACGCGGCTAGGAAAAGGGATATCTGATTTCCGGTCTACCTTTCATGCTGTCTATTTATGTTTTTCATCGGCTCGATAGGCCAGTAATTTGGGCTATTTTGTCACTAGCCTATAATTTAAATTATTGAACCATCTAGTTGTTCAAAATAATGTAATTTTTTATGTTTATGCTGAATATATACATTAAAAACATTGACAATTGATGTTTACAATTTAAATTAGACGCCAAAGTGAAGCTGTTTCAAACTTGACTGTAGAGTATCACTAAGCCAGCATGCCAGTAGACCTTAATTCGGAAAATGGTCATATTGAATTGAATACATGTATAGACGTCAACTTATAGGTGTATTGGACATGGGGTGTATAGGCCTACGTCTGTGATCTATGTCCACATATTTTCACGGTAGAAGGATACTTTATGGGCTTGGATGTTTTATTCTTGTTGTAATATTTAAATACTTTTGATAATGAAGCAGAAGGAACTATTATAATGTATTCATTTATCGAATACATTTATTACGATTTGAAAGATATTGATTCTAATAATTAATTTGACTGTGATTGAAATTGTGATCAACACAATGTTTACATACCCATGAAAAAACGATCAAAAAGCACATGGTTGACAGTTTACAGCGGAAGTAAACTATCCCTTTTTTCGCCAATTCTCGCAGACGGAAGCTCATACACATCACTCAGTACCGTGAGATTTGAAGCCGGTTGTCCAATCCCTCGATGTCTATGATATAATGAAACTCAAGGTCAATTTTAAAGATTGGTGACCTTCACCTGTCTGTCTAGGCCACAGAAACCGATAACGGTAAAACTTGTCATAAAAATATCTCCACACCTACAATTTTTATTGCTTCCATATTATTACCAGTGATCCATCTGATGAAATTGAAAATAATGTTCAAAGAGAGACTATTTTAACCTATTTGTGAAGGTCATAGAGGTTGATAAACATGATAAAGGATAAAAGTTTGTCTTAGTTTAAACATATTTTATTGACCAATTGAAGCAATACACGATATATATCACATACCTACAATATGTATTGCTTGCATATTAATACCAGTGATCCATAAGATGAAATTCAAGGTCAAGCACAAGGATGGGTGACCTTGACCTATTTGCCAAGGTCCCAGGGGTTGATGAAGCTTTGTTCGTACAAGTTGTAGTATCACTTTAGTATCCGTACAATTGATAGAACTTACAAAACTGTATGTCAAATTCGAAGATGGTGACCATCAGATTTTTGGTTATTAAACATTGTCATTAGGCCTACGATATCTGGAAAGAATGCTAGGTCAGGGGAGAGGAGATACAGTACCCAGCAAACACAAAACACTGGCATAACATTTGTACAACGCCAGGCCAACGTCTCCGACGTTGGTCCAACATTGTACAAATGCTATTCAAATATTTCGTGTTTGCTGGGTAGGCCTGCATTATAGCTGGCTAGGCCTCATGTGATGGCAGCTCTATGTATACAGTTGACTCGTATGTGCCGATTTCCCCGTCTAGTTTTATAAGATTTTAAAATAACTTTTTGTATTCGTTGGTTGTCAAGAACGCTTTGTAATTTCACAAATCCAAGTAATATTCAGTGACTTGAAGTTCTGGATCGCGGCAGCGAGTTACAACTTTAATCCTTTCAAGCCTGAATCTACCATAGTCATCTTCATACACTACAAACCGCGATTTGCTGTCGCAATTATCGACTTGTAGTGGATGAAGATGATTTAGTGTGGTTTAAAAATTAAAGAAAATTACCAAGTTTCATGGAAATTTTCGTTCTAAAACCCTTGGTTGTAGGAAAATTAAGTCTGTTTTCAGGGATGTAAAATGATGCTTTAACATGTTTAATGCATCGTGAGGGCTTAAAGGGTTAAG
The DNA here is from genome assembly GCA_964017125.1 of Flabesymbios commensalis. Classification (NCBI taxonomy): domain Eukaryota; kingdom Metazoa; phylum Annelida; class Polychaeta; order Terebellida; family Flabelligeridae; genus Flabesymbios; species Flabesymbios commensalis. Next base: position 52,842,235 of record OZ024909.1, on the reverse strand, counting down.
TGACTAAACAAAATTATTGGTTTGGAGCTCTAATGATAACACTAATTAAATATATCAGGAGTGACAAGGGCAAATACATCTGTGTCAACATTTGCCAATCTGTAACTAATATATCGGTTTAGCATCGAGCTGAGACTAATATAAAATTATTGTCCTCGCATGATACTTACCTTTTTTAGCTATATGGTCCTGACTGTACTACCTGAAGATGAGGCGGCCCTGGCAACCCTGTATGATATACACCAACACTCTCCTCTCAAGGTCAGACAACTCATCGTATAGATGGAATATTAACCCTTTAACCGCCAGATTATTCAATTTGAATTTTCACCCACTTGACGCGATCCACAACTTCAAGTGAGTGAAAATTATTCAGATTTGACAAAATGGAGGTCATTTGTTTTCAAATATTGCTGAATGATGTCTCATTTTATCTTTAATATGTTTAAAAGGTGGTACTTAATGTGGCAATAAAAAATGAAAACCCGAATATATGTTACACCGGCGGTTAAAGGGTTAACCCCTTATTTAAACACGCATGTCGTAATATTATCATGTAACCTACATTTTGAATAAATTTAATGTAATACAAATTGCTACTAACGAAGACTTTTTGGGCTTTGGTCTGCTATGAAATATATATTTTTATTCTAATTTCAACAGACGAATCTTAGCCAGCAAATAAGACCACAATATAATAATATATTCAACAACCGTTTTTAAATCCGCAAATGTTAGAATAATTTAGACCGAAAAACCTACTTTAATTTTATTTTATTTATTAGTAAGTTTTGGTACATTTTCATGTAAACAAATTATCATAATAAAGTCATAATTAAGTGTGAGTCAGGCCAATCCACACAATGTATATCACAAGCATACTATCAGAAATACACAATACAATAATGCATTTCTGATACTATGTAGATGTATGGTAGGTGACGATACCATACGGGTGTGTGACAGGTTCAGACAGTCCAAGTGATACAATTCATGTACATACCATTGATTACCTCAATTATAGTGATATATGAAGTAATGATATTACACCTTTAACTCTTAAAGCGCTGAATTTTTTTACAAACACCTTGGAGACCAGAAGTTTTTTATTTTATTTTGAAAACATCATCTGTCTTAGTTGGCTCTTTCCGATTCATTTGAATACCTATGTTATGGGTATACGGCCATTAGAAATATGCTTGCTCTTACAGTGTGGGGATAGACTTTAGTCGTCAGAATCTGACGTCTACAGACGTCAGATTCTGACGACTAAAGTCGATCCCCGCGCTGTAAGGATTAAGTATCCGTTTCACATGTATACACCATGTCATACTTAAAATAAAATCCATCAAATAAACAATGATAAAAATCGTAGAGGCCTAATCCATTTAAACAAGGACCCCCTGAGGTGTCCCTGGATATATTACGCCTGAGCATTTTTTATAAAGTCAGGTAATTTTTATTCGCCTTGTGGTGGGAATTGCGCCAGCAATTCACACTCAAGGTGAATAAAAATGGATGGAAATATATAGGCCTACCTATGTGTAAATTTATCTGTCTCGCTTATGTCTTTATTTCAGGTGGATTTTTGGAAGAGACCGCGACAAGTGGGGGAGAATGTGACCATGGCTGTCCACAGGACGGACGCCGAGTCACTGGAGCTGATCCTGAACACTGCGGGGATGACACCGGTAGTCACGGTGACTAATTTACAGAGGTGGGTCCCCCCCCCCCTCCGAGTGTCCAGTGTGGGCCAAGCTTTCCATTGACCTGTCATGATCGAGCATGCACCCAACAGAAATTGTGCCCGCTGACAGTTTTAGCAGTCTATCTGTGCTTTACCCCTTTCAAGCCTGAATTTACCATTGTCATCTTCAGCGACAACAAGCCGCGAAGTGCTGTCGCAATTCTCGACTTGTAGTGGATTAAAATGACATGAAGTGGGTGGCAAAGTAAAGAAAATTGCCATGTATTGGTAAGCAAGTTTCATGGAAATATTCATTCTAAAACCCCTAGTTGTAGTAAAGTCTGTTTTTATGGATGTAAAATGATGCTTAAATGCATCGTGAGGGCTTAAAGGGTTAATAGGACTAAGATATAGAAAATTAAAGAAATAGACCATTGTTCACAATGCGCGGGACAAGGACGCTCCACAAAGCACCGCGCCATATACATCATCAACAGCAGTCGGCAATCTGTGTAATTTTCCAAGGTATCACGATATATATACACTGTGTATGTGTTTGAAAAGTTTCTACAGAATGATTTCCATCGTGAGAGCTATACAAATTGTGATGCGATACCTAAATATTTCGGCCCGTCTCCCTCGTTTAATTTCAAATCACAGACTGAAGTATGATGGGGTATCGCATTCTAAATTGCAGGCCCCTATATAGCTCTCACGCCGAAAACACATAAACATGTAGGCTATGTGATGATACCTCGGTAAATTACTCAGATTACCGACTGAAATCGTTCTGCAGGGGGGGTCACATGACCCCTCCTTAATTTTTAAATGCCCCTTTCGAAATCTGGTAAAAAAAATCTGTACATAATAATTAAATTTGATGCAAATGCGAGTTATTTTCCAATTTGTTATTCCCCACATACATGGAAATGGTGTATTTGGTATTTTATTAGCAAAAAAAAAAATCATCGCGCCTCCGGCGCTCGTCTCTTATTTTATATGTTGGTGCCCTTTCTATTTTTCGGTGACCCTGCACTTTTTCTACCGTGGATCCGCCCCTGTTCTGTAGAAACACATACACATGTAGGCTATGTGATGTTACCTTGTAAAATTACTCAGATTACCGACTGTCAGCGCATGCCTTCAATTTGAAATCATCATAAAAGGTTTAGTTAGCTCTTTCTGATTTTTTTGAAAACCTATGTTGTGGGTCTACGACTATTAGAAATATTTTGATTCTTTCAGTGCGGGGCCGTCTTTATACGTCAGAATCTGACGTTTACAGACGTCAGATTCTGACGTATAAAAACGGTCTCCGCGCTGAAAGGGTTAGAAATATTATATACCCGTCATCACTTCAGGTGATTACACAGGCCCGAACAATTATCGTGGGGATACCGTGCAAAAATCTGATCTTACATGTTGACACATTTTGTTTGCAAGATAATAACTATTTTATCGGGCCCGAGCGAGCCGGATTTAGGGCTGGTTTGTCAACAACAAACCACATGTTTGCCATTAGAACAATAACAGAACTAAATAGTTATGAACGTAAAAACATGTTTTGCTTTTTTTATTGCAGCAAAGCTTTTAACAGAATCTTGTTCGTTAAATTATAGTATAAGCTACTTGAATAAAAACTGGTCCCCTTATGTTCTCTATTGTGTCCTACAACATTTCTTACAAGATGCACAAAAAATCAATAAAATGACCAATGACAGAATTGACGCCCATAACACAGTGGTGGTTGCTGAGTCAGCGTTTAATGAGCATTTATTATGATCAGTTTAAAGGGACTGGCCCACGCTAAAATCATCATAAAATCGGTGATTTTATTTCGGGTTCTTAATATGACCATATGATGTAAACATGTACATAGACTAGAACTGCAAATTTTTATATTTTTTGTGCTGCGCATTCACCAGTTAGGCTAGATATAGAGACGAAATTCCTGATTTCTAATTATTGACAACCATGTCAAAAATAGGAAATGCGGGAATTTCGTCTCTATATCTAGTCTAACTGATGAATGCGCGGCACAAAAATTATAAAAATTTGCAGTTCTAGTCTATGTACATGTTTACATCATATGGTCATATTAGGAACCCGAAATAAAATCATCGATTTTTTGATGATTTTAGCCTGGGCCAGTCCCTTTAAATTGAAATATAAGGTAAGACAAAAAAAATATTTTTCAAGTGAAAAAACACGAAAATACCTCAAATACATTTTGGTGCTACACAACTAGATGTAAATGATAATTATAAATAGCTAGGTCTTATTTTTTCTCAGAGCGGTAAATTTAGGCAAAAATTTAGCTAAAAAACTCTGCATAAACTCATTCGTTTGCAAAATATTGAAAAATTTGTCACGCAGGAACAGCAATTCCAGAAAAACTTCACTGGAACTGTTGTAAATATATTTTAATGATAGGCTTCTTCAAACATTTTGTATAACATTAATACAATGTTTGAGCAACGTCGAAGACGTTGGTCTGACGTTGTATGAATATTATGCAAATGTTTTGTGTTTACTGAGAAGCTTGTTGAAACATGATATATTATGGCGAACTTAGTGAAACATGTTATCATTGTCTTGCCAAATGAGAGTATCTCTCAAGACAACGAGAAACCTAAAATGTCAAGTTTACTTTACAGAATACTACATAAATTGAACGAAGGAAATTTGTATAAATGGTCATGGCTGAATTAGGTTAAAACCATTCTGGACGGCTGCGGTTCTCCCGGTATATGGGATAATAAACCATCCCTTGTAAAGTTTCAGGTAGCAGATTAACAAGAAACAAAAAGCACTCGTCAAGTTTAGACAAAAATGGACAGCAAAATTCATAAAAGCCCTAAATGTTTAAACTATGAAGACTATTCAAATTAAGAATTGAAGACTATTTAACAAGTTTAACTTATAAGTTATAATAATAGGCAAATTGCTTGCAAGAAACCACAACCTTCCAGACGAAATCGGATCTCATAAAGTTAGGTCTATACCCCGAGAGCAAAGAAAGTGTAACTGGTGTGAGTGAGCGGCGAGACGAGTTTTATTGGATTAAAGACTGCTCACATTTTATTTTAAAATTATTTGCCTATTTGCCCATAAACCATTACATTTAGTAAATTATTGAGCAGTACACACATTACATGCTAGAATTGAACAACCTTCGTAAATATGTGAGTATTGTACAGGAATCAATCAATTTCTATACAATAACATTGTACATTAACAGAGCTGAATGTCATTGAGCTCACCTGGCTACATGTCTGTTCACTTACAGATATTATGAATAAACTATTGTCTATTGTTTATTCTCTACCATCTGGTACATACCTCCCACATAGCAAGGCATTATCATCTAATCCGATATAACTCAACAACCACTATATTAAATATTGCTATGACATTAGTTTGTTTCTAATTTGACTTTTAATTATGCTCATCAGTCAAAAATAGTAATCTCAATTTTCGCAGTTGTTCCTATCCCATGTATCTATCCATCTATCCATTATTACAAATCTATATACATTTAGCCTATTCTGCCCTTGATTAAAAAAATCCAGGTGAATTTTACTATTTGATATTTGGAAACAAATATAGGTTCATATTTCTAATTTTTGAGGTGGTTATTAACTGTTTTTCAAAATAATTTTTAAAAATCATCTATAGTGTTTTAATTTTCACGATGCATCAGTAACTGTAGAGCTTTTAATAAAAAAAGTGAATTTAATTGAGCCGCCTACTTCCACATTGTAAAATTAAGGCGTACACAAATTATATGTGAGAAAATTCAAAATCCAAACATATGGATGCGTGTAATTGAAACGTGATAAATTGTTCGAATTTACCCCTGTTCATCCCAATGATATGTACTATTTTCATAGCTTCATACAGCCATAATTATATAGATTGATATACGTATACATAATAGATGAATTCACAGAGTTATATATTATCATGATTGTACACGTAGGCCGAAATAATCGTGATTCGTGGACAATTCAACAATGGAATAAAAAACTTCCACTATAATCTGAGATTATTTAATGCATGATATTATAGTGAATGCAACAGTATGAGAACAGTAAGGTTATGTACTGATCGGAACAGATAATGATTGGACTTGGTATGAACTTTTACATGCCAATTATATATGAACTTTAACGTGATGTTCTGTGTTTATAATAATAAGTGTTTGCTATCTGTATATGGGTGTCATCAGTATTATAATGTGCACTTGATTGACCATTATTGGTGATCATCTAATTAGAGATGACCTCGATGTGCTGGTGTTGCAGGGTGACATGCATGTCAATCTCTTGGATGTATATGTACTGCTATTATTTTTCGGATGTGATCGAAATGATTGTATATTCTGGCCCGGGACGGCCCATTAACCCTTGTCATGCAGAATTGTCAGTTTGTCTTTTTCTTTCATTTGTTAACGGAATTGTTAACGTAATTCCCAGCTTCAAATAACGAAAAACATATATTTTGTGAAATATAATGTTGCAAAATTGATTAATTGATTAACTCTTAAATCGTTAAAATAACGCGACCCACAATGTCAAGTGGGTGAATATTATGACAAATTTATGATATGCTGAAAACGGAACATCACGAGGGGGGCGGGGCGCAGGGGGCGCACGCCCACCCCTTTTTGCACCAAATTCTATAAAAAGTCTCTTAAGTTGGCCGAAAAAGTCTTGGGAGCGAGCCCCCGAAGCCACTGCGCCCCCTCCTTTTCCAAATCCTTGATCTGCCCCTGTTATTCGGCGATAAGCGGTGGTATACTTTTCGTTTGTCATTATCCATGGATGAAATTGAACATGAGACATTGAAGCTGATCTTCAATTCTGGCCCAGCATCACATCGACATAGAAACAATGTCTCTGTTTCCTTTGGAAATATACTAGAAACAAGGCATTCACTGTAGTATACCCCTCCCCCCTAATATCCCGGTATTTTCTTTTCTTTTTAATCGCCTTCAGGTATGAGTTTCTCTCGCAATTCCCACCTGAAAGCGATTAAAAATGTCTTAATTTTATGAAATACCCAAATATATATCTCAAATTGAAACTCAGAACGGCGTTTTTTCTATGGATTAAACCATTTTTAATTAAATTAATTTTATTCAAAATATGGTATGTTGTGCTCAAAGGGTTAACCTCTGACGTATACATTCACATCGTCCCCTTGGATATGAAAGGGTGTATCTGCCACTTTGTAAAGTGGCAGATACACACTTTCATATCCAAGGGGACGCCATGTATACATTTATATACCGTCAGTTTTCATCTCTTTCTAGCCTGTTGGACGAAGAGCAGGAGTACTTGGAAAATGTGGGAGCAGCCGGCAGAAATGGCCGAACCTTTTCTCTGGATGAATATCACCGCCATGCCGAGGTGCGTGCCCTATCGTGTGTAGGCCTATATGTGTGCCCCAGTAAACACAAAACATTTGTGTAACATTTGTACAATGTCGGACCAGCGTCGAAGATGTTGGGCCGACGTTTTACAAATGTTATACAAATAATTTGTGTTTGCTGGGGTGCACACATACAGATTTAAGATACTATTTATGCCACAAAAACGAAGTGGGAGACGATTTCCATTACGTATTAAAATGTTCTTTTTTTGCTGAGCATAATTTGTGATTCACAGAAATATCCCTCACTATTATGGTAGGCCTACTTATCTACTGTACTAGATATCTAATAATTATGTGAAAGTAAGCACTAGTGAATCGTCTTTTGTGGAACCAAAATGATTGATTAGATTGTGTAATCATTTCTATATTTAGAGCATACACGTAGCATCTTATATTTATTGTTCCAAAATTCAGATCAACGAATATCTGGAGAACATAACCAGATCGTGTAGTCGCTGTCAAATCATCAACATAGGACAGAGTTATGAAGGGAGAGATCTCAAAGCTATCAAGGTTAACCAACTCTATTGTTTGCTTAAAATTGTCATTTTTTAAGGATGCTCTTTTGAAATTTTCTATGTTTTGTGGATCAAATTTAACATTGTATACTGCTCGTTATGCCTAAAAGCTACAATAAATTGTGCGCTCCGGCCCGGGTTAAAGTGGTAATTGAGCTATTGTTTCATTGTTGAATTGTTTTATTTATTTTAAAGGTACTGGGTCCCGGGTTCGCGTTTCAGAAAATTATCAATCCCCAAAAGCAAAATCATCCCCAAAATCATCTCCCACAATAGCAAGTTTCCCCTGCTTGGCCTGTATTATGACACATGATCATTCTAAGGATTTGTGCGCTTCTGAGCTCGGTCCGCCGGGGCTATTGGTGCTATGGACGTTTTATTGATTGCTTGATATTAGGCTTACCTGCTTCTAAAATTGTCGATATGCATACTCTACTGCCTGTAAACCACGATAAACTGTTGCTAAAAGTTTTGATTTTTCAAAATGATGGTATCACGGGGTAAGCCGGGTTATCACGGTAACCCAGCTCGGGCGTGATGGATTCAAATTGTTTTGTCACGCTACCGCCACTTACAACTTCAAATGGATAAAAAATACCTATATTTGTTTAATTTGCGACCACACTCTAGCAAATCGGGATAATTAAACACCCATTTAATGCCATATATTAGTGTTTTTATCAGCTAATAAAACGGGTTTAAAAATATTATAATTGTGTAGGTTAAGAAGCCAACCGCGATTACATTTCCCCTTTGTTATTAGCACTTCAAATAATATATGTTAACCCTTTAACCGCCAAATTATTCAATTTGTATTTTTATTTATAAACACACCATTTTAAACCTTTAGCCGCCAAATAATTCAATCTGAATTTTCCCCCACTTGAAGTTGTGTCTCGCTGACGCGATCCACAACTTCAAGTGAGTGAAAATTATTCAGATTTGACAAAATGGAGGTCAACTATTTTCAAATCTTGCTGGTTGATGTCACATTTTATCTTTAAGATATTTAAAATGTGGTAAATAATGTGCTAATAAAAAATGAAAACCCGAATATATGCGGCACCGGCGGTTGAAGGGTTAAGCCTGAAAGTGCTCATCTCTATAGCCGTTTTCAGCCTTTTAATTTTTCCTTCAAACAAGAGAATTGTGCAGGAGAAATGAACATTAACCCTTTAAGCCCTCACGATGCATAAAAGCATCATTTTACATCCCTGAAAACTTAATTTTCCTACAACCAAGGGTTTTGGAATGAAAATTTATATGAAACTCGTTTACCAATACATGGCAATTTTATTCACTTTTTCACCAACATGAAGTCATCTTCACCCACTACAAGTCGGGAATTGTGACAGCAATTCGCGGCTTGTAGTGGATGAAGATGACAATGGTAAATTCAGGCTTGAAAGGGTTAAATTTGCTACGCGGGCAAATGTTTTGATTCAAATCGTAAATATATGTAAATATTTTTTACCCACTAGAAGCTGTGGGTCGTGGTAGCAATTGCAAAACATGGGGATATTTTTTGCATTTATTTGAATCTGATAATTGTGTGAGTAATGCCATTTTGGGTGAATAAAAACAACAACAAACAGGGTAGCAGTTTAGCAGTTATTAATCTCATAATTCTTATAGGGAATAAAATTCGTTTCTTTTTATTTCATTTTTTAAGATGCAATATGAAATACATGATAATCAAGTGGGAAAATAAAATAATAATAATAATTTAAAATTGTAGTTAATTATTTCAGATAAGCGGCTCTCGTTTTACACGAGCGGCCAGGAAGTCTGTGTGGATAGATGGGGGAATACACGCCAGAGAATGGATCTCACCAGCCACTGTTCTCAATGTCATTGATAAGGTAGACTTTGTTGAAAAATTACCTTCTGCTTTTTTAAAGACCAGTATTACAATCTCACAAAAATGTATGGGTAGACCAATAATAATAAAACATGCATACATACATATCGTACAGTCCTATATATCAGGTCATTTAGCTATTATAATAGTGATTTAAAATGTTTAAAGATAATACAATAATATGTTTGTCTTCATCATAACAATGATAATGAATGCGGAAATCCACAGATGCATACAATACGGAGATGATACTCTTGTAATAAATATTATTGTGAGCGGAATGTCAGTGGTGACTGTATTTTCCCCTCACCAAATAATTATCAGCGTTCTCATTAATATAATTGTCCTGTTTTCCAATAAAGACCAAACGTGCTTCCTCTTAAGCAGCAAACTTTATGCATTGACCCAATATTGAGTTAATGTTGAACCATCGTGTACAACGTTGGTTCAACATTACCCCAACATTGGGTCAAACTACCATGTTTCCCTGGACACGATCTTAATTTGAAGCGTTATATTATGTCTAGTTCTTATCTATTTCTATTTACTGACAGCTGGTGCATCTTGACTCAGAGGATCCTGACATTGTCAGTATTATGGACTCTTATGACTGGTACATACTGCCCAGTATGAATCCCGACGGATATGAGTATACCTGGACACACGTAAGTATCTAAGCTCCTTCGGCAAACACGAGATGCTAATCCAGTGTTGTGCCAGCATCGTAAGCTGCGGCCCAAAATTGGTTCAATTCGATCGTGTTCCCATAGGCCTACTATTCCACAGACAAGGTGTATATAATTTATTCACTTGAAGCGTCATCTGGCGAATAAAGGTATCTGTATTGAATAACTTTAGAAAAGGATAAGGCACTTTTGCAGGATATGAAATGATATATATCGTAGCATTTTTATGGATAGTATAATATGGCTAACCACGTACGACATATAGGGTTAGATAGGTTAAACTACATTTGAACTACTCATTCTGCTTGTTTGTACACTCGTAGCCTGGATCCGAATCATGCGCAATGATGGTGAAATCACATGTCAGGATCTTTATCGAGCTAAATTAATTAGCTTTAGAGTTTTTAGAATGAAACATATGAATCGTGGAACGAGTTTTGTAGATCGAGAAAATGAATCAATAAGCGGTGGGGAATATTGATCTGACACGAACCCTCATTTCTTCTGTGATAAGTTTTGAGCGTTTTGAGATGAAATAATATTGATATGCATTAGAAAACAATTTGTCCCGATTCTTTTTGTTTATTATGCCAAATAAAAAACACGTTTTGTCACTTTGCCTCATTGAGCTATAGCCAAGTTTCTATCCTAATAGCTAACTTTGTTTGGATTTTAATCGCCAGGATCACCCGATGATACGCTAATTATATGTCGTTCAGTGATTTGTCACATGCTATGTAGATATTTAATTACTTTATTACTCACCAGGATCGCATGTGGAGGAAGACTCGCAGTAGGGGGCACCACACGTCTTGTGACGGAGTCGACCCAAACCGAAACTGGGGATTTCACTGGATGGGTAAGACGTGCCTTCTCTTTTGCTTTGTATTAGTATTTAATTGAAAGTTTTCACTTCCTTTTGAAAAACATGAAATTCTAAAAATCGCCTGATTATAAATGCTATGTCTTTTAAAACGATTATATAATGCATTTTATTATTCGTTGAGCGGCGAAGCAATTCCCATATAGATAAACATAATGACAAGCAAGTAATTTGTTTCATTTGTCTCCAGCTAATATTTAAGTCACAGAAGTACGACCGCGTATAAACACACCATTTTAAACCTTTAGCCGCCAAATAATTCAATCTGATTTTTCACCCACTTGAAGTTGTGTCTCGCTGACGCGATCCACAACTTGAAGTAAGTGAAAATTATTAAGATTTGACAAAATGGAGGTCAACTCTTTTCAAATCTTGCCGATTGATGTCACATTTTATCTTTAACATATTTAAAATGTGATACTTAATGTGCTAATAAAAAATAAAAACCCGAATATATGCGGCACCGGCGGTTAAAGGGTTAATGGTTTGAGAAACAATCTGTAACGTTGACTAAAGAGGCATACATGAATAGGCGCGCTGAATACTATCAAAATATAGATAACCTCGATATAATTTTAAGATCAAGATTCAAACAGTTTGTATGTCAGATTACATTTGATCATGTTGATTTGTGATCAGTTTTGAGCGGTTTGAGATGCAGTTTTTTATATTTACAACAGATAATTGAATGTAGGCCTACATACCTAATATTAAATATATTACCTTAATATCATACTTTGGGAATGTGAGGCTGTATCCGCCACTTTACGAAGTGGCAGAAACACCCTTACATTTCCAAAGTAACGATATTGACCACAGCGCTCTGGTGACCATTTCAAAGCGGTGGCCCTGGTGCAGTGGTTATAGCTGCCTACTTGGAAAATCGGAGATCGCGGGTTCAAACCCGACTCTGGTCTTCAAGTTTAAAAGACACAAAAAGTGTAGTGAAATATCTATATAGCATGTGACACATCAGCGGACGACATAAAATGTTTCTTCCCCTCGTAAAGATTCAATATTGTGGGGAGCCTCTGTGACCGAGAGGTAGCGTGCTCGGAGTCAGACCGTCAGGGCTCGAATTTCAAATCCTGTGTCTGGAGGGCAGTGTTGACCATGTCATTCACCATCCTCATGAGGTACGTTCACTTGGCCCAGCTTAGCCTATATGTGCAAAAAAGTGGCGCACTGGTGACCATTTCCTACATGTTGTACAGAGGGCGGAGCATCTATGAACCCGTGTAGCGAGACGTTCGCCGGCCCGCGAGCATTCTCAGAGCCAGAAACGAAATCCGTGGCCAGGTTTCTGCGGAAGAGGGGAGGCAAGTTCCTGGTTTACCTCACACTACACGCTTACGGACAGTACTGGTTGACGCCGTGGGGCTACACGTACAGCCTGCCTGAGGACATAGATGATCTGGTAGGTGAAATTGTTTAATTATTTGTACTTACAAAAATACGTGCACGCACGTCGATTTTCAGATGTATTGAAATAAAAATACAGCTTTTCTCACAGCTGTGTAGATCTAATATGCCGGAAAAAGTACTTTTTTTGTCAAACAGACTTCATTGTTGTAGATATTTCTGTGATATGTGGACAGATTATCCTTGTAATGTCCGTGTGGCGGCTCCAATAAGTGATCATAAGCGAAAAACGTCCTGCTATTGCACCACTGGAGTAAGATTTTTTTGCGGCTACACTTTTCACCTGGGGAATCAATTAGGTAGTCATTTGATGTATGTATAATATTCGTATATCGCGAAAAAAGGCTGATAATTTCTCAGTTAAATACAAAGGCTTCCAGATGAGAGGCTTATCCTTTGCTCCCGGATAAAATAATGCCAGCGTAATCAGGTAATTTACCGCATAAAAATGCTGCATACTGGCCTCCTTGGAACTAAAGGGTCGTATCTGCCATGTATGGCAGATACGACCCTTTAGTGCCAAGGCGGCGTGATATGTTAAATTGATGAACCTGTGTTTCCTCTGTCCAGATGTCTGTGGCTGAGGCTGGAGTGGACGCCATCCGTAGAGACTCCGGTCGGGAATATTCTCTGGGATCGTCTTCAAATCTGCTGTGTAAGAATCCATTGAATCCACATTGTTCCTAGATTTTATCTCGCTCTTTCTTATAAAATAATTAAATTGCTACCTCTAAAATTGTATTTACCTATGACCACTAAAATGTTATAATTGACCTTTATCCCGTTATAAATTTAATGTATTTGAATTTAACCCACTTGAAGTTGTGTCTCGCTACCACGACCTACAGCTTCAAGCTGGTGAAAATTACTATAGTTTTTTAATTTGGGAGCAAACATTTGAAAATCTTGATTTGACGTTTAAACACACATTATGTTCCCAATGACTGAGATTTAAACGGCTAATAAAATGGATTAAAACGACTATAATCGTGCGTAGCGGTGAAAGGGTTACCTTATTTCGAAGTTAAGATAAGTCTTAAACTTTCTAATGAAAACGAGATAAAGTTGAATATTATTCACAATCATAAGATGTTTAGATGAAGGATGAGGAATGGGCCCCGGGTTTTGTATTATTACCTTGACTCTTCTATTTTCTCGGTCACTATATCGTCGCCTTGGATATGAAAAAGTGTATCTGCCACTTTAAAAAGTTGCAGGTACACCCTTTCATATCCAAGGCCACGATATGCTACCTTTTAAATGGTATCCCTTTCGAAATAATATTTAGAACTAACATAATATGGCCTGTTTTGCTATGTCCTAGAAATGATTCTGGGACATTTCAATTACTAGTATGTGTCGCTCGTTTTCAGATATTGCGGCAGGTGGATCAGATGACTGGGCTAAAGGATCTGCCGGGATCAAGTACTCGTACACTGTGGAGCTTAGGGACACAGGGACATACGGATTTATATTACCCGCCAACCAGATCAAGAGGCAGGGCAGAGAATTCTGGAGCGCACTGAAGGCCGTCATGCAGCAAATAGAGGTCACTGAACCATCGGATGAATAGGCTACCTAAAATACTGCTCTGCAAAGCCAAAAGACAGTAGCTGCTTACGCGAATAGTAAGCAGTTACTGCATTTTGGTTTTGCACCGCTGTATACTGATTCTCCACTAGCTAGTTAATACAAATTGAATGACTTTGGGAGAACAGAGTGCATGGTCATCTGAACGCGACACCCTATTTTTTCCAAAAATCATCCAATTCATAAACTTTTACCCGCCAAAATATTTAATTAGAATTTTCACCCACTTGAAGTTGTGTCTCGCTGACGCGATCCACAACTTCAAGTGGGCAAAAATAATTATTATTGATAAAATGGAGGTCAACCATTTTGAAATCTTGCTGATTGATATCGCGTTTTGTATTGAACATGTTCAAAAGCTGGTGTACTTAAAGGGCTAATAAATAAAAGAATAAAAACCCGAATATAATCGGGACCGGCGGTTAAAAGGTAGGACGGAGATCCAGAAGGATGTGAAATATTTCAGGGGTCACATTACATGATTGTGTTGTTTCTTTTTCACTTTATATTTTGTTGTTTCTGTAATGTCGTGTTATATTCCATTCTGATTTATGTAGCGTTCGGCAGACATATTCGACGATTTCTCTATAACGAAATACATATGTTTAAAGCCAAATACGTTTACTTTGTTGTTATTATTTCTCATCTTCAGACCAGACATACCAACATAATATATTTATTTGAGAATATTTATTAAGGGTAACCCTTTCAGCACAATACAATAATTACATATACATATATAAAATTAATAAGTCAGGTATTACACTGGTTTCCCAAAGGGCCCAGATACATATAATGACACACAGTTAAGTGAATAAACACTCGTACAGGCTAAAACACAAAATGATAAAAACCTAGGTTTCATCATGTTCATGATGGCGATCGGGGTCAGAGGGTTCAGGAGAAGCTTGAAGTCTTAAATTTTGTGTCCGAGCCAAAAAATTATATATGGTCAGGTCTAAAGAAGGTTGTAAGTTTTGTCTTAAAATAATGTAGGCTTTCAGTGTCTCTGATGTGTTCACGCAGTTCGTTCTACAAGGTGACTCCTCTGTATGTAAAAGAACGTTTGATTTTACTTATTTAGGTTATCTTGTGTACAAGACTTAGTGTGCTAGATTTACCTGCCTGGTGGAGTAGCTGTATATTGTAGATATCTGCATAAAAGTGTTATGCAGATAGCTAGGCACAAGGCCATGCTATGAGTACATTTGTATACAGCAACTAGTGTGTGATATTTAATTAAATCACTTATAGGTTTCCATGATAGTGAATCTAACATAGGTTGTACATGCGATCGTCTTTTCGCATTAAGAATAACTGTAGCACAAGTATTTTGGAGTTTTTAAAGACGATAAATGTTAGTCTCATCAGAACTAGCCCAAATGATGTCACAGTATGTGAAGTGTGGTAGAACTATGGAATTAAACATTGTTTTTGACAAATCAATATTGAGAAAATGTTTTACTCGGCGCAGAATTTCGATTTTACAAGATATCTTTTTTTAAGTTTTTTCGACGTGGGTGGGCCAGTTTAAGTTAATATCCATGTAGACACCTAAATACTTAAAAACTTGAACCCGGCCGTTCTACCACGTCATCACTCACCTTTATTTCGAAATTATCCGGATCTTTAGTACCAAACAACATACTTTTAGTTTTGGAAACATTTAGGTGTAATTTGTTTTGTGTGAACCAGTCTCAGCAGAGGCTCATCTCTGAGTTCAGCGTTTTTTTAATTTATGCAATGCTTTTATCTTTGCATAAAATAGCTGTGTCGTCAGCATACACAATAACCTTGATCTTTGTGCACACCTTAGGCAGGTCGTTAACGTAAAGTATAAACAGTAGCGGTCCCAGGATTCTTGCTTGTGGCACGTCACAGTTTACAGGTCGTTCTTCAGACTGTTCAGTTTTGAACTGGACTGTCTGCTTCCTGTCGGTGAAGTCATTTTCAAACCAGGAGAACAGCATGTTTTTTTATACCAAACCATTGTATTTTTTTTGTAAGGATTACCGAGTCCACCGTATCAAATGTTTTTTCAAGATCTAGCATTACGGCTCCGATTAGTTCTCCTGAGTCGAACCCATTGATATTTTGTAACATCAATGAGTGCCGTCTGCGTGGAAAATTTACTCCTTAAGCCTGATTGGTATTCATATAATAATTTGGTATCATTCAATTAAGTAGACAGTTGATTGTATACAATCCGTTCAAAAAACCTTCATTATCACAGAAATAACAGATTGGCCTATAATTGGACACATCTGTTGGGTCACCAGCTTTGAATATTGGGGTTACTTTCGCATTTTTTCAGGATTGAGGGATTTTATCCTTTAACATCGAGTTATTAAAAATATCTGCCAAAGGGGCACAAACAATCGGGGCTGCATCCCTAAAAAATTGTGGACTAATTTCGTCTAAGCCTGTCGCTTTTTTAACGTTCAAGGAATCAAGCTGTTTCTTTATCAGCTCTGGTGTGACTTCCGTGAAAGAAAATGAATTTCCATGTTCCCCATATGGGTTTTCAAATAAAGATTTTACTCCCCTGAACTTCTCAGCCATTTTTTTGCCAGCAGATGAGAAAAAATAATAAAATGGGCTGCAATGCCTTTGTTGGCGTTAAGTACATTGCCAGCATCGCTCAGTTTGAGCATTTCCCCTGTGAAAGCATTTGTTTTAATGCCTTCCAGAGCTTGGTAGGCTGCTTCACATTTTCACAGATCAAATCTCTATAATGATTTTTTTCTAATTTCAAAGGTTACTTTGGTTCTAAGTAATTTGTATTCTGCATATAGAGATATTTTTCTTCTCCCGTTTTAGCATTTTGAGCCCCTTTCTTAAATCTATTACGTGTCCGGATGAGTTTCCTTAGGTCTGGATTTAGCCAAGGCAAACTAAAACTTCTAATTCTCTTTTTTTCGAAAGGGGCAGCACTATTTATAGATTCCATCAAAATACGTTCACTTTGTTGTTATTATTTCTCATGTTCAGACCAGACATACCAACATAATATATTTATTGACCTACATTATAATGATTATTTCGCGAGAGTATGCACATGGAGAAATCTCAATCAACACGATTGAAAACATGGATAACATGGTTGAAAATGTATTCTGTCAGTATTTATACCTGTCTTCATTCCGAAATGTAATGCAATTATTATTCATGCTACTCTCGAGATAGATGAGCTGTTAATTACACATTGATAACTGATAAGCTGTGTTTAAATAGCATACTATAATACAGTGGACTTGTGATAAATTATAAGTAGGCTGTTTCAAAGGCGATCTGACTAGGCAAGTGTTGATTTTACAACAAATCAGCGAATACAACAAGGTAGAATACAATGTTCAGCCATTATTCTTCGTTACATAGAAGCTGCAAATGAACACGAATACAGAAAAAAGTCATAATAATCATAACCTGCTTTAATACAACAAACATCAAAACTATAGATCGTCGCCTCGGAGCTAAAGGATCCTATCTGCCACTCTAACGAGTGTCAGATAGGATCCTTTAGCTCCGAGGCGACGAAATGTAATATCAATGACAAAATTAGGGATCGTATTTACCACTTTGCAAAGTGGTTAATTCAACACCAAATTACACATGAAATTACACATGAAGGCATAAAGTCCGCCTCTTCCCTCATTGGCCACAATCAATGAAGAAGGCCACAACCCCTTGAGCGATTTTAGTTCTCGCTAGATATGACCATGGTAACCATGGTTATTCCAATGGTTAGCCTTGTTATGTGTATAATTTGGAAGACCACAAAAAATACTTACACCAAATACTGTAAATAACACTGACTATAGACAGTGATGTAAATATAACGTCAAATCCATATGAAAATGATTGATAACATTTTCAATGTGAACATATTTCTTACTATGATATGCGCGGGAACTTCCAACATCTTAGCATGAAAAATTATATGGTTTTACTTTTAATCTTCGAATAATCTTGGGCTTGTGGAGAGGTTTCATCAGGACACTTTCAGAAGGAAGACACAGTTCCTTAGAAAACCATCCGCTCTCTAGCCCAAATATATCAAACAACTTTAAAGTACAAATAGGCCTAGTTTTATGGATATGCATATACGAACGGACGTTAAAATGATGTTTTCTTGCGACAATGGTACCCTAATCCTTACTGCTCTGAAGCTGATGATCAGATCCACAGTGGTTCCTGTTTTGGTGTAGAGTCTCTGGATAGCTTTTTGTAGAGAGCGGCTAACACACTAGATGTCCTCGAACTACTACTACGTGATTCTTCTGGAGGTGGTGACGTCACAGGAGTATCATGGCGTCTTTTTCGTTTCCTGTCTGGAGTTGTACTTCTGGTCACTTCTTCCTGTTCGTCTCCACAACAACATACTCCGCAGCTGTTCATCACAGACGTACAGGTGACTGGCTCATAATACTCATCTCCAGTGTCACAACAGCAGCAAAAGGAGCGGCGGAAAGCCTTTCGAAAGTCTCCACTCATCAAGTTGTAGACGATGAAGGAAACACTACAGTGCATAAGGCTGAGACAGTCAGCTATAAGAGAGAAGTCAGTGAATCTATTGTTCGTAGCCAGCACCTGGCGGTCATTTAGACTCACTAGTATCTGTACCATACAAGCTGGTAGTTCCAGTAACAGGTAGATGGAGGACATGACCAGTAACATGGCTGTGAGCTGTAGCTCTCCCTCGTCATCATCTCGTGGACTACGTAGTATGATCTTAGCTCGTATAAAACGTGACCACGGTGCGTACAGCGCCATCAGTACTCCAAACACCAGCAGCAGAAAGAAGGGGATCAGATAGCCGATAATAGTGACCACCCATGGATAGACGGCAATATAGGCGGGATGAGATCCAAATCGTGTGTACTGCCAGTGCCATAATGTCATCCCCGAGAAGCAATGGCCGACAACAGGGACTACTCGTGCCTGAAAGAAACGCGGGAAGTCCAGAACACAGCACAGAACAAACAAGAGAAACACCACCACTCTGCTGGCACTGATCTTCCTCCATCTTAGTCTGAGACGCGGCCATCTGAGTCCCACCCAACGCACCACTCCCACGAAGGAGATGAGCCACGTAGCCGTGTGCTTGAAGAGATGAGCAAAGCCTTCAGCATAAGTTGCCAGTAGCACCATGTCGTAGCTGTATGTGACGTCTGGTTGTAGCACCTCCATATCACGGATTGCTACAGGGACATTGATGACCAGTCTGAGTAGATCCATGACAGCCAGACCTGTCAGGTACACGTACACTGGACTCTCGCGACGTAGACTACTACGATTCAGCACAACAAGCGATAGAAGATTACCCATTATTCCAAGTCCAAAGATGACTGGCATCAACACTATATTAGTAGTGTAGAACACCGGATTGGAGGCTTGCCTCACTGGAAATACCACGCAGTCCGGCATTGTGAAATCTTATATTGTGTTGTGGTGGAGAACTGAAGTCTTGTTTTCAAAACTGAAAAAGAGGGGAAACATTATCAAATTACATACAATTATTTGTTAGGAACATGATTTCGTAGTACAGTGTAAAGAGTCTTGCTTATCAGAGGAAGTAAACAATAGTGGCTAGTATATTAGGTATCATGAGTTTTGACTATAAATTCCATTTAAAGGTTTTGGACATTTTATGCGCATAAATTTGGTAAAATAATAAGTAGTATTGCTTGTCCTTGAAAAGACACATTAGTTGATCATGTTTATAGGCATACACATTAGATGGTTTGAGAAGCTGTTAACATGAGATGTTAGTAGCATCCGTGAAATACACGTGGAATTGCGTAAAATTAAAAAAAATGCACTTTGGCAATTCTAGGCTAAATGATTTAATTTATTTTAGCTGAACGCATTATATTTACTGTTTTCAGCTTGTAAATACCGGTTAAGTTAAGTTTTTGTTGAAATTAATATTATGTCAATCTATTTTAATAACTCCTTCACATCTACCACGCTATTTTCCAGTGCGTTACATACATGTAATTAGAGCTGCATATTTTTTTCCAAATAGTGTGGGCCTAACAATGACCAGGCAATCATATTTACATGATAAAGAGGCGTCATTATTTTTTACGGTTTTCCAGGAATCTGCAAACTGGCATCATTTACTGTACTGGTTTAGCCCCCATCAAATAACAATGGCACTCTCGCGAAAAGTAATACGACTAAAACATGTAAAACTAGGTCAGTTTTATCCACCCCACGAAAAAATGCTTATCCTCTTCAGTGCGGCGAATTTGAACTGTTTTTTTAATTTTTTAAATTATAAGCGGTGATTGGAATTTCATCTTATTTCTAAAAGTAGTGATGCGTTGCATTTCTTTGAATAATGATAATGAAACATTATCAAGTATTAACAGCGGAGCAGTATTAACATTCCGTAATGTTGGAAATACTAGGATAATATAGATAATGATGTCTTCTAAACGTTTGAAAATCCATTGCGTCACATCGCTGGTATATAAACTCATATTTAGGACGTGATGGCATAGTTCTAAGCGTCCAAATGATTTATCGATAGTTTACTAACGCAGTCCACTAAGTGCTCAGTCAGGGTACCTCTAATGAACCAAAGTGTTAATTGGCTTATTTCAATGTTATTTTTATATAAAGCTGTAAATATAAATATAAGAAGGCATCATACAGTGTTAGCGTTTTGTCATATAAGGCATGTCATATACCATGGAAAAGCCTTTATAACAAAGTACTAATTCAATATAGTATTGTATAACGTCGAAGTTGAGAGTCAGTGCGGCAGCTGCAGCCATATAGCATGGAGTAGCTAATATAACAAAGTACTAACTCAGTATAGTATCTTGTATCGTCGAATATCAAGTAATATATTGTCACTCAGCCTGTAGAATAAAACATTTAGTAGATATAATATGTTTATTCTGCGCAAAATTTCTGTAGAACAAAGTACTAAGTGAGAGAAAATCAGTAAAAGTTGTTAGCGTAACAAAGTACTAAGTAAATCTATGATGGATGTCAAATTGTTTCTTATCATCTACACATAATTTATTCAAGTCTAATCAGTGTGATATATACTGAACAATTTAGAAATAGTTGAAAATCTGCTGAAAATTAACTGACTTAGTGCACTCTAATATTGAACCCCCGTTATATTGTATAGGCAATCTTAACCATTAGAAAAGTTAATATTTATCCTAACTTTAATATTTATCTTAACTTTAATATTTATCTCAACTTTTCTAATGTCAATGATAGAAAGTTAAGATAATCTTAATTTAAAAATTCTTAATGGGATGGGTTCCATGTCTACTAAACGTATAAGAGATATATACTCATCACGAATATCCCAAGGAAATATGGTGCATTGTTGTTTTTTTATCGCCCAAATTGACTTAGCCCAACGCCGGACCAATGCCAGACCAACATATGAAGGCGTTCGTCTGTCACTGTGCCAGCATTCGACGAAAGTGTTTTGTTAACAGGAATGTCAGCGGGATACAAAAAACTAAGCATGGATCTGATATCAGCTGTCAGGACGTGCAAATGTAGAGCGGACATAAACTTACCAGATAATGAGGCGAAGATGGACTGGATATCCTGTACACAGAGGCAACTAACAACCTGAATGTGTCCGACTTATACCAATGATACTAGATCCCTGCTTACACGCACCAGAATATGATCTATGGAGCTACATCCTTCTGCAAAATCACCATTCAGGATTTGTTTATTCCAACAATGCCTGCAATCCTTAGCTCAATCCCAGCACTGGATCGTATTACTCTACACTTAATTGACGGATTATCCCCTTCAGTGGAGAAGTGTGACATGCAACACGTGGATCATTCGGGACAATTACGGTAAATAAACAGCGATCAGTCACGGAAGAGAGGCCGTACAATTTACAGCGCCTGATATCTGCAACTTCCCAGATGTGACTGAGCTGTCCGAAGTGAGGGGCTGATCTCAGGCGTCTTCCCTGTCAGCATCAGTATCCCGGCAGCAACAGGAGGATGCATCTGGATCAACAGTAGCGGAATCAGCAACAGCACTGGCAGCAGCAGTGTCCTGCTGGTGTCTGCTGCCAGTGCTGGCTGCTGGTACTCTAGCAACCCATCCCACCAAAAAATCTGGAAATTTAAATCCTAACATTTTTAACATTTCCTTTTATATAAAGTTAAAGGCATCTTAATTTTTCTAATGAGAGAAAAGTAAGATAATCTCAATCTTAAGTTTTTCAGTTGGGTGAGTTCCTAATCATAAATAATCAGATCCCGATTCTGATTCTGCCCTCTGCTGCTGGCGTAGATGCTGCTGGTGCTGCTGCTGTTGTGGAAGCGTCTACTGCTGCTGCTGCTGCTGCTGCTGCTGCTGCTGCTTCTGCTGCTGCTGCTGCTGCTGCTGCTGCTGCTGACTCAGTGTCTTTGGACATGTGCCAGATCTTCTTACAAATGCCAGCTACTTATCACATTGTGCCGCTGCCCCCCTCCCCCCCCCCCCCCCCCACACACACATTCTTTCCCATCTCCATTCCTCGCCACATGACATTCTGGACTGTCAGATTCACGACTTCACACCAAGGAATATAGAAATGACGTCTTTTCTATATTCCTTGTTCACACAGAAAAAGACGCAAGCAAAACAAGATAATTTTTTTTTGAATTTTTTGTAATTCCTGAAAATAAGATACTGGTACGAAGTTTATAAATATAAAGAGATAGGATAAGGAGTAAAAATTAGCTCACGTACTGTAGAAATAGAACGAGGAAGGCATGTCAAGGCGCAAAAAATACCGCTGAAACGGCGCATACATGTAGTTATATACATCAAACTAATATATTGATGACGAAATTTACTTTTTAATTTTAATTGTTCATACTGACCTTGAAAAGTTTGATAGCATGAGATTAACTGATATTACTCACATCGGTATGATTACAATATTACAAAATATATGACATACAAAAAGGGTATACAAGATTAACAACAAAAGCATAGCTCCTCCAGTCCCCCACATTAGTAACATCAGCATGGTAACAACCCAGCAAACACGAGATGTTGACCCAATGTTGGGCCAGCGTCATGGACGGTGGACCAACATCGGTCCAACATTGGGTCAATGTATCGTGATTGTTGGGAGTTCACACGTGGATAATTGTGTTGGATCGCAATCTCGTAACATAATCTTATCATTTTGTGTACAACGCCTGCAAGCCGACCTCCCGCCGGTAGATAATTCTGGAACTACTTCCACTGATTAGAGTCATTTGTTCATTTGTTACGAATTTCACAATTTGACAGACTAGCTAAGCATGACCCCCTGCTTTGACACTGACATGAATCGTTATATTGTGCCACGTGCACCAGTGGGGGCTGGATAAAATGGCGGACGAAGAGCTCTGTGGCCGAAAATATTTTCTTGTTGTTGATATTTCTGTGAGATGTCACCATAATCTCCTTGGTAATGTCGGTCATTCGTTTCCGGTATGTAAGTGATCTTAAGCGATTTTCCCTTGCCGTATATGTAGTCGTAGGCTACTGCCTGGTGGAGAAATGAAATAAATGTAATGACTGTAAATGAATCTGTAGACTTTTCAGTGGTAACTCCGCATAATGAGCATGTGATCGTCCAGTCGTTATGAATACATTTTTGCGCAGTTAAATAATGCCCCCTCGAGCATGCAAGTGAATCTATCTTGTTTATGTCCACACCAGCATACCATAGTAGATTGGACATGCTCACTGAGAAAATTTATTTAGCCCACTCGCCGCCTATGCGTACGTGGGAACCTAATATTTGGGGGTTTGCTACTCCCAGCAAAAGCTAGCGAGCGCATGTGCCTGGGCCCGTATTCTGGTACTTCTAAGTTACGATATATAGTGGGTTTCGGATTGGTCAAGATGGCCATGGGCGCCACACTAATGTCGGGCCATTCATCCAGCCGTTGGTCATTTCGTGTATCAAAGCAGTTCTCCCGGGTGCATCTGCTACTTGTTGGAAAGTGCAGATAACCCTTTTAGCTCCAAGGGGGCGACGTGTGGGGCCAGATTTAATCAGCACCCGGCACACGCCTGACCTTCACCCATCACAGCACGGGCTGCGTCAAAACCCACAACTTTGCTCTGGGCAAAAAAAAACAATAAAAACAATGTAGATCTGGGAGACATCGCTCTTCTTGAAGTGGCATTACTTTTTGTATGGTTGGTTGCCGTAGGGGTGTGCTAGAATCTAAAAAAGGTTATCAAATGTCTCGGGGGGGGGGGGGGGGTTCGAGAACATCTCGAATGTAGAAATATAAATTCATACTAACGTTAGAATCCGACTGCATCTGAGTTTAAATTTATTGGCATATGCCTAGCGATTCGAAGTACATTATAAACTTCTTAGCGCATTCTGACTGCATTCTAACTGCATTCTGGACCCTTCTTTTGAGTGCATGATACGTATTTAAAAAAAAAGTGGTTTGGAATAGGATGATTGACATTTACTGTATGTTAGAAAAAACATGCTCAGTGCACTTAGCAGTTCTACGCCCGTGGTATGTCTTTCTATTATTTAAAATCGTGCATGATAAATTAAATGTAGGGATATAACACTGGTGTTGTAATGAAATATTTGGAAATATTCCCCTGCTCCCATAACTTAACTCAATAAGAGCTGAATTAGTGTCTCTAAAGCCTACCCCTTCACATTTTAATTCATTTAATGCTGAAATTGCCTCACAGTCATCAGCTTAATGACAATTATTCTCACTCTATAAATTATATGTTAGCAACTGAAGCATTCAAATCGCCGATTTCAGTCAATAATTTTGCTGTAAAAATGCAATCATAATGTCCTTAAAAAAAGAAGCATTAAGCTCACACAACCTTCTGAAATACGGAACATCAATGTCATATGTGGTCACTGTGTGTGTCTGCGTGGACACCGGTGATGTTAGGATAACATAAAGATGAATTCCTCGGTCCATCCATTTATACTACAACGCCCGTATTGAATGTCATGAACAGGCTATACACTTACAACACAAGTTATGACAAGGGTCATACTAAAATATCTATGTCGGATTACTTTCAGTTGTGGATGTAGCCACTCTACTCCCACCCGCTCAAAATTCAACAAATTATTAAAACGAAAATGACAATATTGTCGGCCCCCTATGTGTGTGTTTTACCACGACACATGAAAATATTGACTAATCTTATTCAGCTTTTCTTATAACCAATTATTTGTTTAATCCGAAATGTTCAGTATGCATTACATACTGTGTGCCCAGTAAAACGAAACATCGAAACAATTGTTTATTGTTTATTTGACTTCCAGTTAAAAATATCATTATACTGATTGTGTATTTTTTGCAACAATGGTTTAATGTTGGCCCAGCGTCATAGATGGGCCAACAGTAAACCAGCATTGGAGCAATGTCTCGCGTTTTAATCATAATCCCATTGGCTCACAACATTCTCGACCAGATGATATGGAGGATGAAAATTATTGATAATGAAAAAAAAGCAATCTTGCATGGTTCACTCGCTCGCAGCGACTCTCTGCAAGAGTCGCTGGGTGCGAGTGAACCATGCAACCTCCTGTCGATGTCATATGGACAGTCAGTATGTGAATATATGATCCTGGTGACATAGGGATCACACCGGACAAACACAGCAGTCAACCCAGGGGGCATCCCACCCACCGTAACACACGCCACCGTAAACGCTGGCCAAACGCCGGCACAACGGTGGTTTAGCGGTTGATCGGCGTCTGGCACACAGCTGAAAATTATACCTAAACTTGATGCAGCTGCTCACAAAATATCACATTCCGTCTTCCCGTGCCGCTTTACATTTTACAGGGGTGGAGCGTGACATATTTTCTATGTTAATACATTTTAGTTCCATTTAATATAAATGGGCCTGCGACATAACATTCGTCCATATCCGTCCATAATATTCCAACATGTATTCTTAGGCCTATCGTTTTATTTTGACACGAACATGAGCTATGTGTAGCATCTATGTTGCGTCCGAATCCAAACTCTCAGTTTTCGTTTACCTCTCTCCTATCTCACAAACAGTACCGGTATGCGCTATTTCTGCGGATTGATTGATTGATTGATTGATTGATTGATTGATTGATTGATTGATTGATTGATTGATTGATTGATTGATTGATTGATTGATTGATTGATTGATCGATTGATTGATTGATTGATTGATTGATTGATTGATTGATTGATTGATTGATTGATTGATTGATTGATTGATTGATTGATTGATTGATTGATTGATTGATTGATTGATTGATTGATTGATTGGTTGATCTATTTTGACTCGGAGACCTAGGTAATATTTTTACTGCTTCGCAACAAATCGATTTGGTTTGAATAATTTTCAGTGTGGCCTAGCAACCCGGCTTAAATTCGCGAAATTATTGTTTATCTATCAATTAATTTTCCTGTTTAAAAAATCAATAATATTGTACGTGGTATGTACTGTACGGTAATGTGGAGAGTGTTTACGAATTACGAGCTTTGCCAAGAATGTGTGTATTTTTTTCTTTTGATCAAATCAAATCTGGAAAATAAATATAGTTTTTTATACATTCCTAGTGTGTATTGTAACCTACATGAACCATAGGTACAAAATTGCGCAAATGAACCATAAAGATTAATTCACATTTATGCAGGGCGTTATGCATTTATACAGAGCGCATAGGAAAAGGCATGACCTCCATGTGGGTCTAATGTTGTGCTAGCGTATGCGATGATGAACCAACATTAAACCAGCATAGAGTGAATGGGTGTTGTTTGCCTTGATTAATACTGGCCTGTGTAAACTATCTGCTTATGTATGGCAACAGACAACCTGTCCCAGGAGCAAATTATCCCTGACGTTACCAATCCAGAAGGACCTAATCTAAAGATCACGCACAGCAAGCTCACAGGGAGTATTTGAGCTAAACGCACAAACCACAATGAGTTAAAAAGGGATTGTTCATATAACCAGGAATATATACACACAGAAAATGAAACGCTAATAAATATTTTTTGTATATACCTGGAACGAAAACTATACAGCTATCGAGGTTGAGATGGTGTGTCAGCTATTACTAGTATTAGACGGCGTACACCTGTTCATGCCATACATCTTCATCCCAGGGTGGCAGCAGAACAGTCAACCTAAATAGATTATGTAGGCCCTATACCTTGCTACATAATAACAGTTTGGTAACATGAGTAGCAGCTTCAGGTTAGATAATGATTAACCCTTTCACCGCCGGTGCCGCATATATTCGGGTTTTCACTTTTTATTAGCACATTAAGTACCACATTTTAAATATGTTAAAGATAAAATGTGACATCAACCAGCAAGATTTGAAACGAGTGGACCTCCATATTGTAAAATCTGAATAATTCTCACTCACTTGAAGTTGTGGATCGCGTCAGCGAGACACAACTTCAAGTAGGTGAAAATTCAAATTGAATGATTTGGCGGTAATGATTAACAAACGGGGAAATAATGAGGTGGCATAGCTCAGTCTATTTGTCCTTATTCTATTTCCATATGCGTATATATATGTTTTGCAGACCACTAATCTACCATCATATAATACAAGGTTTTCTACCTCGTTAAATCTTACAAATACAACACATTAGTTTTTTGAATGCATATCATAGTCATACTAGATAAAATGTTCACAAGATCTAATAACGTAAGTTTCCACAACTAAAATAGACATACAAAATCAAGAGACGTGTAAAATTAGACCCGCAATGATTTTGTTTGCATAATTATAATATTTCGCAAATGTTTGTTTTTTAACTTATAGCATAACAGTTCACAACGACTACAGATACACACCTGAGTATTCCGGATGACACATATAGCTAGCGAAAAATCCCTCCCGCAAAACAGTAGAAATTGACCCGATGTCAGTTCAACGTCGATCTACTGTCTACGATGCTGGCCCAACAAACAGACACATCTTTCTTTTACCAGATAAACTAGGCCACCCATTCCTGCTAGGGCCTGCACGTAACTTGAATAGTTTGTTGGCAGAGCCAGCTGTCTTGTCAAGTGTATGTATATCCAAGGGGTCCACCTTCCCGGCGGTCATTCACAGTAATCTCGAGACATTAACCCAATATTGTTTCAATGCTAGGCCAGCGTCTGCAACGCTGCCCCAACATGGAAACAACATTTGGCCAACGTCTCGTTTTTGCTGGGTTCGCAATCAGTGTAGCTTACATTTTCTAGAACCTTCCATCTCCAGCCATTGCTGGTTCAATCACTACCCATTCATTATCAAGAAAAGAATAACAAACAGTCCCAAGAGAATGCTGTATAGCAATTAATTATGGTGGTCCACCGAACACCTCGATTCAGTGTAAAAACATAGTATAGTTATTTCGTCTTCAGGAAGACATGCAATTGTAGTATTGTAGACATGCAACTTAGTATTTCATTTTCGCAAAAATATTTTAAAATGATATTATTTTTTACACATATCTTGCGCACGAACTATTTACTATTATCACGTGCTCACGAAATACTGAATACAAGAAGTACCCATTGAGCTCAAATTACCCAGCTTAGAATTATAACAAAGTTGATGCGTGGACTAGGTAGAATTCCATCTATCATTAGTATGTATTATTTCGTAATCACAAAACCAGTTTAAGCAAGGAATAAAAGGGGTTTCTTCACAATTATTTCGGGTGAACACTGACTGATATTTTGATAAGGTTTGCATGCTCAGCTCTTTGTGTCATCGCAATTGATAGCTGAAATTAAATTCCAGATTGCTTTTCAGATGTTGCGCACATAGTGGCTTATTACATGTAGGCCTACTTTGACTGTTCAGGATTGCGTGAGTCCCAATGAGCACTCGATCACGTTCACTCACCACCCAATTCACATTCCACCGTAGGCATGGTAGGCTCACGTGGACAACATACCAGAAAAATAGTTTTTAAAATCAGCTTCCCTGTGATTGATTTGACAGCATGACCGGTATTATAGCCTAAGTAGAAATGAGCTAATATTACATTAGTTGGATTTGCATATGTTTTATTTCAAATTGTACATAATTATGTAAGTATTTTTTACTAACTTCAAGTTGTGGATCGTGGTAGCGAGACACAACTTGAAGTTAGTAAAAAATTCAATATTATAGCTTAGCACTCAACCATTAAAAAGCTGAATTAATTTGTCAAATACATCGCAACTAAAGGATTTTTTCAATTTGAAATCATCATACATACCTTAGTTAGCTCTTTCTGATTCATTTGAATACCTATGTTATGGGTTTACGGCCAGTAGACATATTTTGATTCTTACAGTGCAGGGATCGACTTTAGTCGTCAGAATCTGACGTCGACAGACGTCAGATTCTGACGACTAAAGTCGATCCCCGCGCTGTAAGGGTTGAAGGACTAACACTGTCGTAGAGTAAGGCGGTATTTTGATGGTGTCATTTTATTATGTTTTATAGTTAGAAGTTTAACTGAAGCTTCAATTTGGAGTCTAAAATGACTGATTTTAATGAATCTATAAATATATGCAGCGGTTGAATGTTTTTAAAGGGACTGGCCCAGGCTAAAAATCATAAAAAATCGGTGATTTTATTTTGGTATCTTAATATGACTATGTGCTGTAAACATGTCCATAGAGTAGAACTGCAAAAGTTTCTTTAATTTTCTTGTTGCGCACTTACCAGTTAGGCCAGATATAGAGACGAAATTCCTGATTTCTAATTATTGACAACCATGGCAAAAATTAGAAATACGGGAATTTCGTCTCTATATCTAGCCTAACTGGTGAATGCGCAGCAGGAAAATTAAACAACTTTTGCAGTTCTAGTCTATGGACATCTTTACATCATATGGTCATATTAAGAAGCCAAAATAAAATCACCGATTGTTTAATGATTTTAGCCTGGGCCAGTCC
Organism: Flabesymbios commensalis; assembly: GCA_964017125.1. Lineage (NCBI taxonomy): Eukaryota > Metazoa > Annelida > Polychaeta > Terebellida > Flabelligeridae > Flabesymbios > Flabesymbios commensalis. Next base: position 52,812,213 of record OZ024909.1, on the reverse strand, counting down.
TTTTAACCAAAGAAACGAGATACTTGTAGATGATTGCTTTCAGGATGGAATGACTGATGTGTTGTTATTAGTTACGTCCTGTACTATTATTTTTGTTTGGTACAGTAAAATATACTTTTAATACTTAGACGTTGTCATGGATTGTTTCTAGATCAACATCAAATCATTAATCCAGCATCGATTCTATGCATATGTACAGGATTAAATTTAAATCTGAATCTTCATGCAGTGACAAGATTTTTTAGGTGGTTCATTTAAGAACTATTTTGTTAAACTCGCACGGAAGTGGACCAAATACTACACAACCATGTCAGAACACATGTCGACTAAGAATCTGTACATTGGTGTCAGAAGGCTACCATGCAGGATGAAATGATAGACTTATCAAGTGGCTCAGCTGAGATATCTCCCTTAATCTTATCAGCCACGTGGCAGACCCTCCTCAGGAATGTGGCTACCATCTGCCCAGCTATCACCAGATATGTCTCCAATGTCGGTTTAATGTTGGGACAACGTCGGCGACGCTGCCCCAACATTAAACCGACATTGGACCTAGGCATTTAGCTGACTGCATATCTCATTATTTGCTGCCTCACAATGTGTTATATTTATCGCTAGGACAGGTTTCTGTAACTTTTTTCCACGATGTACACAGTGACACGAATAATCCAGTCAGCACGTTCGACAGAAAGTTTTGCTGAAGAATGATACATCACGCGGAGAATGATTTTGTTGGAAACCATCTCGCATTTCCTGTTTTATCGCCCAGCGCCATATAATTGTCACCCATTATTTCTCTAGCACGGCTACCCAAATATCGAGTTCTTGTTGATAAAAATATTTTTTATTTTATCAAATCAGGAGGGATCAAATTATTCTGAAAAAACGTGTTGATCATAAAACCTGTTTGAAATCCGGTTGGTTATAAAAACACTTTTTTATCTCAACACGCCATTTTAGTTAGCCTACATATATATTATTAGTGGAAATGCTGATATCGAGACGTCATTAAAACGATATGTTTTAATTGTGAAGATTACTCTGGGGTGTAATGTGTTAAGTGCCCTCACTATATAATATGGTGGGAGGGAGACCGCACATTCCTCATTACCCTTGATACTTGCCTATAGGAATTTCCTGACTGTCGAAAGTGTGGTCAAATATAAAACTATACTCTCAATACAATAACAACGAGGTTAAACTGTGTGATTAGATGATTGGCTAATTTTTGCATCCTGAGGCATAATGTACAGTCGTTACAGGTCGGAGAGTACAGCTAGTGGGTCAAAAATAGTGACCAGCGTTCACATCAGTAGTTTTTTTTATCGATTTAACATATTTGTATACTAAATTCCACATTATTTCGCAGTATTTTAACTACGTATATGTACATGTACTATCAGTATTTTGAAATTAAAACGCCCAGCCTTATTTAAAGCGACACAATCAGGCTAAAATCTTCAAAAAATTTGTCATTTATTTTGATTTCTTAATATGACCATATGATGTAAACATGTCCATAGACTAGAACTGCAATTTTTATTTTATTTTTTGTGTTGCGCATTCACCAGTTAAGCGAGATATAGAGATGAAATTCCTGATTTCTTATTTCGGACATGCATGTTCAAAATAAGAAATACGGGAATTTCGTTTCTATATCTCGCTTGACCAGTGTTAGCTGGGAAATCAGCAGCACAAAATTGAAAAAAAAATTGCAGTTGCTGTCTATGGACATGTTGACATCATAATGGTCATATCAAGAAGCCAAACAAAATTACCGATTGTTTTATTATTTTAGTCTGAGTGTGTCACTTTAAGACGTAAAGTGAAGAGAGTAAAATATTTGTCAGTTGCTCCCACAGAATTATAGAGAGTATAATGACATTATTTGAGAGATAAAAATATAGTTCCCCAGTCAACCAGAACATACATTTGAATACTTAGTGCCCTTGTCAGGTCAGTACATACTTGAGAACAGATCCTACTATAGTCCCCCAGTTTGGACATTTCCACGAATAGTTGTCACTTGTTTTGCCAATAATCATGATAACTGCTGTGACCAAGGATACCCTACTTGCTGTAACAGATAAAATCCAATCTGTTTATAACAACAGGGCGAGCAACAGGGGGATGGTATTGGTATCTTATAAAAAGGACAGCGTCAGTGGGTGCAATATCCCAGCAAATGAAAGACGTTCGCCCAATGCTGGTTTAATGTTGGCCCACCGTCTACGACGCTGGCCCAGCATTAAAACAGCATTGGGCTACGTCTTATGTATGTTGGGAAGGGAAGTAAAGTACGTGCCAATAAGAAAGAGGCTTGTATATTGCCCTAATGTTAGTCCACCGTTCACAGCGCTGGTTCCACAATAAAACGACACTGGTTGGACCATGGTAAACATAAAGTGATTCTATTTTCCTTGGTTGGACGCCTCGTGCTGGCTGGGGATCACGTTGACAGTGACTCCATACACGAGGTGCTGGAGCCCATCCCACTAAGATTCTTAAAAATAAGACTTATCATAACTTTCTCTTATTTTCATTAAAAAAATTAGGATTTATCTTAACTTTTCTAATGGAAAAATTGCTAAATGGATACCCTCTTGAAATAAAGTTTATTAATAATATTATCAACCCTCCGCAAACCCTGCTCACCTGACATGTATGCATATCTGAATGTTCGGAACTAGAAGTGCGATCCGTTAAAATATCTGCTGAAGGCAGATCGAAACGTCGCAATCGTTTCACCCTAAGTTCCAAAGTGAGTAAAATTTAATCACTTTCTATACCTAATATAATTTTTTACTTAATACACATTTTCTGGTCATGTATTCAGGTTCTAAATCTAAGTTTGCTGTTCTTTAAAAAGATTAGTTTTTTAACTAGCTTTCTCATAGATAAGCTTGCCATAATCATGATAATATGAGAATTCCAATGAAAAATATAATTATTTCACATCTTCTTTACCGTGTGTTTTTATTTACTAGAATATGCAAACATTTGCAAGTTTTAATTCCGTTGAAAATATTTAGGACTGTTTCCTTTTCTATTTAGAGACTGGGCGTAACAATCCCTGATTTCTTCCCCAAAACATCACTATTCTTCTCACACACGATAGTGACGAAATCCGTGATATCCAGTACAAAGGCTGCGATTAGTTCAAAGAAAGTCAAATTGATAACAAAGTAACCCATTACGTACTGCGATCAGCTGCATATACATTTCTGATACTATACGCAAAACAAAATTAGGCCTGCATCGTTTTTAATCAGGCAATCTCTACATTTTCCAATTTTCCAACATGGAACCTTAGGTTACATCCCGGCTGTTCATCATCATCTCAATTTAGCATGCGAGATAAGATGCGAGGTGATGTATGTGGTTTGGAATTAATCGTCTCCGGGACGTTTTTTTTGATCGTCTGCAATGCCGCTGTTGCCAGGCGGCGCACGTCGGGTCAACTCCGGGACGACGTCGTACCGGAGTTAACCCGACGTCGTACCAACGCCTACGACGTTGGTATGACGTCCTCTCGGAGTTAACCCTGCGTTATGTTTTGGTCAGGCTGAATCCTACATAATCACTCACGTTATCAATAGATTGGACCGCAGTTTGTGTAAGATCTCGTCTTACCAGCCTGCAGTGGTTCTTGTGGCTGGCTGTGTTAGTCGCTGATCTGTCAACACAATCTGATAAATCCATGTCGACGTCTTTCTAGGCGCCGATACATCACTTCCTGGGAGCGGCATTTATTCTCGCACGCACCGCCTCAAACTTCCTGGACAAACACATTTAGTTACCACGGGCCTAATATGCCACCGTGCAAAGCCAAAACGCGGTATCTGCTTACTTTACAAGTAAGCATATAATATTTATTCTCGCACGCACCGCCTCAAACTTCCTGGCGTACACATTTAGTTACCACGGGCCTAATATGCCACCGTGCAAAGCCAAAAAGCGGTATCTGAATAAATTTGCCTTTGCAGAGCAGTAAATAGCCATGTATTACGTTTACGACTTGTGTGTCTCGTTCACATAACCGCTTTGATCTCGGCAACGCTTTCAAATCAATGTTCTTCATGTTCTTCTCAGATTTCACCCGGAAATAATCATTCGGGGTTCTGGGGGGGGGGGGGGGGGAAGCCGTAACGTGTATGCCTTGTATACAACTAGCATTTTCAAGATATCAATAAAAAAATGATAACACTGTTCAATATTATTTCATTTTCATGAACATTTAGTCTTTTTGGTATATCTTTCGATATAAATAAATGCATGTTTTGTTACTTGCGGTGATTTACAAACCTGATTGAATAATTATTTGCAATACACGATTCTGAATAACGTCACGTAGTGTCCCTCGGACAGGCATATTATTGTTATTATAATTTAGGTAAGACAAAACTATATCACAACTGTAATTCGAATGATCGATAACAATTTCGATTTGAATAAAAAATGTCACAATAATCATGATAATGTCATGTTGTACGTAAAAGACCAATGACTAGATTTTATTTTGCCCCAGCAAACACATAAAACTAGACTCTGTTGAGAGGTGGATACAAGGAAAATAATTGTTTACACCCAATGAACACAGTGTGGCACGGGCCTCGGCGGATGCCAACAGTACAAAAAAAATAAGTTTTACCAGCTTTAGAAAAAACAAAACAGTTTTATCGCGTGGAAGGAGAGCTTTTCTTATTACGAAATGGTTTCCTTGCCACGCGATAAAGACCAACCCACTGGGCACACGACGTTGTTGCGACTATGGATCAACGTCATTGAGGGATCAAATTATTCTGAAAAAACGTGTTGATCATAAAACCTGTTTGAAATCCTGTTGGTTATAAAAACACTTTTTTATCTCAACACGCCATTTTAGTTAGCCTACATTTATATTATTAGTGGAAATGCTGATATCGAGACGTCGACAGGGTGCAACATTTCAGTGCAAAGCGTGATCATGAAAAACGATCATAACTAACAAAATACATTATATAATGCTACACATTCTGTTATTGGATCTATAATTTTTCCTAATTGAAAAGTAGCACTTCTGGAATAATAACGTTATAAATTAAATAATTGTCGTTAGGGACACACATGGCTGATTTGGGTGATATCGTGGTACATAATTAAAATGTTATCATTTTAACTTTACTGTATAAGCACATATAATTATATGCTGTATCTTTTGTATTCAACCTGTGATTTGAATCGTTGTCACAGCGCCCAACGCAACGTAACAAAAAACACACAATTTTATAAAGTATGTATAAGATCTCAAATCAAAGTTCTGATCATAAATGGGGAATTCCACGAGATGCTTTCACAGCCTGATCGATCAGTCCTAATCCACGACATAATTACACACCACTCTCTAAATAGGCTGGAATGGCTTATTTCGTTATCAGGTTGTCGAGGGATTGTTGAAGAATAAATCTGGAGAAATAATTATAGAAAACAATATGTTTTAATTGTGAAGATTACTCTGGGGTGTAATGTGTTAAGTGCCCTCACTATATAATATGGTGGGAGGGAGACCACACATTCCTCATTACCCTTGATACTTGCCCATAGTAATTTCCCATCAAAAGAACATAATATATTCTGATCTGAGTTGAGAGAAAGGCATGACTGTGTCGAAAGTGTGGTCAAATATAAAACTCTCAATACAATAACAACGAGGTTAAACTGTGTGATTAGATGATTGGCTATTTTTTGCATCCTGAGGCATAATGTACAGTCGTTACTGGTCGGAGAGTACAGCTAGTGGGTCAAAAATAGTGACCAGTTTTCACATCAATAGTTTTTTTTATCGATTTAACATATTTGTATACTAAATTCCACCTTATTTCGCAGTATTTTAACTACGTATATGTACATGTACTAACAGTATTGTATTTTATTTTAAAATTAAAACGCCCAGCCTTATTTAAAGCGACACAATCAGGCTAAAATCTTCAAAAAATTGGTCATTTTATTTTGATTTCTTAATATGACCATATGATGTAAACATGTCCATAGACAAGAACTGCAATTTTTTATTTTATTTTTGTGTTGCGCATTCACCAGTTAAGCGAGATATAGAGATGAAATTCCTGATTTCTTATTTCGGACATGCATGTCCAAAATAAGAAATACGGGAATTTCGTTTCTATATCTCGCTTGACCAGTGTTAGCTGGGAAATCAGCAGCACAAAATTGAAAAAAAATTGCAGTTGCTGTCTATGGACATGTTGACATCATAATGGTCATATTAAGAAGCCAAACAGAATTACCTATTTTTTTATTATTTTAGTCTGAGTGTGTCACTTTAAGACGTGAAGTGAAGAGAGTAAAATATTTGTCAGTTGCTCCCACAGAATTATAGAGAGTATAATGACATTATTTGAGAGATACAAATATAGTTCCCCAGTCAACCAGAGCATACATTTGAATACTTAGTGCCCTTGTCAGGTCAGTACATACTTGAGAACAGATCCTACTATAGTCCCCCAGTTTGGACATTTCCACGAATAGTTGTCACTTGTTTTGCCAATAATCATGATAACTGCTGTGACCAAGGATACCCTACTTGCTGTAACAGATAAAATCCAATCTGTTTATAACAACAGGGCGAGCAACAGGGGGATGGTATTGGTATCTTATAAAAAGGACAGCGTCAGTGGGTGCAATATCCCAGCAAATGAAAGACGTTCGCCCAAAGCTGGTTTAGTGTTGGCCCACCGTCTACGACGCTGGCCCAGCATTAAACCAGCATTGGGCTACGTCTTATGTATGTTGGGAAGGGAAGTAAAGTTCGTGCCAATAAGAAAGAGGCTTGTATATTGCCTTAATGTTAGTCCACCGTTCACAGCGCTGGTTCCACAATAAAACGACACTGGTTGGACCATGGTAAGCATAAAGTGATTCTATTTTCCTTGGTTCGACGCCTCGTGCTGGCTGGGGATCACGTCGACAGTGACTCCATACACGAGGTGCTGGAGCCCATCCCACTAGGATTCTTAAAAATAAGACTTATCATAACTTTCTCTTATTTTCATTAAAAAAATTAGGATTTATCTTAACTTTTCTAATGGAAAAATTGCTAAATGGCTACCCTCTTGAAATAAAGTTTATTAATAATATTATCAACCCTCCGCAAACCCTGCTCACCTGACATGTATGCATATCTGAATGTTCGGAACTAGAAGGGCGATCCGTTAAAATATCTGCTGAAGGCAGATCGAAACGTCGCAAACGTTCCACCCTAAGTTCCAAAGTGAGTAAAATTTAATCACTTTCTATACCTAATATAATTTTTTACTTAATACACATTTTCTGGTCATGTATTCAGGTTCTAAATCTAAGTTTGCTGTTCTTTAAAAAGTTTACTTTTTTAACTAGCTTTCTTATAGATAAGCTTGCCATGATCATGATAATATGAGAATTCCAATTAAAAATATAATTATTTCACATCTTCTTTACCGTGTGTTTTTATTTACTAGAATATGCAAACATTTGCAAGTTTTAATTCCGTTGAAAATATTTAGGACTGTTTCCTTTTCTATTTAGAGACTGGGCGTAACAATCCCTGATTTCTTCCCCAAAACATCACTATTCTTCTCACACACGATAGTGACGAAATCCGTGATATCCAGTACAAAGGCTGCGATTAGTTCAAAGAAAGTCAAATTGATAACAAAGTAACCCAGTACGTACTGCGATCAGCTGCATAAAGATTTCTGATACTATACGCAAAACAAAATTAGGCCTGCATCGTTTTTAATCAGGCAATCTCTACATTTTCCAATTTTCTAACATGGAACCTTAGGTTACATCCCGGCTGTTCATCTCCATCTCAATTTAGCATGCGAGGTAAGATGCGAGGGGATGTATGTGGTTTGGAATTAATCGTCTCCGGGACGTTTTTCTTGATCGTCTGCAATGCCGCTGTTGCCAGGCGGCGCACGTCGGGTCAACTCCGGGACGACGTCGTACCGGAGTTAACCGACGTCGTCTCGGAGCTAACCCTGCGTTATGTTTTGGTCAGGCTGAATCCTACATAATCACTCACGTTATCAATAGATTGGACCGCAGTTTGTGTAAGATCTCGTCTTACCAGCCTGCAGTGGTTCTTGTGGCTGGCTGTGTTAGTCGCTGATCTGTCAACACAATCTGATAAATCCATGTCGACGTCTTTCTAGGCGCCGATACATCACTTCCTGGGAGCGGCATTTATTCTTGCACGCACCGCCTCAAACTTCCTGGACAATCACATTTAGTTACCACGGGCCTAATATGCCACCGTGCAAAGCCAAAACGCGGTATCTGCTTACTTTACAAGTAAGCATATAATATTTATTCTCGCACGCACCGCCTCAAACTTCCTGGACAAACACATTTAGTTACCACGGGCCTAATATGCCACCGTGCAAAGCCAAAACGCGGTATCTGAATAAATTTGCCTTTGCAGAGCAGTAAATAGCCATGTATTACGTTTACGACTTGTGTGTCTCGTTCCCATGACCGCTTTGATCTCGGCAACGCTTTCAAATCAATGTTCTTCATGTTCTTCTCAGATTTCACCCGGAAATAATCATTCGGGGTTCTGGGGGGGGGGGAGGGGGGGGGGTCCGTAACGTGTATGCCTTGTATACAACTAGCATTTTCAAGATATCAATAAAAAAATGATAACACTGTTCAATATTATTTCATTTTCATGAACATTTAGTCTTTTTGGTATATCTTTCGATATAAATAAATGCATGTTTTGTTACTTGCGGTGATTTACAAACCTGATTGAATAATTATTTGCAATACACGATTCTGAATAACGTCACGTAGTGTCCCTCGGACAGGCATATTATTGTTATTATAATTTAGGTAAGACAAAACTATATCACAACTGTAATTCGAATGATCGATAACAATTTCGATTTGAATAAAAAATGTCACAATAATCATGATAATGTCATGTTGTACGTAAAAGACCAATGACTAGATTTTATTTTGCCCCAGCAAACACATAAAACTAGACTCTGTTGAGAGGTGGATACAAGGAAAATAATTGTTTACACCCAATGAACACAGTGTGGCACGGGCCTCGGCGGATGCCAACAGTACAAAAAAAATAAGTTTTACCAGCTTTAGAAAAAACAAAACAGTTTTATCGCGTGGAAGGAGAGCTTTTCTTATTACGAAATGGTTTCCTTGCCACGCGATAAAGACCAACCCACTGGGCACACGACGTTGTTGCGACTATGAATCAACGTCATTGACGTTGATTCAACGTCGCAATAACGTCATATGCCCAATAGGAAGGTATTTTGCGCCGGTTTGATTCAGATTTTGAGCTCAATTCAAATTTTCAACTCACGAAAAGATGAATAATCGCTTGCTTTTCAAAATGGCCCAGCAGTGTGTCTGGCAGTTTTACGTCATTGCAATTTAGGTCAGACTGTAAATGACATTATAAGCGATACATAATGTAATGCGATACATAATATAAGAGATACATAATGTGCTATCTAGGGGGATGGTTAAAATTTTACTTCCAAACATTCAATTTGTTTGGATAAAATACTGTCACAATGGTTTCTGCGTGAACTTTGAAAACAACATTTTTTGCATTTTTCTACACAATTTAAAAAAACCACAGGAGTGGGTTTTGTGAGGCCTCTCCAGCATCTATCAGCAAATTTTGATTGCAGGATTTTTCAACAAAATGTTTTTTACGCACAAATTCTCAGACAATATTTATGTTATGTTTTTCACGGCAACAAGCTAGTAATTTATTAGGGTCCTTTATGTATACATATAATTTATGCGTATACGCGTAATTTGTCCCAATATTATAGTTTTCGTTCCGTGTCATAAAACTGATTGTGATTGGTGTAACGGATTTATCCCTAGTTTTGAGTAGATAATTTCAGCCGTGACTTTGCACAACTAACGGTTGAACAGTTGTATTTTTCCACACTAAAACTTCTGGTTAAAAATAAATAAATAAAATGACCTGAAATTGCATAATCCAACATAATTATCTGTGTCATCTGAAGCGTTGTGCAATACATTTAAATTTCATTTCTGTTCACATATCCATATTTAGCGTGCCTACCTTAGTTTATGAAATTGCGAGACTCAGCACGGGATTAAGCGCTTCGTGTTTTCCCGGTAAACGCAAACGATTTGTATACAATTCGTACAATGTTGGTCCAACATTGTACAAATGTTATACAAATGTTTTGTGTTTGCCGGGATCTAACCTAGACTATGACCTCATTCCACGCATTCTGACGATAAAGTGATAGATGAGACTACGACAGCCGGCAGCTGACTGACACATAATACTGACGAGATTTCCAAGCTCCATGGGGCTACTCCAGATTGATTCACATATAGCCGCCGTGTCTAGTTTCTGTATTATTATATAGACGCCTAGGCCAGTGACGTAACCAACAACCCGGCAAACACTACACGTTCACCCAATGTTGGATTATTGTTGGGCCAGCGTCGAAGACGGTGGGCTTAATTACGTCAATAACGTTAGTTACTTATTCCTTATTCATTAACATTCAATAAGGCATAAGTAACAGTTGTTCGAATAAGGAATAAGTAACTGTTACTTATTACTTATTGAATAAGGAATAAGTAACTAACTTTATAGTCGTTTTTTAATAAGGGCTGGCGTCGCAGACGGTAGGTTAACATTTAAACAACATTGTGTCAACGCATCGTGTGTGTTGAAATGTTATTCGGATCACCAATGCGTGGTTGATTTCGGTTCTATGTACATTTCGGCTTGGATACACTGACAGAAACCCGAAGCAAAATGTATACACTTTTCTAGTGAATTAATTCTGGATAATGTCCGCTGTGCGTTATGATAAGTCATATTGTAGTTAGTTTCACTGGTTACATCAGTTGATGTTGCACTGCATTGAGACCATGTTGCACTGTACGTTGCTTTTGTATTGGCTATATCAGTTTATATTGCACTGACACTGTCAGCTGCAACCCAGCAAACCACATCTAGCCAATGTTTGGCCAATGTTGGGCCAACGTCGTAGACGTTGGGCCAACATTGGTCAAACATTGGCCAGATGTGGTGTGCTTGCTGGGAATATAGTCTGGTGGACGCTGGTGTAGGTGTGTTTCAGAGTACATACAACGTTTTGTTGGTGATTCTGGTAGAACAGAGCCTACAGAACCCAAAACCGTTTGATGCCACTTTGTCACCCTTGAGCATTTTTTTAAACTGACAAAATTCAAAATGGCCGCCAACGGAATGCGTAAAAATCGTTTTTCGGCTATAACTTTATCAAAAATTGACATAGAAAGCTGATTTTGGTGCCTTAACGTATGTTTCAGGGGCCTGTGAATACGATGTACTACATAAATATAGTTTTTTTTCATTCTTTGTGCTGATTGCGTTAGTTTTTTATTTTATAAGCGGTGTTTTATTGTTGTGAAATTTTATTTTTTAATATAAATTATGCTTTGAGTTGTGTTTTGGGTCTTTGCCTTGAAATGCTGATTTTTAACGTCCTTATACGCTTATAAGAGTCAAATAATACGTTTTTATACGTTTAAGAGGTATAACATATTCCAGTAGGCTACTTTTAATGAGACAAGCGTTTAGTAGGAGATACATCAACAAGAATAGATTGCGATCTGATAAAGCAAAAGTATTGATATATATGAGCGAGCGCTTTTATTCAGAAGCACTCAAGCTAGACAGAGAATAATGTGCCCCCAAAACATCAGTTCATTCGTCTTCGTCCTCATCAGGCAGAGTAGACGATTTTGTTTGCTCATTACAACAATGTTCTGCACCATGTTAGCCACAAAACAATGAGAGTTTTGAACATGAGAGTTTTGCTGTGGAACAACTACATCTGGCCGTTGCACAGGGTCGGGTTGAGCTGCTTCCACACCCGACCTGATCATTACCAGTACATCATTTGGGACCGGCTTGACATCTTGGGGTAGAGGACATGGTATCGATGCACTGGATACTTCATCCTTTGTCCAAAGATGTGTGAATACAACTATAGGTTGATCAACCTCCAGCGCATACAAAACTGACAAGGTGAGTTGGGTGGTGTTTCTCTCAGCAGCATCTGATTGATTGCGTGCTGGCATCTTCTCCTTGTGTACAGTCACTGAAACTTTGCAACTCTCATCTTTCATCACTAAAACATCCCTCACAATTTGGCTGCAAAGGTGAAGACTTAATTCCCATCTCTTCAGTGTTGAAGGTTGTTTAAGGTGATGCCAATGATACCACCTGGACTATGGCCATACCTCTCATAAAAGTAGATTCAATTTACATGTCTGACCATATTGCGTTCCATCGGCCAGGCTGATGTCGCATCACGTGCTGACCTTGTTGGAAGTCTTGGAGTAAAGGACTGGGCAGTTTCTCCATGGATCACAGATCAACAAGCAGTACCTTGGACATACATTTATAAAAAAAGTATGCTGATATAAACAGGAACAAGTTATATACATTGATACGACATAATGTATACGATAACATGTTTTTTTGTATTTTACTCATTATCAATATATTATTATTCATTAGCTGCGACATAATATAATATCATTGAATACATGCATGTGGTTGTTCTGGCATAATTAAAATGTCGAGCTGCGATTAGGGCATCATCTCCTTTACAGACCAGAGGTGAAGTGGCCAGTCAGCCTCCCTCTCTGCCCTGACGAACAGCATCATGGTCATCACCGACTTGATGAGGTTCCCCGCCCAAAGTTTGCTGTGTGACTGGTTTTTGTCTTGTGTTCCAGCCATCAAACCAGCAAACGACTCCATCTTGAAAATGACTTCACGCAAGAGTTCTTCAGTGAGATGACGTGGTGTTCTAATGTTCTGAGGGAGCTTTTTACCAGATAAAATGGCCCATACACCACCAAATGCCGCCTGAAGAATAGTCTCTAATCCTGTGTCTGACATCAACACTCCTACAGCTCCTGCAAAATTCATCAGGGTATGCATGCCGCCAATTCTGGGAATAAAATTCTGGAACTGGGCTGGATATGTCCATTTGACATTGACAACAGTACGATATAGTTTCTGGTTGTTGGTAAAGATCGTATACACTTGTCCGGTCAGGTTAGTGAGACGCTGTAATTCGACCATGGTCGTCAACACTGTGTCTCAGACTCCGCAGGATTCATATCTACTAGAGGGAGATGTATTGCCTTGGTTGCAGGACGTACTGTGTGACCCTGCCCACGTGCGTTTTTTTGTGTTGTAGCCATGATACTCAGGTGTTCCAACCTCGATTATTAACTTCTTTGTCCTAGATGCTGACATTATTTGTCTTGCCAGTACCATTAGTGCCAGTTGAGATTTAGGTGAAACACTGTATGGCATTTCTGGTTTTGATGGTCCTCTGTATCGCTGCACTGGTATATCGGGCAATACTTCTTGGGACATTTCTTCTTCCCAATTTGTCTTATGTATGTTGTCTCGTCATTCTGCTCTTTATGTGACTGTGTCAGAAGGACTGTAGCCCATTATGTGGCGATATGTTTGCATCAAGTTATCAGCAACACACTGCACTAGGACTTCACTACCTGGACGTATCCCCACGAGTTCCCGATTTCTAGGTGCACCATGGGCTGCAGAGGCCTTGAATCTTAATATTTCGTCATATAAAGCTGTGACTCCAAATGTATGTGAACATTCAATCACTGATTTTTGTCTCACTGTGATACCTAAGGTAATCTGCAGAAATGTTTATGTGTTAGTTAAGTAACCATACAGGTGATGACATTCCCTATTATTGCTGTGGGTATTATAATTTATTTAATACCAAAGACATCAAGTGCTGTGAGGTCAGACTAACATCGTTTATCGAGTTTTCGATGGTGGCTCATGTTTTGTATTTAGATTTATCTTGTTTTAATGTATTGCTTTCTACCAAAATGAGTTTGGCCACCTTCGATATAGCTGTGTCATGATCATCATCTTCATTTGAGACTAGCTTTAGAACCTTAGAGGCCTTACTTCTGAATGTCACAATACCTGTGCCTGACAAGACCAAGAAGGCCAGTCAAAAGTGTTCTGATAACTTGTTCAGCAGGTCTGATAACTTGGTATAGTGTATACTGCTCGTGTAGTTCTACAGAGTTCCAAATACGTAAACGGTCTTCAGTTAGATAGTTCACTACACGGGTAAAACTACATCTTCAGCTTGTTCAACTTTCACTGAACCAGAATATTTGAGGTTTCGAGGGCCTCGGAATAATAGCATACACTCTTTGTGATATTGCCCGTCAGCTGCGTGCAAGTCGCTGACTGCACCTTCCACCCTGATACGCACTTGATGTCCCCACTGATCATCACGTACATCACACGCATCTAGCATGACTTTCTTGAATGAATCCAGGTTTGGTCCTCTATCAGCAGTTGCACACGACGTACCACACGACGCCAGCGTTTTCTGTTCTTGGGATCAGCCTCGGTCAAATATGTGTCTCCACATATGAGACACTCGGCCTTGAACTTTAAAGGTGTAAAGTCTGATCGACATGACATCTTGACGACTGTTTTTGCTATTAATTGTGGCTGATTTTGTAAACAACGTTTAATGTGGGTTTTGGATGTATACGTTGATGTACAATTTCTATGTACGTGGAGTGGTTTTGATAAACACAAGACTCCACATCAATGTGCAACCCACCACCTCTGAGCTTACTAGATTCTACAATCGATTTGAGTCTGGCTGAGCTAGCAATCAATGGTGGATTATTCGTGCTATCACTACAGTTTGTGTATTTTTCAGAAGGAAAGAGGGATTAAGGTTAGGTTAGGAAGGCATCTCTCACCCCTTGCAAACGTATATAAATCATCCTTACAAGGCTAAAACACAAAACACAGCCGAAAGCATAGTTTATATCAATAAATGAAAGCTCACAGCAAAAAACACTGTTTCAAAACGAAAATCTAACTAAATCAACACAAAAAGTGAAAGAAAATCACATTAGTGTCTTCCATCGTATTCATAGGCCCTTGAAGCATATATTCAGACACCAAAATCAGTTTTCTATGTCTATTTTTGATAAAGTTATGGCAAAAAAAACGATTTTTATGGTTTACGTTGGCGGCCATTTTGAATTTTGCCAATAACAAAAAATGCTCAAGGGTGACAAATTGGCATCAAGAGGTTTTGGGTTCAGTAGCCTCTGTTCTACCAGAATCAACAAAAAAACGTTGTATGTACTCTGAAACACAGCTAGGCCATATATTTATATTCTGCCACCAGACTAATAGCTATTTTGACTACATCAGTTGAGTTGGTGTTGCCCTGGCTGTCTTGCACTGTCAGTTTGTACGGCATTGAAGTTGATCATGTTACGTTGCACTGTCAGTTCCAATAATGGCTAAATCAGTTACAAATTAACAATTAACTAGTTCGGTTGTACTGAGACAAATATTTTTTTTTAATTCACCATGACGAGGGGAGGGGGGGGGGGGTGTAGTAGTAGTATGCTCCATGATCATGAATAATTATGCAATTTAGTGTAAAAAATGCAGTATGGGAGTTTGCTGTTTGTATGAGCACTGTGTATAGTCTCATCACGTGGTTTTAGGGGTGTACAATGTTACATGATCACTTCCTGTAGACATTTATATTAGACAAATATTTTAAAAGCTGCTTTTTACAAAGAAATGTTTAATTTTGCGTTCTGTTTTTTAATCATTTAAATAATGGATCTCCGTATAATAGTACTGTACCATGAAGTTGATGTTAAGTGCCTCTGAAAAACTGTGAATCACGCATTTTGGTCGTAAATGCATGAAAATGTGACAAATATTATTTTCTTCCAATCTTTGGAGAAAAATATCATATTCGAAAGGATCTAATTCGGTAATTCAGTCTATGCACTACAACCCGAAGGCAGAATCATTTCCCGCATGTTAATATACTACATGTTATATAAGCTTTCTCAGTGTGGTGTCGGTTCAGTGTACGGCGTTGCATGTAAAACAGGTGTCCGGGTTGCATAACATATTTTTCACTGGCTTTATTTCTTGCATTCATGTTTCTTTAACGCCCCAGAAAATCAATAAAATATCAAATATTGCCCGGTCACTATATCACTGGCGAGCCAATCAGATGCCTTGTTACAATCTATGGCTTTACACAGTGATGAAGTGTGAGGAAAGGTACGACAGTTATGCTCACCGATAGAAATGTTAAGATATTAGTATGTATTTGTTGGTGATAGTTTTACATTTTGTTCACATTCATCTTCTAATTGACAGGTATAAATCATTGAATATTTATCCGCTGTTTGAAAAAGAAATTTATTTTTCATTGTCCTTTTTCTCAATAGTAGACCTAAGAATAGAACAACAAGGCCGATGGGAATAAAATACTCTTTTTAAATGTATCTGGTCCAAACCACTTCAAAGTCGAGGCTAATAAAAAAATTGATTCCCCCGTATATAATTGTATTGTCACTCAGTATCCATTTTGTGGAGAAATCATATTAAACTCTAGAAATTAAAAATGTTTTCGACATGATACAGTTAGCATGGAGTTATCACAGTGAAACTCATGTATATGAGTTTCTAAGTTAAACAATTCAAGGTGCAAAAAACGTTCTCGTCTTTTATCTGAGGGGTTCTATATTATTTATACAGCCGAGCGCAAATGGCAGTCCATGGAACACATAATTTCGCAAGCGCGTATTGTCATCAACGTTTTAGAGATATAGGCTAATTACAAAATATTTAAAATGTGTTTGAAATGTACTTATGTCAAACTGAATATTAATATAAATAATCACTGCAAATTATGTCAAAAATTAATATGTGTGAAACTTTAAATAAGACGATTTGAATCTGGGTGACAATATTTAAAGTATGCCCCTATTGAGAAAATACCCTGTACAGGATAAATGAAGTTTTCAGATCTACTCTGCACAAAATAGTTCTAATTCTATTTTAAATAAATTGTTAACATGACCTACTCAGTACTGACCAGTGTTTCACAACACTGAAATCAACTTCCCAAAATCTGAAATAATGGGAGGAGGTTGTTGTTGTTGATCAGTTATGCTAACGCCTGACCAGATATATATAATACATGAATGGCTTAGAGGTAAACTGAACAAAGTCCGCATTTTCTCATTTTTTATAGAAGGCTTCAAAGTTGAAATTAATTAACATAATTATACGCTGCTTCAACGTTGCCTTGGCCGGATACCGGGACAACACTACGTACAAATACGGACCTGTGACCACGACCAATCCGGTGTAACAGTTTCCGATTACCCCCCTTTTCAGTTTGCCCCCTGGGGGGTAATCTGAAACTAGTTTCAGGTCACCCCCCTCAATTGTACCGGCTAACTTTAATGATAACAAATATTATATTTCATATTTTTATCACATGGCATCGGGACATTTTTCGAAGACATTTTGATCTACATAATAATAACCCCTCGATCTCTAGGGCAACTACTAAAAAAATATGCATATAATTATGACCCTCCATGGCAACTAACGAGAAATATTGCTAGCACGAGGTCTTGAAGCACTTTAATCCCCATATTATAACCCCTGGATTACTATGGAAACTAGTGAAAAAATTGTTATCACGATGTCTGGAAACACGTCCTCTCTAACCTTATGATCTCTAGGGCAACTAACGAAAACATATCGCGCTGTTTTTATCATTGTCATTTATCTATAGCAGATAGTAACGTTGGCAATGTTTCCGCACCTGTATTGAAGACTGGTGCTAACTGTCTATTTTCGTGGGCCTATATACATTTGTAATTATTTTCAGTGACCAAATAACAAACAAATATCCGCATAAGGGCCTACCTTGTCCGCATGCTTACAACATACACAATACCAATTATCTATGACATCAAACCAAATTTCCGGCGCATACTAAAAATTACAACGCACCAGTCAAAAACTGTAAGGTTAACCGTTTAACCATGTTAACCTCCGATCCCATTTATATTCCTTTCTTCATTTAACATTACCACATTATATTGAGTATCAGCTTTTGAACATGTTAAGTATAATACGTGACGTCAAACAACAAGATTTCACTAATTAAATCGTTTGAAAACCATTTGGTCAAAAGGGAATAATTTTCACTCACTTGACGTTGTGGATCGCTTCAGCGAGACACAACTTCAAGTGTGTGAAAATTCCAATTCAATAATTTCGCGGTTAAAGGGTTAAACCCGAACTTGATTGGTCATTGCCAATGCTGCGCATGCGGTTTCAATGTGTACTCAGCGAATCGTGGCGAACCGTCTTATTTAATGTAGGTCTAAGGGTATTTAAAAGGTCAGTGATAATATTATTTGGTGTGTAGGCCCTATATGCCTAAATGGGAGGGGAGTAAATTAAAGGTAGATTTCTTCAGTTTCCAAAATACCGGGGGTACTTTTTCAACGTACCCCCTGGGGTAATCTGAAACTAGGGGAGGTAACTTGAAACTGATCTTTTTCTAGTTTCAGCGTACCGGGGGTACGTTGAAACTACACTGCAAAGGCAATTATTTAGTAATGTGATGAGATGATGATCAGCCCATACGAAAGTTAGTGTACCTTCCAAGATTAGATAACTGATAATTAGTGTAATTAGAGGATTCAAATATAATTACAATTGACAGATAAATCATTGCGACATAACGTTACACTTTGATTATTGCGTCAAACAGAAAACATATCTCGATCTTTATTTTAGTTGGGTGTCTTTGAAATCCTGTCAGAAGCCTCACCTGGTGATCGGTATTGTCTATATGTCTGGATTGTAAGTCTGCAACGCCAAAAGGCAATAGCTGCATAATTTGGCTTAATTATTACATTATTATTTCAGACGATTTAGAAATCTAATAATAAGAGATAGAATAGAGAAACGCGTGCAACTTTTTCTCTATTATACAATCCACCACACAGCCTGTCAGGTACTGCCTTTCTTACGTGTGCTTATTTGTATTGTCCACAAGTTAGGCATAGATATTCTTAACTAATAAAACCAACGCCATTTTTATCATAATATGGTTTTAATAATAAGGCTTACTGATAATGCTTGGCAAGATTTTCACTCGTGTCACCACTCACCAGTGTCTCTACTTCAGACGTGCCGTAACACTCACTGATGAGTAAATGTAGGCAAGACTTTGCAAACAGCCAAATACAATTCGCCCTCTTGGATATGAAAGGGTGTATTTATCAATTAGTAAAGTGGCTGATACACCCTTTCAGATCCAAGAATTGTTAAGTTATTCACCACGGTCTACATGCTATGTGATGATCACATTGAAGAAAATGTTTTACTGTTAATAAAATTTAATAAAAATTTGATAAATAGCTTGATAATTTAATTGTAATTGTTCTGATCGTGACAGTATTACGGAGGGTTAAGATATTTCAACAGACAATTCACAGTAAATACCTTGACTATAAATACTATTTTGTTATTTTGCGTGTAGCATACCGATGTATTCGTGTGTTTGAAAATATTATGAAACAAGACTCTTTCAGTCCAGCATTAGCTCAATGTTTAGCTAGTGTTGCTCCTAAGCTGGAAGCACAACATTCAAGCAACAGTAGCCTATAATGGAACGCCAGCTCATCTCCCTTTTGATTGACACAGTCGTCAATATCTGAGTGTAACATGGATACAGTTTGTTGTTATATCATTTTCAACAGGCATTGCTTCATCCCAGTAAACACAAAACATTTGTATAACATTTGTACAACGTCGGCTCAACGTCTTCGACGTTGGTCCAGCATTGTACA
Source organism: Flabesymbios commensalis (assembly GCA_964017125.1). Classification (NCBI taxonomy): domain Eukaryota; kingdom Metazoa; phylum Annelida; class Polychaeta; order Terebellida; family Flabelligeridae; genus Flabesymbios; species Flabesymbios commensalis. The sequence continues at coordinate 52,792,425 of OZ024909.1, read as the reverse complement.
AATGTTATACAAATGTTTTGTGTTTACTGAGATGTTTATGTCATACAATTGTATTTACATGTATATATGTACGCTATTATGATCACATTGGACAGTCCATCCATCTTCTCCTACAGCAAGGCTAGGCTTCTCGAGGTCGCAGCAGTCTGCGACCTCAAGAAGCCTGGTCTTGCTGAAGGTATACATGTACATGTATAAGTACGCTATGATGTTCACATTGGACAGTCCATCTCATCTGCACCAGTTGTACTACAGTCTTGTACACCGTCACAGCGGTAAACAAGAGACACACACTCACCATCTCCACAATCCATCTCCACGTCCAGACAATCTGAAATTAACCATGTCATTATTAATATCTATAGATTAGATAAATAGTTTTCCAGCTTTATGATAATGTCAACTATGATTTATATGTCCATCTGTCGGGATATATAGGCCTATATAGATGTGAGATAAAATGCCTTCTTGTCTAAATATTAAGGAGGGCCGCCGAACCATGTATGCAAAGTTAGTAACTTATTTCAATTGCTAATTTATTAAATAATTGAAAACTTGAATGAAACAGTTCTTAAGTAAATCAAGTAAATTCACGTGTGTATGAAATGTTTCCACCACTTCAGTCCACTCTCGAATAGGAGACGAGGTGTACATCTAAAAGAAACAGTTTCCCCAAAACTGCGTTGTACCGTGGTGAGCAGGATATTCTGATGAACCTAGTAGGCCTAATTGATGACGTTTAACCCTTTCAGCAAAAAAGGAAAAGGGTAAACATTTTATAATGGCCATAGACCCATAACATATGTATTTAAATGAAACGGAAAGAGCTAACTAAGACATGTATCGTCGCCTCGGAGCTAAAGGATCCTATCTGACACTCGTCAGAGTGGCAGATAGGATCCTTTAGCTCCGAGGCGACGGTATGATCATATCAAATTGAAAAAAAAAACTTTGGTATTCATGGTTTATGCAAAAATATTTCAGCGTTGTTAAGACACTCTTAGGTTCGTCTATGTCTTGTATTATTTACCAATCAGCTTTCAATGACTCCCTCATTAACAACGGTTGGTCAGCCATCAGGCTCAGTGGCGGGATATTGCCTTATAGCCTCGTAGATGAGTTGATAAAAGTTACCTACCCTGAGGACATCCGTGTTTATCCGTGCTAGCGCTACAAGCTGATAGCCTCATAGATGAGTTGATGTAAGTAACCTACCTTGACGACATCCGTGTTTATCCGTGTTAGCGCTAAAATCTGATAGCCTCATAGACGAGTTGATATAAGTTACCTTCATGTATCTCGAAGACATCCGTGTTTATCCGTGTTAGCGCTATAATCTGATAGCCTCATAGACGAGTTGATGTAAGTTACCTACCTCGAGGACATCCGTGTTTATCCGTGTTAGCGCTATAATCTGATAGCCTCATAGATGAGTTAATGTAAGTTACCCACCTCGAGGACATCCGTGCTTATCCTTGTTAACGCTATAATCTGATAGCCTCATAGACGAGCTGATGTAAGTTACCTACCTCGAGGACATCCGTGTTTATCCGTGGTAACGCTTTAATCTGATAGCCTCATAGACGAGATAATGTAAGTTACCTACCTCCAGGACATCCCTGTTCATCCGTGTTATCGCTACAATCCACGATTTCGTGTTAGTTGATGCAATTAACCCACCTCGAGTACATCCCTGTTCATCCGTGTTATCGCTAGAATCCGCTATTCCGTATTAGTTTATGTAAGTTACCTACCTCGAGGACATCCCTGTTCATCCGTGTTATCGCTACAATCTGCGATTCCATCACATTTCCAGTCACCAGGTAAACAGTGCAGACCATCACCACAGACAAAACCGTCACACCCACAATCTGCAATTAATAAAATAATACCCGACATCCTTAGTTCAACCAGAATTATGCCAACATCTGGGGCTCATCATATTAAAAATATTACGACTACGGAAAATTAAGATGCTTTCAACTTTTTCTGATGGAAATGACGTTTTTAGTGGGATGACACACTGTCACACCCTGCTGTCACACTGTTGATTTCTGGACTATACGTTACTGCCATCTGGTAACTTCATTTATTCCCTGCGTGGTGATTAAATTAGAAAGTAGCTGATTTATTTCAGCATCCTTCTCTCAGGGTATCCTACATTCAAAATTTTAATTACGCCATTTTAAAGTTAAATTTGACACATATAGATAAACACTGACAAATAAGAATCTATTTATTAACCCCTTCAGCGCGGGGACCATCTTTATACGTCAGATTCTGACGTATAAAGACGATCCCCGCACTGAAAGAATTAAAACATTTATAATGGCCGTAGACGCATAACATAGGTATTCAACTGAAGCGGAAAGAGTGAAGCCATTCCCAGGAAACATTGTCCCAATGCTGTTTTGATGTTGGCCCGCCGTCTTCGACGTCGGCCCAACATCAAAACAACACTGGTCTATAACTCTTTTTTCATTCACTTTGAGTTGTGAATTTTTAACAATTCCCACCTCAAGGTAAATAAAAACATGTTGATTTCACGAAATACCCAATAATCTAATGGAAGATCATATACTTATTTTTGTGATGGGATATACAGCTTTTATTCCATGTTGTCTAAAAAAACCTAATCGGAAAGAGATAAAGGTAGAAAAGAAAAACCTGTGTTGTTGTGGCACGTGGACCCGTTCAGTTGACCCCTGGTCAGCGCCTGGTCAATCCAGGTGGTGAAGCTGGTGAGTCTGGTGAAGAGGGATAAGGCGTCACAGCCGCTGGACACGGCGATCCCGGCAGCTATCCACGTGGAGGAGATGCGATCCAGACAAACAATGGCACTCCCGCTGTCACCCTGAAAGAGTTCCCCATCAGAATGGCTGAGGTATATTGGAATGCAAAACGTCAGTAATTGTTTACTTTTCCTGTAAGCAGTTACTACGATTTGCTTGGCATTATATCGAATGGATGTTCCCCAGCAAACGCGATACGTTAACCCAATGTTGGTTCAATGCTGATCCGACGTCGTAGACGGCGGTCCAACATTGAGCCAACATTGGGTCAACGTATCGTGTTTGCTGGGCGGCTTAATCACATAGCACTTTTAGATTCGCGAGTTGGCCACTAATATATAGATACAAATAAATACGCAATATATTGAAAATTTAAAAAAATGTTGGTGTGAATTGAATAAAATGTATTGAACGATGTGACGTGTTATTTTAATTAATTCCAAGATATAACCAGATAGCCAAATGTCTATTAAATTATGAATGTAGGGACTATACAAACTATTAGAAATAAACAGAAGTTTATTAGTGACCCATTACGTGCTCCGAAGATAAACAGCAGTAACTGCTTACTTGAAAAGTAAGCAGTTACTGCTTTTTGTCATTGCAGGAGGGTGATGTGTCCGGTGGTTTCTTACGTTGCAGATGGACACCCGTCCTGTGTGATGTCCGGCACACAGCAGATTCTCAGAGTCGTGCTGAGGCAGAGGGGTGTTGTAACGTGTCCCAAGCTGCTTCTTGCACTCTGCATCTGGCACCAAGGTCATCTTAGACGCCTGTAACTGCGCAGGCAGAGAACCTGGGGTGAAACAACACACACAAGACATCATATGGGAGTAGAAGTTGGAAACATAATTTATTATTTTCTTGCAAGTATTGCAAAATATATATTGCAAAATTAGTAGTACCCTGCTACCGGTGTTCTTCTACAATCAAACAATATAAATAAATTTGAAAATCACTAATTATTCAGCATACACAGCATTTCTGAGCAGTTCTAACAAGCAAATAATAATTTCAAATGCACAACGTTCGCTAAAAGCCACAAATTTTGCACTTTCGCCAACAACATGTAATTCAAAATTGTGGTCTTGGATCAATTGGTGATACTTTCTCAAGATAAAAAAAACATTACCTGTTCAAAAAGATATTTGTATAGCTTTTTCAATTTTGTATTGAATATTGACCTCTTGATGTAAATGTCATACACATTAAATATGGAGGCCTACATCTGTTCTTCCAAAATAAGGATATAATCATAACTAGCAACTGAAAGACCCAAGAACAATAGATGGCGACGTTTCTGTAAACTATTTAGCCTAAACTTATGATATCATAATTATTTTAAAATGATATAATATTCACCTCCCAACGATTGTCCGTATCCAATCCCGCCAAATCCAGCAACGTAGCAGTTATGCGGGTCGAAGATTTCGTCATCCCGTGGTAGACAAACCGGGGACACTTCTGGTGTAAACTTTACAGCTGAGAAATACAGCACACCGATGTCCATAAAGACCCCTAACTCCTCGTGCCGCGCATGCGTCACAAATGTTGTCACATCACGAGTCTGCGCACTTGGCTGAAGCAGAGATCTTGTATCAGACCCGAAAACGAGACGCAGCTGATCAGATGAGATCCTGCAATAAAGAATCCTTGTCAGCCTGAATGCAAAAGCTATAAGAATATTTGAATACTTCAAAATCTCTGTAATATGAGCCCTGTATATTTAGAAACACGGCCAGTTTTCAATAAAACTCAAACATAAGCCCAAATACTCATCTCACTCATCTCACCATTCTGAGGAGGTCCTCCTGGCTCATTTAGCCTGTATATGCACAAAAGTGGCCTAAAATGAAATGAAATGAATCGGGCTTTAGGCCACCTTTGTGCACATATAGGCTAAATTGGGCCAGGAGAACCTCCTGAGGATGGTGAGATGATTGAGATGACACTGTCCTCCAGACACAGAATTCGAAATTCGAACCCTGGCGGTCTGAGGCCGAGCACGCTACCTCTCGGTCACGGAGGCTCCCCACAATACTGACTTTCACACGTGGATGGGGAAGAAACATTTTTTGTTTCTTACAAACCGCCGAGACCGGGAACCGAGCCCCGGCGTGAAAGGCAGCGGTGCTAACCACTACCCTAGGGCCCCCGCCCAAAAGTGGCCTAAAGCCCAATTCATTTCTCAGAACACTCTGTGGTGCAGTTCATAATGTTTGATGTTATGACAATATCTTTGCGTTAATAACATAATATTACGGTGATTTATTATACGTTACGGATTATAATTCAGATGGTTGGGTCTTACATTTTCAGGGGAAAACAGGGAAAATTGCTTAAAATAAGGGCGGAGCATTCACGGATAGATGTAGGGTCGGAGGTTCACTGATTGCATGCGGTTTCTACAAGGTCATTTACCCAGAAAACGCAATATATTTGTATATCATTTATACAATGTTGGGCAAACATCAAAGACGTTGGGCCAACGTTGTATAAATGTTTTGTGTTTGCTGGGTTCTCACGGTGTCACTACAGGTTTTGCCGTGTCATTGCGATTTAGTTTTCTCCACAGCCCTCCTGTGAAAAAATAAATTGCGGGATCAACACGGGTAACCGCAAGGGGTGTGCTGCGCTTCTCACACATTATAACACCCGCCCTGATGTAGTGGGTAAAGCTGCCTGCTTGGAAAGTCGGAGATCGCGGGTCGCGAACCCCGCTCTTGCATTCAAGTTTCAAAGAAAACAAAATGTTTCTTTCCCGCTCACTCGTAAAGATTCAGTGGGGAGCATCCGCGACCGAGAGGTGGTGTGCTCGGCCGCAGACCACCAGGGCTCGAATTTCGAATTCTGTGTATGGAGTGCAGTGTTATCTGATTCCTCTCACCATCCTCAGGAGGTTCTCCTTGCCCAGATTAGCCTACATTTGCACAAAGCTGGCCTAAGCCCTATTAATTTTATTTCATTTATCACGCCCGACAAACTCCTCACATAATAAAATAGGGATATCCTTACCCGCTAAGACAATGGCTGGCTGTGATCGCTCTGTCTTCTGACACCAAGAAGGCCCCGCATCGGAACCTGTCGCCCACATACAGGCGGCCCACCCAAGGCCAGTCCTGGATAGCCGCTGAATTACCACCCCAGATAAACTGTGAAGGTGATCCAGTCATTGCAGAAGCTCGCGTCGCACACACTATAACCAGAGAGACAGAACATTAATCATATTTGGGATATCAACAAGTCACGTATTCATTGTCCAGATGAGTTTTAATGGTGCATATATCATTATCCGGTTATTTGAGTGCAACCCAGCAAACACAGAACATTTGTATAACATTTGTACAATGTTGGACCAGCGTCGAAGACGTTGGGCCGACGTACGTTGTACAAATGTTATACAAATGTTTTGTGTTTGCTGGGAAATGTTGAGCGGGGGCCCTGGGGGCACTGGGGTAGAGGTTAGCACCGCGGCCCTTCACGCTAGAGTTCGGGGTTCGGTTCCCGGTCTCGGCGGTTTGAAAGAAACAAAAATGTTTCTTCCCCATCCACGTGTGAAACTCAGTATTGTGGGGAGCCTCCGTGACCGAGAGGTAGCGTGCTCGGCCTCAGTCAGCCAGGACTCGAATTTCGAATCCTGTGTCTGGAGGACAGTGTCATCTCATTCATCTTACAATACTCAGGAGGTTCCCCTGGCCCAGTTCAGCCTATATGTGCACAAAGGTGGCCTAAAGCCCGATTCATTTCATTTTATTTCATTTGCTGGGAAATGTTACCGCTTCTACGTGTTACACTATTATTAATTGATGTGTCAGTAAACAATTTTTCAAAGGCCATTTAAAGCTTCGCATGACAAAACATATTTAATTAAAAAAACATATCCCAAATGGAATTATTTTACTAATTGAAAATCAATCACAACATATTTGATCACATTCAATAGAATTTAGGCATATCATTTGGTTTTACCCTTTACCCTTAAAGCGCTGAATTATTTCTGTAAAAACCGTGGAGACCAAAGGGTTTTGTTCAATTTGAAATCATCACAAATGTCTTCGTTAGCTCTCTCTGATTCATTTTGAATACCTGTGTTATGGGTCTACGGCCATTAGAAATATTTTTACTCTTACAGTGTGAGGATAGACTTTAGTCGGCAAAATCTGACGTCTACAGACGTCAGATTCTGACGACTAAAGTCGATCCCAGCGCTATAAGGGTTAAATAAGACTATAGTCGTTCGAATCCGTTTTACTAGCTGATCAAATCACAGATATTGGAGATGAAACGTGTGTTTTAACATCAATTGAGATATGCAAATGTTTGCTCTGAAATTTTCACCCACATGATGTAGTGGGTCGCGGTAGCGAGACACAAATTTGATAAATTCGCGCTTTAGGGGCGAAAATTTGCTTGAAAACGTATTTATACATGCTAAGCGGCCTATGATTTAATTCACGAAACTTTAATAATCATTATTTGTGTAGCGGTTTATTATCATGACTGGGTTATTAACACCACGTACATGCGGCAATATAAAAAAACGGGGTTTAACGTATGCTGACCATAAATAGCTCTTTTTAATAGTATTTCCAGATATGTTTTTAAATAATTTAATGACCCTCTTGTATTTAATTAGCCTCGACAAAATTTGAGAGATAAGAATAATATACTTACCATAATCTCCACAAGTAATTCTGGCAACGGAGTCGTTCGTACATTTAGTCCTGTAATAAAAACACTTATTCTTAGTGTTCAGATTATCATTAATGACTGGAAATGATTGCTCATGGAAAAGTATTGATTGTTTTTTTTCAATTCAAATAACAATAAACAAGAACACTGTTTTGTTTTCGTTTGTTCTGATTATTTTTTTTTCATGTATTTTAGTAGTCCACTTTGTACGAACAGCGGGACACATTTCGTCGCCTCGGAGCTAAAGGATCCTATCTGACACGCTCTGAGGCAACGATTTGTACTCAGAAAGCACCACGCTGATCACAGAGATAGAGGCAACTGTACAACTAAAACCAGAAACGTACATAGAGTGGTCAATAGCTTTAACCCGTGTGCTACTGAATTGTTTGTGAGTATTTTTCATTCGTTTGAAGCTGGAATTGCTAACGCAATTCCCAGCTTCAAACGAATGAAAAATAAAATTATAGATGAAAAATGTACATCTCCCAAATTGAATTATTGCATTGACTAAACATCTACCAAAAATATTTTATAAAGTTTTGTGATATTTATATTGATCAAAACCCGTATATATACGGTTCCAGCAACATAAGGATTAATACGATGATTTAATTTTGTGTACATTTCTATAGATACAAACCCTTGGAGTTGAAGTGCTCGTAACAGGGCTGGGAATGAGGCTGTGGTGTGGTTGGTCAATGTGAGGGAAGCAGTAGGTGACAACGATCCATCGTCCACAATCAGTCCTCCTCTAAATTCATCATTGTCATTCCGTGATCTAAAACAACAGGGGTATTTGCGTCACTCATATTATCATAGACGTATAGGATAAAGCCCGAGGAGCTCTACATTCTTAGCTGTGGAAAAGGCCGAGGCCGAGGCTTCTTCCACAGCTGAAGGGCGGGGGCCCTAGGGTAGTGGTTAGCACCGCTGCCTTTCACGCCAGAGTTAGGGGTTCGGTTCCCGGTCTCGGCGGTTTGAAAGAAACAAAAATGTTTCTTCCCCATCCACGTGTGAAAGTCAGTATTGTGGGGAGCCTCCGTGACCGAGAGGTAGCGTGCTCGGCCTCAGACCGCCAGGGCTCGAATTTCGAATTCTGTGTCTGGAGGGCAGTGTCATCTCAATCATCTCACCATCCTCAGGAGGTTCTCCTGGCCCAGTTTAGCCTATATGTGCACAAAGGTGGCCTAAAGCCCGATTCATTTCATTTCATTTCATTTCCACAGCTAAAAATGTTGAACTCCGAGGGTTTTAACTGACTTAAAACACATCCCACCATAATGAGGATCCCTCATAATCAGCAGTTCGGTCACACCTGACTGATCTTGATCAACAATAACTCCATTCCCGGCTTAGAAAGTAGTGGTCGGACAAAGCAAATAATGTAGAGGTGTGCTTTAAATGCACGTTATTGAGATGTTAAAATTCAGACCAGTTAGTTATAATATATTTACCTTTCGTCGGCCTAATAATAAAATATCCCATGCCCATTTTTTTTGTCTTAAAAGTGATAAAACGATTTAAAAATCAGATGACCATCTCCGAAGAATACGATATATCGTAATTTGTACGAGAATATGGGTCCAAAAACGTAGTTTAGGTTAACTTTTCAAGACATTACAAATACAGAATAATATTTTGATCAAAGATAAGCTTTAAAATTATGTTCGTGTCTAGTTTCAGATAGCTATGGTTCTTTTTAATATTGAATGGTCCTCTCCTGAAAGCCCGATGGCGTCAACAAGATGTGAGATACGTGTATATTAATATTGCCAGATATCAGTAAATTCAGGAGAACTTCTCAAGATATTGTTAAATAATCTCACTGTCTGTGTAGCTGTTTACAGACGAGGTCATTTAGTTGTTCAGTCCATTCATCAGAACACACGGGTAAGAAGTCCTGACCATGATGATATACCAGCAGCAGCTCAGCCTCTTCATCTGTATTCTCTATTGTGATGTGGCGAGTCTTCCCTAGATTAAGCAAAATGCTTGATTTCAGATGTTGTATATCCCCAGACAACATCGGACGTTCACCTAATGCTGGTTTAATGTTAGACAGATTTAATATTATTTAAATGCATTTGTATAGCAGAAAAAGCTTTATTAATAAAAAAACGTAATCAGCATTTTATCTCATGTTGGTGATTAGCCTACTGTTATTCACATAATATCAGAAATGCATAAGGCAGAATCTTATGCATTTCTGATAATATATAAATAATCTTTCATTGTTTCAAATCATTGTGCTACTAGTACCTAATTAATAAAAAAATAAGTAAATTTCATGATGTAATACTAAGACCCTTTGTACACCATAGACTAATTCCCAGTAAACACGATATACAGAACCCATGTTGCTTTAAAGTTGGACCATCGTATGCGACGCTGGCCAAACACTAAACCAACATTGCTTCAGGTACTTACCCAGCATACACGAGACGTTGAGTCAATGTTGTTTTAATGTTGGCTCATCGTCTTCGACGTCGGCCCAACATTAAAACAACATTGGCTCAACGCCTTGTGTTTGCTGGGATAATATAGCTTACAGCATGTTTTCTCGTCCGACGCGTCTTCACAGTCACGATGACCATCACACACATTGACCGCCTGTAAGCAGCCAGACCCATCTTCACACGTCCACTCATCTCCTGGACACGTGCCTGTAAATAAGTGGTCAAGTAGGGATTTGTAATAATAAAAATCGTAAAGTAAATAATTTATTAACCAGTAATCTGTGTCTTTGTTAATTGTAATAATAATAATACATATGAAACGAGTGTATTATATAACAATGCACATACTTAGATTTATTTCATAATCCACGCATTATAAGGTCATGATACTTAGGCAATTATGGATGTGTCGACATAGCTGATCAAACCCATTTTACTGCTTACTTTCCAGTGTGATTTTTTACTGTAAACAGGCCTCCGATAAAAAATAATGACCGAAAACTCTTCCACATTGGATGAAATCACTACCCGGTACATAAAATTGTCCGAAATCACTCACTTAAGATAACTATAGAATACACATAGTGAGCAAAACTACTCCCATTACGGACGCATATTGGAGCAAATCACAGCACAAAAGTGGCAGAAATCACTAAAATTGACCAAAATACTATGGACGAAATAGCAATTTGCCGAATTCAGCAAACACCCTATCACAGCAAACACAAAACATTTGCATATAATTTATACAATGTCGGCCCAACGCCTTCGACGCTGGTCCAACATTGTAGAAATGCTATACACAGATTTTGTGTTTGCAGGGATAATCATGATATTGACCCAGTAAACACAAAACATTTGTATACCATTTATACAACGTCGGCCCAACGTCTTCGACGTTGGTCCAACATTGTATAAATATTATACAAATGTTTTGTGTTTACTGGGGAGATGAGAATCCCGTTAATCAGTAGGGCGGGGGCCCTAGGGTAGTGGTTAGCACCGCTGCCTTTCACGCCAGAGTTCGGGGTTCGGTTCCCGGTCACGGCGGTTTGAAAGAAACAAAAAATGTTCCTTCCCCATCCACGTGTGAAAGTCAGTATTGTGGGGAGCCTCCCTGACCGAGATTTAGCGTGCTCGACCTCAGACCGCCAGGGCTCGAATTTCGAATCCTGTGTCTGGAGGACAGTGTCATCTCAATCATCTCACCATCCTCAAGAGGTTCTCCTGGCCCAGTTTAGCCTATATGTGCACAAAGGTGGCATAAAGCCCGATTCATTTCATTTCATTAATCAGTAACAGTCTGCCATTCTGACTTACCGTGTTTATTTGCACATAGCTCCGTAGCCTCATCAGAGCCGTCCTGGCAATCTCCGTGACCGTCACAAACCCACTGGCGTAATATACACCTGTCCTCGTCACAACCAAACTCCTCATTGTCACAAGCTGTAGATGCAAATAATATCTTATTCAGAGTTTCCGAAATCTTTCACATCTAATAAACGGTGCGAATGTAAAGTGTGAAGGGTGGCCCTCATGATAGCGACTTTGAAAGTTTCAATGGGGGTCACCCGGCCTTTACAATTTGTTATCTACCTATTCATTTTTTATATATTTTTTTTTTATATTTGGCAAATAAATACTTTTCTGTTCTGTTCTGTTCTGTTCTGTTATGTTCCGGTCTGTTCTGTGATGGTTATATGTGTAAAGAAATATCATTGTTAATGTGTTCAAAGATTAACATTGGTATAAGCATATTCAATTCAATTAAAATGTATAGGGCCTACATGTGACAAATAAAGAATACTGTACATCACACCAACAAAAACGTTGACCTAATGCTGGTATAGTGCTGGGCCATCGTCTTCGACGCTGGCCGAGCAATACTCCAACAATGGGTCAAGGCACCGCCTGTGCTGGGATATCGCCCTCTATACTAAGGATCACACACACAACTCGCACAAAATGTATTCTTAGTTTACTAGTACCAAATATTTAAATCCAGGTTGTCATTATATAGTATAAATAAAGGATGCGTGGTATTGCGGCATTACTTTCAAATTTGAAGATAAAATTATCCCTTGGGTTGAAAAGGCATATACAAAGTGGCAGATACACATTTTCAACGCCAAGGCGACGATGTATATTATCTTTGACACAATTGTAGGACTGCAATCAAATGGTAAAATTTGCAGCCATGGTGATATCTGTAGCTGAAAATTGGACAAATCGACCCCTAGCAGACAGAGTGTTGTATCTGCCACTCTTTAGAGTGGCAGATATGACACTCTGACTGCTAGGGTTAAAATTTCGGTAAATATTTTGGTTGGGAGAACTTGGAGCGTCAACTCACGGCATCCTATCTCGTCACTCTTGTCTGCACAATCATAGTCCTTGTCACAGGTATACGCGCTGTGTACACACTGACCATTGTCACACCGGAACTGATCCCCGGAACATTCTGATGAAGAGGAACGGCATCATATAAAACATCAATCTAAATGTGACAATCTCACATGGGGAAAATTTTTACAAAATGTATGTTGTGGATGTTATTGCAAATTAGTTACCATCTTATGATATTCAACCAAAGCTGATTTAAATGTTATGTTATTGACACACATCTGAGTACTGGGATGATTGCTAGTGGTAGTGGTACGTTTCGCCCCCACCTGTGGAGGGTCATGGGGATCTATTCCGTCTGTTGCATGCAAGACGGCATGGTACGGAAGCATTCTTTCACAGCTATTTTCCAAGGGAAGTTGCAGCCTCCACGTGTCTGGCTATAATCTGCAAGCGGATTGCCAGCGGGGTACCCTGGTTCCTCCACTCAACAGCGATGCCGTGGTAAGGTTTTAAACTATCAGGTCTCTCACGTGAGATGAATTGATTTACCCTCAGCTATTGTTACTTCGGAGACTATTTAACCCGAGGATGACCGTCTGGGCAGACATGCCCAAAGAGCCTTATCAGGCGAGTGAAGGAATACACTAACAATAACCAACCATGCCTTATCACTCCACCCTCACGTCATCATCTGTACATCATTCATCTCATCAATGGACTGCACTGTTTCTATCGTATTACAATGTCACTTAAATGACCAATATTATCGAAAAGTGACGTTAAGCAATATTCTACTACTACAGTACATCTGCGTCAAAGAGAGACGCCCAGGAAGTTTGTATCCCGATAAATAATACATTCCATTTTGATTTATTTTGACTCAAAATATGTCATGTTGAGACATATGCGAGAAATGTAATGACCACCCACCACAATTATATTCGTCTTCCCCAAGTGGACATTGTACCCGTCCATCACACATGTATGATGAAGGTATACAGGCCCCATCTTCACAGCGATGCTGGTCAGCTAAACATTCTGAAGAATAGAAAACAATAATACAATTACTAATTAACAGGCCGAAACAGTAAATTAATCTATTCCTATCTAACATATTATTTTGAAACAACAACCAATACATGCATTGAGAGAAAATAGTGTGGTTTGATTAAATAATTACATAATTAATATACACGGTTGCTACTGCACATGATAGAAATCTCTCTATCATGTGCAGTCCGATCATTGCACGGTCTACCACTTCAAATGTGTACAATCCATGAACTAGAGGGGAATTGTAACTTTTAAAGTAACAATAATGTATGGACTAGGCTTTATGAGTTTTTGTGGCGGCCATTTTAAAATTTGTTGGGTTATTTTATTTTGACAGATTGATTGGAATTTTGTTAAAGGTTTTATTGGCAGCCATTTTGATTTGGAATTTTAGACTTCAGAATTCAGACTTAAAGATGAGTTTTTGTAGGCCTACTATCAGATACACTTGAATTTGTTTGTCAAATGGAAACAAATTCAGAGGGTTCCCAGTCAACACAATTACTTGTCACTCTGTTGGCTGAATGTTGTCTCACTGTATGCGACGCTGGCCCAACATTAAAACAACATTAGATCGACGTTTCGCGTTTGCGAATTACAACTGTTATTTTAATTGTAAAATGTAGAATTTAAATATCCATAGCAGCCACCCAACGTTGGTTCAATGTTGTGCCACCGTCTTCCAAACTCGCCAGGAATTGAAACATCATTGGATAAATGTATTTTCATTATGAAATGTAGAGAATAAAGGGTGGCCTCAGTCTTCACATAGGGGAACCCTGTTCACCATCCCGTTTTCATTCAAGCAATGAATGGAAAATCACCCGACATGAACATAGTTGAGCCAGCATCGATCCACACATAGTGATCCAATACCTAAGGATCATAGTGCAAGGTTTGAATTCGATTGGATAAAAACTCAGGGGAAAATAGCACATTATAAGCCCCCGACATGTACATCATTGGCCAAACATTGATTAGCACTTAGTGATCCAGAAAATCCTGAATAAATCCGGAATAGCAGCTCGGAATATTTAGAAAAGTCATAGCAATAATCCTACATACCTCGGGATCATTGTGCCGAGGTTTGAAGTCGATTGGATAAAAAGTCAGGGAGAAATAGCGCACGGACATTAATTACAAAAGGAGTTAAAAACATCGATATCCAAACAAAACTCAATATGTTTGGACCACAAGGTCCAAACATAATTATTCAATCAAACCACACCACTCACCCCCAGTGAATACATGAACATGTATGTCATGATATCATATAATTATTGTGCACTGAACTGTGTAGTTCACGCATGGGATTACACTACGATCCAAGGCCAGTACAAGTTAGAATATATCGTTGGCTTCGACTTTGTCAAGATGGCGATCTCGACCAATCGGAAGCCTATGATATATATCGTAACTAGTACGAGTATACGAGTATACAGGCCCAGCTTCCCCATTTAGTGCAATCACTGGGTTGGTTAGACGCGTCTCTTGACAATGGCAACTTTCCAGCAGGTGTCATTTCAGTCAGCATGATAAGGGTAATATATAATTTGTGGTTGGACTGCCTGCACCATGTAGAGATGCTGCAATAGATGCCTCCTGGACATTTTCTAATGTTAGCCTTTTATATTAACCAAATCGGCGTGCAAGCTGGATTGTTACATAAATCGTCTAATGTTTTAAAACCTTTGTACTCTAAACTGATCAGTTTTTATATTTATATAAACAATTTAAATGATGTTCTTTAAAATTAAATGTTTGTCTTTAAGCAGCAAAGCAACGAGGATTAACCTCAATTTTGCTATATCACCCACAAGATCATGTATCGTTGTGTATCGCTTTAATAATACACATCTTCAAGTATATTTTTTTGACAATTTAAATGTGTACATATGTCATTTTAGAAGCAAACATATCTGTTGTCCTTTTAATTTGCAATTATTAAAGATTTAAAAATCCTACAAATACAATTCCCATCACAAATGTGACCAAGCTGTGGCCTATCGTTACAGACCACAGTTATCGTCTTCATCACTGTTGTCTTGACAGTCTTGTGTGCCGTCACAATGAACCTCACTGATTGTCCTGTTAATCAGACACTGACCATCACCACACGTATAGCTGTCTGGTGTACAATCTATAACAAAATAATAAATAATTGTTTACTTTGTATACACAAACTTAGGCTTATTATTATATGGATTCATGTGGTTGAACATACGTATGGGAAGCTTAGGAGACACACGCAAGTCTATACTGTCAAAGCCAAAAGGTGGTATCTGCATACTTTACAAGCCAGCAGATTCTGCATTTTGGCGTTATCGAGAAGTATATCAACTTATCTTCTTAAAAAAAATATATATATATTTTACCTTATCTAAACCTCTCAACATTTTTCTTGGTTACGTTCCGATATCAGATCTATGACAATTAGTTTATATATAAATACATTAGTATTTCTTGTAAGCTACTCCGTAAATATGTCGTGGAAACTTTTAACTGAGCCACCAGATTGTCCACACCAATATCACTTTCGCCCCATGTAATGGATTGAAATACGTCCACTAGAGTCGTAATCTTCTATTACACGTGATGTGAAATTGTGCGATTTGTCTGTGCTAAGGTCTGACTAAACAATTATTGTTTGTTGTTACGTTGCTGCGATTTACATGACCGAGGGAACATACTATATCAATTTGGTTCGATTTATTATATTGCTAGAACGACATACACAATATTTAAATTCAACAATGTGAAATACCTACCACATCCTTGTTCATCTTGCCACAGTCCACAGTCATTATAGCCATCGCACACACTAGTAAATCGTACACACGTGTCTGTACCATTACAATGATATAGGTCATCACTACCATCACAAGCTGAAACAATATTAAAACAACTTGAAACAATAAAAGTGAGACATTTACGCTTATATTATTTTAAATACTGGCCAATATTTTTCTGAAAGTATAATTAGTATTATTCTTTCTATTCGAAAACATAACCCATATTTAGTTAGATGTGACAACTAGGTGTGATGATGACCAAAACCTCGGAATTTAACTTTTCATTATTTATTTATGTGTCATTTCTTATTTATGCATAATTTTATAATTGTCGAGGAATAGATGGGTTCAAAAACAAATATATACCTATATTTCATGCAATAACATCAATAAATTATTTGTTTATGAGTACACTTTTAAATATGGCGATAATTTTGTAGCTGACTGAATTGACTATAATCGCCAATTAACGAGTGATTGTTTTAATTGATCTACAAGCCTATATACACATGTCAGATTCGTCTATTGTAAATGGGACTGATCTAGAGTATACTAAAATAATAACATTTAAAATTTCATGGCGGATGATGATGTTTTGGAGTATGATATTAAAACAAAAAAGAAGCTGAAGTCAAAATTCCGATCAATCATGATTGGGAATCAGTCAGCTACACTAGCAGATAGAACGATTTCGTGAAAAGAATGTATCCAAATTAATATTCATGTTTGTATCTGTAAAACTTTGTGAATTTAACCTATCCAGCCCCAAAATTAACGCTATAATAGGCACCATTATAGCTTCAGATGTAATATTGAATCGTGAAAATAATGTAGCCCCTATTCAAATTATTATTCATGTTTGGCTAATTTGTAGCTGTAAAACCCCCCAACGTTATGATATACCCCACTATAGCTTCAGATGTAATATTGAATGTAAACATATTACGTGAATATATAGCTTTAACAATATGGTAACATACTGCATCCAGGTTGTTCATCAGTAGCGTTTTCACAGTCCACTATACCGTCACACCACCAACGTAAAGGAAGACAGTCTCGACCTCTGCCAGGATTATAAGCCGCGTCACATATAAACTGATCATCTGTACACTCTGCAACAGTAAGTATGCGGTCAGGTCTTAGACCTATGTTTTTGTAACTAAATTATAATCAAAACGATGGAAAAAGTGGTGGAGACTAGAACATGTTCGCATAATTTGTTCCCATTTCCTACTCTTTGTGTTCTGCCATACAAAGACAGCGAGCAGTAGCTGATTCCTTTTCAAGTAGGCCTGAACATTTACCGCAAAGTCAAAAGCAGCAGCTGCTTACATTACAAGTAAGCATATATTATTGTCTTTTGCCTTGGCAATATTTGCTTACTTTACAAAGTAAGCATATCGTCGCCTCGGAGCTAAAGGATCCTATCTGCCACTCTAACGAGTGGCAGATAGGATCCTTTAGCCCCGTGGCGACGATATGATTATTGCCCTTTGCAGTGCAGACTGTTACTTTTTACCTTTGCACTGAATTGCTTGTTTTTTGATACTCAGTACATGCTATCTATATATACTAATATTGATAGGATTTAATGAAGGTCAGCGACTGAACACATTCTGCTAAAGTTTGTGGTATAGTGATTAATATACTGTGATGCCATACCACAGGTTTCTGGCTCGTCAGATGCTCCTGGGCAATCTGGGTAACCGTCACATTCTATGTTACTGGCAGATTGGTGCTTGAGACACGGACCATTGTTGGGACATTGGTAGTCGAACGGGTCACATTCTGGAAAATAAAAACATCAAGGTTGGATAATCATGACAATCTGGCCATCTCTTTACATAAACTTGTTAATGAGCAAAGCAGCAGACGGAGATACATTAAGACACTGTTTGTGCCTGCACTCGCCCACATCAGTCACATCAGTAGCTAGTAAATGTTATCATTAACAATGCCTTGTACAAGTTATATGAGATCATTTAAATGTCACAATTTAGCTTTTAATGTTCTAATTGTTGGCCTACAAGCAATTTCTGAATTTAACAAGAGGACTGAAGTCCTATATCATCCCCCGCCATAAATTAGGTTAGACTTTTTGCGGTCACAAATATTAAAGAAGTCGATTTGTGGTGGCCATTTTATATTTCAGTAAAATCACATGCACATTTCCAGATGGTGGGTAATGTGATTGTACAATGTGAATTATTACTGATTTCAATTTTTCAGTTTTTGCGCCCACAAAAAAATATGAAGTTTATCCATGGCGGCCATTTTAAATTTCAGTAAAACCTTAAAAAAATCACTTGCACATCTCCATATCGTGGGGAATGTGATAGTGAAATTTGAATAATTTCCGACTTTAAGTTTTGGAGTTTTTGCGCCCACAAAAAAATTTGGAGTTGACCTCTGGCGGCCATTTTGAAATTTGGTAGCATCTTTAAAAAATCACTTGCACATCCCCATGTTGCTAGGAATGTGATGTTAAAATTTGAAAAAAAATTGACCAGACAAATTTTTCGAGTTTTTGCGCCCCCCCAAAAATTAAAGTTGATCTGAGGCGGCCATTTTGAATTTCAGTGAAACCTTGAAAAAGTCACCTGCACATTTCCATATCATGGGGAATGTGATAGTGAAATTTGAATAATTTCTGACTTTAAGTTTTAGAGTTTTTGCGCCCACAAAAAATTTTAGAGTTGACCTCTGGCGGTCATTTTGAATTCTGGTGGCATCTCTAAAAAATCACTTGCCCATCCCCATGCTGCTAGGAATGTCATGTTAAAATATCAAAAAAAATTGACCAGTAGTTTTTGAGTTTTTGCGCCCACAAGAAAACGTGACGCCGGACGCCGGACAGAATCCTGGCGCGACTAAAATCTCCCGTCCCCTATGGTCGGGGGATAAAAAGAATGTTGCATTTTTCAGCGTCATCGTTGAAAATATGGTCATCCTAGTTAAAAATAAAAAATAAACGAAGAAGAAAAGTATCAGCTTTATTTTATAATAACAACCCAGGATCGAGAAATACTTGTTCAGTCAATTACCAGGCGACGTTGCAATAACTGCCTGATACGCACCGCTGATTCCAGGCTCGGATGCTGTTTGGTATTCGCTGCCGTAATATAAACACAAGCAGTTGGCGTACTGTTGGTTTGATTTGGTCCAGCTTTGTTGGATTAAATAACATTAGGTTTAATTAGTCTGTTGTTTTCTGGGACTGGAATAATGAAAATTTACTCACCACAGTTAAGTTCGTCCGCCCAATCACCACAGTCATTGTAGCCGTCACACACGCTAACTTGAGGAATACAGACAGGAGAGCTGTCAGGGGCTGGACATGTGTATGCCCCCTCCTGACACACTAAAAAAACAGTAATGGTACTTTAAATATAATTCCATATCTTCAACTGTGTATCATTGGCGCAAAGACATGGAATACCATTTGTATCGTTCTTATGTGGAGGTGATAGTGACTAAAATTGAAGTTGAATAAAAAATGAGTAAGTAGATTAAATGTTTTGTTGCAGTATGTTAATTTAAGAGCACCCAAGCAACATAATACGTTGCAGGATTAAGCAGGTGATATTTATGTGTATTTCTGATCTTATTAGCCATGCACGCAGCCACAGTATTGATCATCTCTTCCTATTTTAGTTTGTTAATCTTCAGTTGTTTGAACCTGGTCTTTGAATTAATTGTTGCGTCCGTTTATTGTACTTACAAGATTACCAAAATCATGTTCAGTTGGTGGTTTGTTTACAGCTACTTTTCACATACTGTAAGTTTCCGGTACTAGATCAGGATGTAAATTATTTCAATGAACTAATTATTGTGATTTATCACTGAATAAAATATTCATGACATACCACATTTGGAATGCTCATCCTGGGAGTCGAGACAATCTTTGTATCCGTCACACATCCAGCCGGGATCTATACAGCCTGTTCCCGTGCCCTCCCCACCAGGCAGGTGATGTTTACACCATACACCTCCAGTGTCAGAACAGTCTGATAAATGAAACAAATAAATGTATAGTGATTAACCTATTCCCACAATTTGATTTATTGCATGTTCGTTGCTAATTCCTCCTTATGCGACCCATCATCTGAGTTGTGGCTTATGTCAATGAATGTTTGTTACTAATACCTCTAAATTGAGGTGTCTTCAAGCACTCGATATTGTTTAGCAAATGAAAAACTAACGTAGCTAGCGTGCCTAAACATAAACGAGTAGCTACAATTTAGATTTAACATAATTACCATGATTATATGCCACAGGGGTGGGGGGGATTATAGAAAAATCTAGCCTTGATTTTTGTGCTGCTGTTTTTTTTCATAGCTGTCCCAACAAGCACGATGTCGGTATTATGAGAAATTTAAAACAATTGATATAAAATCTTAGGTATAATATTTAATCTAATTGAAAATACTAACCATTCAGCCTGGAACAATATTGTGTCTTATTTTTCACCAAGACATAGCCATCCTCACATGTACAGGTAAATGTGTCGTTAAGAACTGAGCAGACCCCACCATCTCCACATGGTTCATCTGTACACGCAGCTGACAACAGATTACCACAACAACATATACCCAGTGGCACAATAATTGTTGGCCATAATTGTGTTGGGTTAATGTTGTCAAAAAACTGTCACATTGTGAAGTATTGCCCGGTAGTAACAGCTTTACAAATAATTTGAATGTTCCCTTAGAAATAGAAAACAGAAATACATGGTACAAAATCAAACCCATAAAATATAAAATCAGGGGTTCCTCAAGGTTCGGTCCTGGGCCCACTTCTTTTTATTATATTTATTAACGATATAGCTCTGGAAAAATACCCAAGTGACATCAACCTTTTTGCAGAAGATGAAGTTGAGAGTGCAAAAGACAAAACCAAAGAGGAAATAATTCAAGTAAAAAAAAGTAAACACAAACCATTTGTATAACATTTATACAGCGTCAGTCCAACGTCTTTGACGTTGGTCCAACATTGTATAAATGTTATACAAATGTTTTGTGTTCACTGAGATGTGCCACCTTGAGACCCGTAAGGGTGCCTATTTAGAATAGCACTCATGTTATTTATACGTGTAGGTAGTATGTAGTTTCAATAAAAGGGCCCATGCCAGCCATGTGCATATGCTTCAAGACTGCACCTCTATAGATCAGTAAAGATTATCGAGATGTTCATGAATTGTGGCGTAATAACAATGTGGCATAACCAACGCCAAAGCATTATAATCAGCATAATCCATGTCAGAGCGGCTAAGCATTATCTAAGAGGCGCAGCGCCCGGTAGTAACGTTACTATAAGACAAATGAGTAGTGGTTGAAAGAGCGGAGATTAATAATTGTGACTCGCAATTCGAGAAGGTAGCCTACATCACCGCGGCTTTGTTACAAAATTTAATTTAATGATTGCATAGCCAAATTTAAAATATTAAAAATCTCATTAAACAAAAAGTAATACAAAATTTTCAAAAAAATATTTCAGTTAATGAAGCAGGAAGGACACAGGTATCAAATCAACTATTTTTTTCTGCAAATTTGAACCTCACTGCCCTTTTCGTGTGTCGGGTAACGATTGATTGCTGCATGTCTCTTAGCAGTGGAGTTGACTGTGAAGAGCGCGCAGCGCGGGGCCCTGTGCGAAATTAACGTCGATGCACTGGTCTCAACCTTAACTCGCCATTAAATTGATCGCCAAGTCACATTGACAATTATGTTTTTTCTGACCCACACGGGAACAGCGGTGCTCGAAACCGGGACGCATGCATGACCGGCGAGGCAGTCAGGCGTTCTGAGCCGTGAGAGAGACGATCCTGCCCTGAGACCCACGAGGGTTGTGTACACTTTTTCATTAGATTATGATCCAAATGACAAGAGTTTTTCAACAATGAACTGAGAAAATTAAACAAGCATTCAATAAACTACGATTAGGCTGATGTGTCATGTAAATTAGGCATAACTATATTCTATCCTAAACTGAGATCGACAGGTAATAATGCAATGGCCTTATATAGAACATACATTATATTCGATGGATTTATAAATTGCCCAAAATAACTAGGTGATTTTTCTATGATTTGTTGGGGCATAAATATGTATATAAATTTTTTTCGTGGAACCTTCCAGAAAAGTGGTAGACAAGCATGCGTTTATCATTATAATCCGACCATAGCAATTATTTTAGAGAAAGCTAAACTGTGTATAGTAGTAAAGTACATGTATCAGCACATTATTAAAGCCCAGACACTCATCGCATTCCCAATAACAGTGATTTAATCGGATATTAAAACAAGTTAACCCTTACAGTGCCGGGACCGACTTTAATCGTCAGAATCTGACGTCTGTAGACGTCAGATTCTGACGACTGAAGTCGATCCCCGCACTGTAAGAATTAAAATATTTCTAATGGCGGTAGACCTATAACATAGGTATTCAAATGACATTTATAATGGTTACAAATGAAAAAGAAAAACTTTGGTCTCCACGGATTTTTAAAAAAGAATTCAGCGCTTTAAGGGTTAAAAATGACTCTAGTCGTGCCTAGCGGTGTGAGGGTTAAGCTCCCCAATATGGTCCATTTTCTCCCAATTGAAACTGATATAAACGATCACCCTCCAGATTCAATCATGAGTGTAGTCACATTTCAATTATATCGCCCAATGCTTTATATCTTTCCATCAATATGTTTCTCTTGATTTATCTTACTCACGATTGGTCAAGATGGCTATCTCGACCAATCACATGCCGAAGATCATCATCTACATCCCAGCAAACACAAAACAGTTGTATAACATTTACACAACATCGGCCCAACGTCTTCGACGTCGGTCCATCATCGTATAAATAGTATTCAAATGTTTTGTGTCTGCAGGGATGTATACGCTTTGAGAATAACGAGCATGATAGGGGCCTGCGGCAATTCGAATGTTTAGATTCCACCTCAGATTAGTGATCTTAGTTATATCAGCGCAAACCATTATATTTAATATTACTGATATTATCAAAGTATATATACCTGTACACCTCTATTTATAATGTTGATAAAAATGCTTGTCAGAAAGTCATTCGTACATAATTATTTACATCAGATTCGTTATGCGTGACACTATTTTTACATGTGTAAAAATAGTACTAATAATTGCATATACAATTTTGTAGAAAAATGAGAAGGTTTTGTACATAGTGTTTAATCCAGTATGTTTTCCTAAAAAGGAAACATTTTTACCAAGAATGTTAATAAGAATGTCATACATTATTTACATCAGTATGTCGACATAAACCATTTTATCTAATTATTCACGACATATTCTTGACATGGATAAAAATATTATGAATGTAGGCCTACTGTTCATAGAATAAATTGGGCTAGTTTTATTCGTGACTTAACATATCTAGCTTGATATAGCATATCGCATAGCTTTCCATGCATTGTCATTAATGTATTTCAATACACCGTACTCACGAATGATATCGATATGTAAATTAAATAACTCACCCACTCAACAATCATAATTATGTAAACGGAATACCCTATTCATCAACAATATTAATGTGCAAAAAAATATGATCTATATAATTCTATAATCAAGAATAATTGAATATATATATTTATGTAGCATTATGGTAGCATTCAGTCAAGGAGAAGGAACCAAATTCGATAGATTCGTAGATCTGAATGTTCGAAGCGCGCAGCGCCGAGTCTATTAAGATCTACGAATCTATCGTAATTGAGTTTATTCTTCGACCTAAAATACACAAAATAGGTACATGTGCACCAATAAATAATAGATAAAATAGTCAGTGTGGTTAACCAAGAAAGATTAGGCAAGTAGTGTCATTGTAAAACCTGCATAATAATCACTGGGCACGCCCGGGCAAGTATGAAAAATAACAGTAGATTCGTAGATCCGAATCTACTGTTTTAAATAGACTGGTGTCACCGGTGTATTTTAAATAATATGAATATGTAAACATGCTTTACTAAAGGAAATAGCTTAGTCTTCAATAATATGAATATATACCCTGATGACATCGCAAGCCAAGCTTACTAACAAGTTGCCATAGGCCCTTGAAATATTCGTTTTTATTTCATGGTATCCGAGTTTTTCGGTAGGCGGCGCGTGTAATCAAGTTTTAAAAAATGATTTTGAAGAAAAGCAGAAATATAATATTACTTATGTGTTTGAAGTACATACTTTTTTTACACGTATTGTTGGACAAGACAAAGCCCTCTTTACAGGAGCAGAGGTAAGTGTCACTTGTCTCTTCACAGATTCCACCAGCACCACAAGGCTCGTCATCACACGAATCTGGTGAACATTCAAAATACAGAATTATTTAAATTGTTATTACCACAGGTAAAACGTGACACCAATCACCAAGATTTGAAAACAGTTGATCTCCATTGTGTCAAATCTAAATATTCACAATAAAGGCTTAAGAAGGCTCAATCCTTCTCCAGATATAGCAATAGATGTAATTTGCTATTATCACTTGATATGTCAAAATCATCCTACCTGAACTCATATTTAATATATATAATAGACTTAAATGAATCGTCACTTCATGGCAGAATAAGATACAGGTAAGCCCAAAATGTTCTTTACAGCAAGGTTTTTGATGGAAATGTCATATTGTGTCCAAGAAGATTTTTGCAATTGACATAATTACCACAATTTATGAGTTAATTCAAGAATTAGCTTATCTCTCAATTTCCAATGAAAATAATAATAAAATAAAGCTTCTAAAACCAGCTTTAGTGTGTCAATACAAAAATTCAAAATGGCCACCAAGGAGCCGAAATAGCCGCCATCAGTGGTCACAGAGCAATGGAAGTACAAAAAATGTTGATGACATTTGTTAGAATGGAGATAAAGGATTGGTTTTAGTTTCTATCTTATATCAAAGGTTTTTCCGGTACGAGAGAACCCGTATTCTCATACAAGTTACGATTTATTGTAAGCTTCTGATTGGTCGAGATGGCCATCTCGACCAATCAGAAGCCTACGATATAACACTTGTATAATACACTGTGGGTTCTTATATCAGATGACTTACTATTTTCTTGATCTTTCTTAGCCAGGTAAAATACACCAGCCACGACTCCACCTACCACCAGGAGTAGAACCGCTAATAGTATGAGAGCTCGACGCTTTCGCTCACGTTCACTGAAAATAAAACAATATTAAAAACACCAACACAACATTATCTATAATAGCGCATTGCAGTTCCATATTATTATTTTATTAATAGGCAGGGCCAAAAAATCGAATGCTCAATGTAATTTTAGCTGACATCGTAATAATTGAAGTCCCTTTAATATTAACAATTCTGCTGCTGAATCCATTTAAAGCTGGAATTGATAACGCAATTTCCAGCTTTAAATGACGAAAAATATGTCTATTTATGAAAAAAAGTTGCTTGCAAAAATTAATTCTTTGATTAACTGAGCATCTATTATATATGGAAGGGAAAAGGGTTCATAATTCATACATGCGTTGTTCAATATCCATTATGCTATGATGGTTCTTCTATGTGCCTACATTCTAAAGTGCATCGTTAAATGTTGCTAGTTTCATTACGCTATGTTCAATATTCTATGTGCGAGTAACAAATTTCTAAGTGCATTATGCTATGTTGCTTCTTCTATGTGGCGAAGTGCATTATGCTATGCTGGTCCATCTTTGGTTCTACATTATAAAATGCAAAGTTCAATGCCACTAGTGGTAGTTTATCATGCTATGTTTAGTAGGCCTAACGTGTTATTCTAGATCTAAGTCATATGCCTATCAAAGAATTACAAAGCACGTTATGTTGTGACGGTTTTTCTATGTTGCCACATTATAACCAATATCCCCCCCGTAGACCCTCTCAATATGATCATCAACACAGTTCATACAACTTAATATAAGGCCTATATAAGTATATCAACAGTGGTGAATTTGTGTTGATTTCTCAGTCATTAGTCTAATATATTATTCACACTGCAGAATCAAAAAGACGCGTATTGGCGCAAAGTCAACGCTTCTTGGCGAAGGATGAACGCTTCTCGGCGCATGTCAATTTAGAGCACTGACGCCTCACAAAAAGTCTAAAAAAAGACATAAAGTTAAATTACTTAGTATAATGACCCCCATCCACGGAACACTAGATTGTATAAGGACAACGCTGGTGTTTATTTTAATGGTATAGCGACTGTAGTTTGTTCAGACGAATGAAAACAGTTGGCTACACATCCTGATATTTCGGACTTATAGTCCTTTTCAAACCCATTTTTGCTGGTAAGTAGCTATATGAACGTCATAATATATCGATTGGTAGAGATTAGAGTCCAGACTGTAAAACTAAACAACTGGAGAGCAAACTGGTAGCTTTATTTTGTAATTATTCGCCAAAACTAAAGTTCTATTGGAGCAATGTGCACACGCCTATCGGTGCAAATTAAATTTACCGAAATAGAAAGCATGTTTTTCTCAAACATTTTACCGTGGTGGATCCACGTTCTGGATGAAGAGGGGGACGCAGGGAGTTCCCCCCCTCCCCCAATATGTTTTGTTATATTGTCTACACTGTTTTTTATCACGTATTATCGATAAATGTAGTAGGCCTATTCAACGTCATATTGCTAAGACTAGTCATATACGTCTAACATTTAGATGATTAGGCCTATGTTAATTATCAAATCCCCACAACCCACACTTTCTATTAGAAACTTTTATTTAAAAAAAAAAGATGGAAGAAGTCTTGTATATACATTTATTTGTAATATAAATAATATTTATCACTATAACCATGGTAATAAAGTACGATGGGGATTATCAGATGTCAGCTATATAAAATAAAATCAGGCCTAATAAAGAAATAATAATAATAAATAAATAAAGTTATTTTGGCCAAGGAAAGTTCAGGTAGCGTCACGTCCTGAGTGATGCATTAGGTGGGGGGGGGGGGGGTATGTAATAAGATTAATAACTGTCTTTATATTAACTAGAAAGAGTGTTGTTCGGAAACGAACACGAAAGCAGCCCTCCGTTATCGCGAGTCGGCCATTTTAAATTTGATATAGATCAGCAAACTTTCTCAAGTTTTATTTTATATTACCGCTTTAGCTATTGTGCAAGATTGCCGAGATAATGAGAAAAAAACAATTAAATATTACCGCCAGCTGGCTATTTTAGATTTTATTTCTGCGAAATTTGTCATGGGTTATCCTCACATTTTGTTCTATATGCATGGCCCAGTTTTTTTGCTTTGTTTTTGTGTTACGTAAATATTACAATTTTTTTTAATTTCAAAATGGCCGCTGAACGGCTATTTTAAAATCGTTTGCTCCCAAAAGTTAATCAGGTCATTGGCTGACATTGCTGTGCATATTAGCCAAATAAAAAGAAGATCTGCTGGGAACTTTTTCCTGAAACGCGCTAAAGAGTATTTCTTTGTCAGCAGCCATAGTAATTAAAGGGTTGATTATATGGGAATCAAAATGTAACCAAAAATTATTTGGTGATATCATGTGATGGATATGTAAGGTATGAGAGAGCAGAAGTTCTTAGTACAAGTTTATAGGTACAAGTTTATACGTTTGACTATTGGAAAACATACACCAAATTTGAAATGATTTATTAAAAATGTATTTAATAATTTAATAATAGATAAGCATGTCAAATTATGTTAAATGAGAGCAGATTTAAAACTAATAAAATATCCATTCTCAACGAAGAAAATGTTTTAGAAATAAATATGAAAAACGGTACCTCTTCATCTCTGACGCCTAATATAGTCCCGATCTGGTAATTATGTTAGAGGGTAACTTTCTAAGCAATGGGAAAAGAGCGAAACGTGTAAGCTATTTCTTCTAGTTCTGTTTCTCTCTCACTATGACCGCCATATGTGATTAATGTACGTCCATACAGACGTTTATGCATTGGGCGATGATAACTTTGAAAGGCTTTTAATGATACAATCTCTTGCTTGTTATCAAAACTCTCATCACTATGTGAAGGTATAGAAACGTACATGTCTGCCTATCTTAAAATGTGACGATAGTAAACTGGAACGGATAACGTTTACAGAACCGCAGCTACAATCTATATATCGTCGTTGATGGTGCAATATGGCGTAAGTTGGTGCGATGTAGTTTTGAGATAAATGGAAATAACTGATTGGTGAAGCCTAAAATGTGTAATTTTGGTGTTATCACTCCTTGCGATTTTGAGCAGAGAATTCTACGTCAAAATCAGATTAATTTTGTTAGTTTGTATCTTGCATAATATATTAAAAATAAGTTTGTCTTATTTTTATCCACATACGCCATATTACTTGTCCATTTAATTTACAAACGTCATATTACTTGTCTGATGCGAGCACATGCGCCATATATCTTGTCCGACACAAGCACATACGCCATATTACCTGTCCTTTGCAATACATACGCCTTATTACTTGTCTATTACGTTATACATACGTCAAATTACCCCCAGATATTGACATTTTTTGTTAAAACCCAGAAATGTTCCAAATATTGTTTTTTTTCTGTTGTGTTAATACAATTGTTGTAGGTGTATCCATAAAAATAAGAAGAGTGGATCTAATACAATGTATCTAGATGTCGTGTTCTGAATCGATCTTAAAGGGTTAAGCTGATAGCTAAGTAAATCCTAACCAGCATTCTTTGTAGTGATTTAGCGATATAGTGCATCTCGTGGAAAATAGGTTTATGAAAACTAGGCTAAAAAATAAGTTATTATCATCACTCCTTGATACCCAATGTGCCCAAGTAGGTACCCAAGACTCATGCTCCCTGTGCACTAAGCCTTCCGAGGTGGCTCATTCGGCTCGGCTGTAAACCCATAGATTGGGATAAGTGGCTGGGTCGGATTTTGGACATTATAATTGTACATAATTATACAGTGATCCAAACTTATCGAAGGTCTTGAGTATGAATTGCTGCATATGGCTTTGTAGCAAGGTGCACTATAAAGAACATGTGAAGTCTTTCTGGAAGAGTAGCACATAGTCTTGACTTCAGGCTTTTTCCTTCAGCAATACTGATATAAAGTGCAGAAAACAACCTGAAGTCACTAAATCCCTATATAGTCTAGGTATTAATGTACAAATCTTCAAAATATTTTTTAATATTAGATAAACATGTAACTAACTAGCCTTGAGAGTAAAACAAATCATACTACCCGTGATTTCAATAGTTCATTAAGTCTTTTGTAAACGTTGCACACATATTACTAGCCCCACGTACTTCTTAGAAGTAAAATGTGACAAAACAAATGAATGGCATCATGCACAAGTGGGCTAACCCACATTTTGACGATTTTGCGAAAAACTCGTGCTGCAACATGAAGTACAGGATAAAACGAATAAATGCAAATTAACACAAAAAAGTAACAAAATCAGTGACCAAATGGTCTAACCCTGAATGTGAAACTCGTATATTGATCAAATTGTTGCTAGCAATGACATATATTTTCATTGTTTTTTTAATGTGGGTTAGCCCACTTGTGCATGATGCCATCAAAATGTGACCCGCCACGCGAGAAGGTACCTCCCCGCGGATTTATGCAAATTATTTATGTCGTCATTTAAAATTCAAATTTAATGATTACATAATTAATTTGAAAATATTAAAAGTCTCATAAAACAAAAGGTAATGAATATTAAAAAAATCTTTCAGTTATCGAAACAGAAAGGACACGGCTATCACATCAACTATTAAAATCTATTTTGAAAATTTTGACTTAATGGCCCTTTTCGCGTGGCGGGTCACAAATACCAATAGGAAAAATGGGGTGATATTCTGAATCAATCCGGGATTCATGGAGGATGCCCCTTTTAAAAAAGATTTCCACTTTTTCCTTAATAAAAATGTCACGGTGGTAGTCAATCACACAAACACCATCAAGATCAACACCTCTAAATTATATGACAAAACCATTTATTGAAACAGCTTAAAAATCACATATAATGCCTAATAGTTGAGACATTTGTAAAGAACACATTACCATGAATTAAAAACTGTATGCAAATTAAGGATGGAATCCTAAATGCATATCATATAACACTGAAACATGTCATTCGTGATATGATAATTTTAAATCTCATTCATATTTTTTTTTTGAAGTGTATTTATTGATGTTAACAAAAGAAAACATACAAAATTTCGAATCCTGTGTCTGGAGGGCAGTGTCATGTCATCATCTCACCATCCTCAGGGGGTTGTCCTGGACCAGTTTAGCCTATAATGGCCTGAAACCCCCCATTCATTTCATTCAATTGTTCGCATTCAACTTCTATTTCAAAAGGGATAGAGGTATCACATATTAGTAATTGCAAGGCCATCAACACATGTACTCAAATCAGACATATAGTCTGAATGAATGACCGGAGACATTGTTTCCATTATTGATTGGTCTATTACTGGCCTTTCCTTATAAATACGTGTTTAGATAGGTGTATTACATACATTCAATGCCATTAATACACAAGGGACAGGTTTATGTTTGTTTCTGCTTTTTAATGGTAAGCTACAGTATAATGACACCCTTTAAACAGTAAGATATTATTAAAATATGTATTTAAATAAAACTCATTCCTGTCTGACATTAGGTCTGCGCCTAAACTTGGTAAGGGAAATAACTAAATAACAAAAGTGTTGTTTGTTTACGAAATATTTTTAGGATAGACTACACTGTCTGGAACAACAAGTAGCATTTAAAATTATCACTGAAAATGATCAAAATATACTCAACAGCGGAAAGGCTTTCAATCCTTGCTCTTTTGAATCGCAGAGACAGTGGCGTATGCGTCCTTAACAAATTAAACAATACTGTAGATCTGGTAATTTTCGCGTGTTTAAATTTTCGCGTATTTCTGATTTTAGGACTTTCAAGATATTTACAATTCGCGAATTTGCATTTTTCTTTAGTAGCGCTTCTATAATAATAATTTTCGCGAGATTCCAAAATTCGCGAATTTGTCCTCCCCGCGAAATTCGCGAAAATTAAAACCTCGCGAATATTACCAGATCTACAGTAGTACATTACCCGGTTTTGTGGAAAAAAATGTGTGCAAAGTGCAAAAAAACATATAAGCCTATATTCATTACATTTTACCGATCTCTAAAAAACTCAATAAAGTAATGATAAATAGTTGACAGTATTGACAATATGATGATGATAGACACAGTCATAACTAACGTTATTAACAATGTTATTAATCCATTGGAAATATAATCACATTAAACACATTATAAAAAATAGAAAAACATACGCAAATTTTTATTCTTTCGAAAATATAAATATAAAGGTCTGATAACAGACACGGACAATAACCATGTTAGCACACCCGAAATATTATAAAATTATAATTAAATTGTTATTCTTCGGTTAACTGACACATACGCCATATTACCCCCATGGGTATACATACGCCAAATTTCAAACGCATTTTTCGTGCAGATATAGCTTAAAATTTGTAAAAAATATTTTACCATCGGAAAGCACGTGGCTCAATGCGTACGTTAGCACCGAAAAGTGCATATGGGCCAAATGACCACATACGCCATATTGCAACGACGATATTTCAACACACATATGAAAGTGGAATATCAGTAGTACATGCAGGTAATGACCGTCAACCAAATTGATAAAATGGGGAAATGCTTAGCATTGCTGTACGAGCCGACCCCAATTATGACCGACATACCAGTGTATTATTATAATGATTATGATCAACGTCTTCAAGGCAGAGGTAAATATTATATTGAGCACTGTTATTACGAAAATACATTAGAAAACTGATACTTTGCCCCTTGAGTACGTTTCAATTCATTAGAAAGTTTAAAACATTAATAATTATGAGCATACAACGTTTTTTGGGGTCTAATGTGCCGTGCTCTGGGCTTCCAACGAATTCAACCAGGGCGAATAGTATACGTTGATATCAAGATATATCATGTAAAGTGAATCAGATAGCACATTGTTTTTTATTGAATAAATAACTTGCATCGCTGATTTAGCAGATTTACCCCCTTTAGAAGCATCGTTGTATTTATGCACCACATGTCATTATGTTGATTAAAATTTATTTAACAACAATGATATAATCAAATGTCGGAGGATGTCATAATAATGACATCCTCAGCTATGTTCAAATATTGAATTGGGTATTTAAAATTCGGATAATTTTCAAGAAATCACGGCAGCAATTTATATCTCAGGGTGACTGATAATCAGCAGAAATACTTGGTAATAGGGTTAACCTTTTGCCTGTTAATCACGACAATAGTGGTTTTTAATCCGCTTTATTAGCCAGTCAATTCACTGTCATTTGGGAATGAAATGACTATTTAACAACAATATTTGTCAATGTTTGGTCTCCATTTAAACAAATATGAGTAATTTTCAACTGCTTGAGGTTGTGGATCGCGGTAGCGAGACACAACCTCGAGTGGTTTAAAATTTTATTAATTTAACTTAGGGAGATAGGGGTTAATAGTTGCATCAGATACATGTATGCCAGGGGTGAATGGGAGAACGTCACTGACATTATTAATATCCCCAGTGAATAGAATACCTACATCCGCCCGTGCTATAACCCGATACGGCGGTGACGTGCTACTATGGTAGGCATATGTACATGTTCATTTTAAAAATTAGCTGCCAGGTTACTAGTTCTAGGAAATATGGATGCATGAAAGCATGTCAACAAACACGACATACTGCCTATCATTATAAAATTAATAGAACAAATAGAATCCAGTAATATTCAGGACTTCTGCAGTTTAATGTATAGACATATCGCTGCTTCTTACACCTTTCAAATACAAGAAAACACTAATTATGTTGTCAGTCTTGATCATAGCAACATATTTCTTAACCCTTTAACCGCCAAATTATTCAATTTTAATTTTCACCTACTTGAAGTTGTGCCTCGCTGACGCGATCCACAACTTCAAGTGAGTGAAAATTATTCAACTCTTTTCAAATCTTGCTGTTTGATGTCACATTTTATCTTTAAGATATTTAAAATGTGGTGATTAAAGTGCTAATAAAAAATGAAAACCCGAATATATGCGGCACCGGCACAAACCGGCGGTTAAAGGGTTAACCATTATGCCGCTAAGCACGACTATAGTCGTTTTAATCCGTTTAATTAGCATTTTAACCCTTTAAACCTCCACGATGCATCAAAACAACATTTTGCATCTCTGAAAAAGTTTCCTAAAACCTAGGGAGTTCAGAACGCGAATAGTCATGGAACTGTTTTAATAATAACACTATATTTTTTTCATTTGCCACACACTCGAAGTCATCTTCATCCACTACAAGTCGAGAATTGCGATAGCAATTCGCGGCTTGTAGTGGATGAAAATGACAATAATAAATTCCCGCTTGAAAGGGTTAAATCGCAGGTATTGGGAACGAAATATGTGTTTAATTAGCAAGTTTGGACTCAAATTAAGGAAATATGCCTAATTTTCATTTCAATTATTTACTTGTTGAAAAAATAACACTAGCCCAACATTTCGTATAAGTGAACTGATATTAATTATGTGGATAATTTAAAAAATAAACAACATGTAACTTGTTATTATCTGGCAAAAAGCAAAATCTATTCAATAATTCACTGATGATTTTAGTATTTTTCATTTAATATTAGTTTAGCTGTAATGACCAATAATTTAACGCGAAGTTATAAAAAAATACATGTCACGATAATAAGTTTAGTTGATTCTGATTGATTTACTACTAATAATAAAATGCTCTCTCACATAAAATGTGTTGTTTATTATTCTCACGATAAATTAGTTTGTGCCTAAAATCAGAAAATTGTATAGCATAATAAAAAAAAATCCAGAATTAGAAAGGAATTAGAAATTAGGAATTAGATAGTGAATTGAAATTATAAAAACTGAAAATAAAATAATTGGAATTAGCTTCGGAATTAAAAAAAAAGGAATTGGACCAGGAATTGGAATTAAAAAAATGTAATTAAACCCAGGTCTGTTATAAATACGAGTCGTTGAGAAAAGCAGTTAGTGGTAGAGGTAAAATAAAATCCACGTTAGAATCATCCGCCATAGGGTGCGCTTATCATCCGAAAGCTCAGCTAGAGATTAAAAATCTAAAATAAATAATACTTAATTGCTCATAAAATGTCTGAATTTCCATGTGTAATTGTATTTTTTTAAAGACTCAATGAGGTAAGCGAGTAAGTAACAGTTTATCAGCAATAGGCAATTTGCATACAAAATAAAATCATGAAAGTGTAGTGAATGAACACGAGTTGAGGACATGGAATCACAACACTTAAAATTGTTACAATACATATTCTAACATCGTCACATTCAAATATTTATCAGGTAAACAAATTAAGCCAATTTTCTGATGACAGACTCTTGATTGTCGCTTTATAAAAGTTTTATGAATTTGCACATGCATGGATTTTTTATATAATTGTTAGCTAGAATTTGTCTAATATGATCCGTCCTTATACATTCAAATAATTATACAATGGTAATCATCGCCGAATGTATCACATGTGTGTCACCTCCCTGCAAGCACACAACATTTGTTTAACATTTGTACAACAATATTATACAAATGTTTTGTGTTTAGTGGGATAGCCTTTCATTATATGGTAAACGATTCCGCCCCCTTCCCTTAACAATTTTTTTTTTGGGGGGGGGGAGGGTTAGTCTAAATTTGGTGAGTGCATGTCGATGCTTATTCACATTTAAAAGATATATTTACAAATATTTAGATTTAAAATAGGCATGGAGATGTTTATAAAGTAGACAACTTGATTTCAAATTTATCATCTCCGATCCATCTTGAATATTTCACAGGAATATGCTTCCTCAAAGTGGTTGTGGGGTTTTGCCTCAGAAAAGAACAAGGTTGTAAAGTAGTAGTCAGAGAGTTAGAGATTATACAACTGGACAAACAAGCACTCTAAGCTCGAAGAGCGTGTTTGTTTACTTTGAATATGAAGCATTTTTCAGAATTATACTTGCACTTGGTTATCAGGAAGTTGTAATTTCAATAAGCACTTTTATTCTCATGATAATTTAATGAAAACCTTTCTTTTCTACTTTTGAACAAATAGATCACGCTGAAATGTAAGCAGTTAGTATTCCAGCAATTTCACTGTGATTACATTATCATGGATATTGTGCATAAATATAGACATATTTTGCATGAGCGATGTTGACGCAACCACAGCTCTGCTCTGCAAACCCAGAAGGCGGTATCTGCTTACTTGTAAAGTAAGCAGATACTCCCTTTTGGCTTTGCACGCGGCAGAATAGCGTTAAATATATTTTTACAAACAAAACACACACAAAATGTTTTACAGAAAATAAACAATTTCATTATGAATATTTTTATGATCTATAAATATCCAATCGTTCTGAATTTGAGTCATTATTTATCCTTTAAACAAGAAGCAATGTGTGACAGTTGGCCTCATGGATGTCGTAGCCATATATGCACGTATACATCATTATGAATTAAAGGATTATTTAAAAAAAACTCACTCTCATCGTGTGACACTTAGCGGGCCACCATTCAATCTCCAAGGGGGGGGAAGGTAGTGCTCAAAAAATATTTTGAGCCTGAATTTTCCTGAAATAAATAATTGTTTCGAGGACATGTTGTATATAAATATTTAATGACCCTCAAAACAACATTTTGCCTCGCTTCGCTTTACATGACACTTCATTTTTTGAAGAAATAACCACCACATCAAAACTAAGCCTGATTAGGGATCAAACTTAGTAGACGGAAAAAAATTTCTAAGAAAGTGATATAAATATTTTGTTTGAGGCACAGTGTGAAATAAGTACAATATTGCAGACAGGGGGCGAAAGAAATAATTTGTCCAGTTCAAAATAATTACCCCCCCCCCCCCTAGTAATTGAATAGTGGTCCCCTTACCACCAACCCTTTCTCATGTATTTTGTCCCCATTCGTACATGAATTTTGTCACCGTGTATTCATCGTTATAAACTAAATTTTTTATACAAATTCATACTCAATGTGTTACAGTTTACGAACCAAAAAATTAACCCACAGATCATCAATAATGTCATTATGGATATTTTGTATTTTCTTACACACAGTCGCATAGATATTGTGTGACAGTTGTTCAAATCTATACTGCTATAGGTCAATAGTATTACTGCATGACTTTAATATATATTGAGCTTGTGTTACGAAACTTATACAACGTAGGCCTGTACAAGCTATGCTACTTTAATCTTATACAAACTTTTCATTCGAAAATTGTACTCAGAAGTGCAATAAATTATTATGTCTCCCCTCTATAGAGGTGGAGATATATTGCTTTAGTTCTCACCGCTCATTTCAGTGGCGGATCCAGAATGTGCAAGAGGAGGGGGCGTAAGCCACATTTTGGCTAAAAAAGGGGTGTTAGCTCCACTATATTAAAAAAAATGCATGAAAATTCAATAATTTCACCAATAACGGGGGGGGGCGTACGCCGGATACGCCCTATGCTGGATCCGCCACTGCATTTGTTCGTCAATTCAGTTTTGTGTCTGTGCGTTCTCTCCGTCTATCATGCAGGCGGTCAAACACGAGACGTTGACCCGATATTGGGCTATTGTTGGCCCACCGTCTACGACGCTGAGCCAACATTAGCCCAGTATTGTGTTACCGTGTCGTGTTTGACGCCACGCTGAATGTGGGCCAGCGTCACAGACGGCGGGCCAACATTAACCCAGCCTTGGCTTCAAGTACTAGTTATTGTACGGCCCGAGCCCGAGCCTGCCCATTTGAATAGGCCTAAAAGTCTGAAGAACAAACAAAAGACGGCAACCAAACATACTGGCACCTTAGAGTGGGGTACCCAACAAGCTATAGTGCTGCCTAACGTTGGTCCATTGTCAACCACGTTGGCTCAGAATTAGCCCAATATTGTTTCAACGTCTAGTGTTTGCTGGGTATAATGAAGGCAGATGTCACAACATGGTTTTACTTCATGCGGGCCATTGGCGACGACGCTGGTACAACATTAAAACAACATAGGGTCAACGTTTGTTCAATCAGCCACTCTCCAGAAATCACAATAGTGTAAAAAGAATCATAATGCTGAGAGTCATGTAGTTTCGCAATTGGGGATGATTAGGCAGGCCCACAACCCAAGATCTGACATATTTTATGCGGAAGAATTCTGTTCATTTGAACAGACAGTCTCTTACTTGTAGTTTCTTAGATTTTCAAAACATTCCAAAACACTCCACAAAGGACACAGAACAATAATGTTTTGTGTTTACTGGGTTGAACGCAGCCCAGCAAACACGAGGCGTTGAACCAGTGCTGGCCAGCGTCGCAAATTGTGGGCCAGCATTGGACCAGCATTGTGTCAACGTCGTGTTTGCTGGGAGTGTTGACAAGTGTTTCGCACCAAAACGGAATAATAAATTCAGCTTAATACATAGTCTCTACCAACTTTATATAGGCCTAATGTTATTGTCTCTACTGTCCACATGAGCCATTTAATAACATTAATTACAAAGGCCATTGACACTACATCTATTAGCTATCAACCTTTATGGTTATGCCGCTGAAGGGGAGGCATCTCCAGTTTTTTTTTCACAAAAAAATAGATCCTTCTAGTTATTATCGTGTAGAAATAGCTGTATGTTACTATGTAACACACCTATGAAACACTTAAATTGTGATTCTGTGCGCACAGCATGTTTTAAAAATAAAACAATACAACGGCAACAGATCTGCAATAACAACAAATATATGAAATTCTACATTTTGCACAATGTGTGCTGTTAAAGACCTAACGATTTTGCAAGCTGATGAAAATACTATATTGTGAGTTGTCTGAGCACTCGAGTAGAGGCTGTGATACCTAGCCTACTCATGGCAACCACTCGAGTCCACAATTAAGTTGTCTTCTTCCAGGCCATAAAAAACACTTATGTCTGTTATGGGCTCATGGCCATCCATAAGATAAATTTATGTGATACCCAACTTCTATTATGCTACTACGGCCAAACAAAAGCAGTTACATTTAAAGCATCGGCCACAATGACCCATACGAGCGCTCTACGAACGATTTCTTGCGCGCTTCTCAAGGTAGCCGTAAGAAAAAAAACTTTCGTATTTTGTTCTTAAGCTCGTAGCAAGGTTTTGGACATGTCTAAAAACTATGACATGTCCAAAAACTACGAAAGCCTGAAGAAAAAACCCGGTCGTAGGGTTCACGTACGACCGCCTTGGGAACGCCTTAAGATATACGAAGAAAGCTGTTAGAACTCCATAAGAACTGCAGCTCATGAGTCGGTATTAGGCTTTATCACAAATCAAATCTGAGAGCATCGTACGAAGTTCTTAGGGTGTTACAAAGACGATCATACGATGTTCGTACATATTTTTAAGTTGATTTCATCTCTTACAACCTTATTCGAAGTTGATGCGTTCGTGGAGTTCTTAGACAAGTCCAAGACCTGGCTATGCGCTTAAGAGCGTGATAAGAATTACCGTTTTCTAACCACCGCCTTGAGAAGGCCGCAAGAAATGCTCCCGAAATCGTTGGTACGTACGCGTTCGTAGGGGTCATTGTGATCAGCCTTTCAAAGGATAGAGCTACAGAGCTCAGTTATAGCCCCATCATTCCTATGGAGATCGTAGGCCTAAGCATGCCGCAATGACGTAGATGGCCGTGAGTCGACAAATTAGTAAAGTGTTCATACGAATTATACGGTAGCTCACCAATTTCGTACGAACGTTTTGAGAACTTATGGATGACGCGGTCCGAACGCTAACAAATTTAGGAAACAAAGATGCTCACGAATCTCAGTTTATTTTGTCGTACAAACCTTTGGGGCCGAGACATTACGTTGATTATGGTCACATTACACGACACTGCGCCATTATAACACCTGCAGCATTAGTTTAGTGCCCTGTCATGTAATATGATACCTCTTGAAAGAGCCTCTTGAAAGCGACAGTGAACACGAGACATTGACCAAATGTTGGTTTAGTATTGGCAAATACCTGGTATTTACTGGATTGTAGGTCAGTACTATAGGCTATTTAGCATTGTCAAGACGTCAAGCGTTACGTCTGTCTGTCTTCATTATTAAGATGACTGGCTTCGCTACAGCAGAGTCAAAAGATATGGGTACATGATGAACATGATCACAACATCCGCAAATAACGCTGCTCGTTGTTTATTCCCTATAGTAACATGCGCCGGGATTATGTGTATCTGGCTGTATTCGTCATCCTTGTATTTCACCTCGAGTGGACCTAAGTTTGTCACTCAGGTGCTGCATGCGCCTATATGGATTGGAATTAGTAATAAATCCCGCGACGACCTGAGCACAAACACAGGTGAGAAACTCTGATGCTCTGCAAAGCCAAAAGGCATTATCTGCTTACTTGTAAAGTAAACATATAATGCCTTTTGGCTTTGCACGGCAGTATACTGTACACTACTCGTTCTACAGAATACAGACGTTTTTACATCAATTCAAATGTTTTCTTATAAAATCAAACATGTATACTTTACATCTTCAAAACATTCTTCATATAAAAAGAAATAAATTTATACAACCGGAACGAAAAATAGACATAATATGATTTTGTAATTAAAATCACACTCCAGGGAGGGGGGATGCTGGAGTATTTTTAAAATAAATATTTTGAGTCTGATTTTTCAATAAATAAATAAAAATATTGTGTGAAGGACATGCTGTAAATCAATATTTAATGGCCCTCAAAATTGTTTTGCCTCGCTCGGCATCCTTACCCCCCACATCAATACTAAGCATAGTTTGGAATCCAATTTTGTAGACAGAAAAATAATTTTTAAGAAAGTGAAAGAAATATTTTGCTTGAGGCAGAGTGTGAAATAAATAGAATATTACAGACAGAAGGTGAAAATAAATGTGTCCGGTTCAAAAACTCCACCCCCTCCCGCTAGTAAATGAATTGTGGCCCCCTAAAGGAGTAGTTAGAGAGAACAACATTAAAGGGACTGGCCCAGGCTAAAATCATCGAAAAATCGGTGATTTTATTCTGGCTTCTTAATATGACCATATGATGTAAACATGTCCATAGACTAGAACTGCAAAAGTTTTTTAATTTTTCTGCAGCGCATTCACCAGTTAGACTAGATATAGAGACGAAATTCCCGTATTTCTAATTTTTGACATGGTTGTCAATAATTATAAATTTTTTGCTGATTTTAGCCTGGGCCAGTCCCTTTAAGTCGCCGACATAAATGTCACCTGAAATACATAATACAATATTATACATTTTTGATGCCACAAAACCGGTAAAATGGTACGCTGACCACATAAACCCAGAATTGGAGTTACCAACTCTAGTATGCGCTGCAGTGTAGGCTACATAACCATGATAACGTTAGAACACTTTCTGATCATTTGTATTTCTATACTGCTAATTGACTCCACATCAAAATGTTACGTGAAATAATATTATGTACAAAACTATATCGCATCGACTGCTAGTCATATAGGTCTACTTATCATTTAATCAATCGTATTTCTAAAATATACGTATTTCACGGTAATTTAATATTGTAATTGCACTCGTAGATTTTGAAAAGGTTACCTGACGTAACATTGTCCATGGTACGTTAAACCCAGTCACCCGACCATGACACAATACTATAGACTCACGTGTTACAACGCTGAGGTAGCCGGAGACAAAGAGATTTTCACTTTGAAATCATCATAAATGTCTTAGTTAGCTCTTTCTGCTTCATTTGAATACCTGTGTTATAGGTCTATAGCCATCAGAACCTGACGTCTACAGACGGCAGATTCTGACGTATAAAGACGGTCCCCGCGCTGAAAGGGTTACGACGCGACTCAACTGAACAGGTTAAAAAACGTATATTGTGACTCCCGTTCGATTGTATTGATTGTAAAAAGCTGAGACAAACTGAATGAAACGGATTTTAAATGAGACTGTTTTGTAGAGACAAGTCGCTCCTCAAGGTGTATGCCGGGCTTAACCTTTTCACTACCATACATGACGGAAATTTCCGTCGTCATTCGTCAATGAACGTAACCATAAAATGACACAAATTTTCGTCAAATATATACTACATTTATGTATTTTTCGTCATTTGAAGCTGGAAATTGCGTTAGCAATTCCAGCTTCAAATGACGAAAAATAGAACTCCTAAACCAGTATATCTGGATCCTGGCATGCACCCCGGCCTGGAAGTCAAAGGGTTAACCTGTTGTCTCTTACAACACTGAACTATTCTGTGTAAACCATGGAGACCAAAATTTTTCTTTTTAAAATCATTATAAATGTCTCAGTTAACTCTTTCTGGTTCATTTGAATATCTATATCATGGGTAGGATCTACGTCGTCCATTATATAAATAAATATTTTAATTCTTTCAGCGCGGGGACCGTCTTTATTCGTCAGAATCTGACTCTACAGACGGCAGATTCTGACGTAAAAAGACGGTCCCGGCGTTGAAAGGGTTAATACATGCAGTCACATAGTTTCATTCAACATAATTGTGATGAACCAGCATGCTAGTATTGTATACGTCCCGTTTGTCCTAAACAATCATGTTTGACTCGAATACCCTATAACATTGTATTGGTTTTATTCACACTAAATAATCAGCTAAAGATCTACCAGTGCTTCTCGTGATCACATAAAATAAATTCAAATGACATAGAGATGTGTGGTGACAAAATGGAAATATCGTTATAAACCACTTCATGCCAATTAAATATTTAAAGAACAAGATAAGCGACTTCAGTTTAGCGAAAAAATTGGAGTAGACTATATGTCACAATAACCTGTTCTGTGCATTTTTATAAAATTTACAGTATACTAATAATTATCAGTTTGGTGACTGGAAATGAACTGAGTAGATTGTCACTAGATGGCAGTAGATGACACTAGATGACTAGATGTTTGCAGTGAGCCCGCATGGAATTGTAGTGTTGTCTGCATCCCAACAGTTAGCGTTGAAGTGCATATAATCATGATAATTATCAAATTACCAGTGTTGAATTAAATTAAAATCCGTAAGAGCTAACAATAAAGGACATTTATGATGATTTCAAATTGAAATAAACCCTTCCGTCTCCATGGTTAAAACAAAATAATAATCAGCGTTGTAATGGATAATTTAGCGTTGTAAGGGTTAAAACGCATTTTCACACACCTGAAGTTGTGGATCGCGTCAGCGAGACACAACTTCAAGTGGGTGAAAATTACCTGTGTATGTTTACAGTTGATGCAGATATTGTACAATGGAAGATAGAGCAGAATGCCAGAAGAAAACGAGTGAAGAATTCATGTGTAAATCACAACATCTCTACAGCTGTTAATGATAACGAAGAGTATTTCAAGCGTATTTTGGTGGATGACAAACACAAAGTTTTGTTTTGCGCCATCCCTAAAGCTGGCTGCACAAGCTGGAAGGCACTTCTATTATCCCTTCTAAGTGGTGATCGTCAGTTCATCTCACAAGGTAGAGAAGGTTATCTTGGTGAACAATTCCACGGATCATCGTATTTGAAAGCAAACGGTCTCCAGGTGCTAACTGACTACCCAGTAGAGAAGAGATCTATGATGCTGTCATCTTACACTAAAATCATAGCAGTGCGGGACCCTCTGGATCGCTTGTTATCAGCCTACAGAGATAAACTATTGCTGCGTGTTGCAGATAA
Source organism: Flabesymbios commensalis (assembly GCA_964017125.1). Lineage (NCBI taxonomy): Eukaryota > Metazoa > Annelida > Polychaeta > Terebellida > Flabelligeridae > Flabesymbios > Flabesymbios commensalis. The sequence continues at coordinate 52,749,552 of OZ024909.1, read as the reverse complement.
TAATCAAACTCAGTGCAAATATTGTGACAGGCTCGGTAGGGAAATTATTCGAAGATATCGTAAAAATGCTACCGAGTACCAGCTACATACCGGGCGATTTGTCACCCCATTAGAGTTTTTGAAGTCTATCAGTGAATTCCCAGCTTATATTGCTTCGAACCTTCACTTCAAGCCTTATCATAATATATGTCAACCTTGTGCAATACAATATGATTACATAATAAAGATGGAAACTAGTGAGCAAGACAATGACATTTTAATACCTCTGGTATTTAATAGCAAGGAAAAACTTCCTGTATATCATCAATCATCAAAAGAAGGCAGAAATCTAGAAACAATAGACCAATTATCAAAACTGACTTTGACTGAGAGGAAAGCTTTATTTAAGATATATTCTTTAGATTATGAATCATTCGGATATAATATTCCCACAGATAAATGATGTAATGACGTATCATGTGTATTCAGCTAATCTTTTTTGTATAGTTATTGTAAAATGTACTATAATTACCTCCAATCTAAGTCGATTTAACGACTTATAAATCGTTATAACGACTTAGCATAAGAGGATTTAAAGATTTAAAAGGCGTTATAAGAACTTATCATGAGTCGTTATAACGACTTATGCTCGATTGATTTAACGACTTATAAGTCGTTATAACGAGATAACATTTTTTTTTGTTATGTCGTTCCAACGTTTCCGCATCTAATTGAGGTACATATTACCATGTGGTGAGTTGCTGTGTAGTAATAGACAATTATTTTGCTGTCACAACAGAGCAGATGTGTAATTTGTGTTATATAGGCATATTGCTATTTTGAAAATATATCTAAGTAGGCTATCAACAGTGAACTATGTTTATCTGTTCAGGCTACATTCAGTGTGTGGGGACAAAGTAAGCTGGTTTGTTGGCTACTAATGATATTACCCCTTTGAAGCCTGAATTTACCATTGTCATCTTCAACCACTACAAGCTGCGAATTGCTGTCGCAATTCTTGACTTGTAGTGGATGAAGATGATTTGATTTGGTGTAAAAATTAAAGAAAAATCAAATTACCATGTATTGGTAAACCAGTTTCATAGAAATTTTAATTAGAACTAAAACCCTTGGTTGTAGGAAAATGGAGTCTGTTTTCAGGGATGTAAAATGATGCTTTAATGCATCGTGAGGTCTTAAATGGTTAAGGGTCTACGGCCTTTGTATTTTTTTTTAATCCTTTCAGTGCGGGGACCGTCTTTATTCCTCCACAATTTGACTACTACAGACGTCAGTTTCTAACATTCAAAGACGGGCCCCGCGCTGAAAGGGTTAACATATCGGGTTGTAATATGCACATTATGTGTAATACATTTTTTATTGCAGACTAGCAGCTTTCCAACATGTTCAAGCAAAGTGACCCATAATATGAATGAAGACCTGTAAGACTGCAGATGGGTGTGGTGTGGATAAAGGTCTGCATGGAGAGAGTGTAGATGTAGGCTTATATATGTGTGAATTCATGTCTGAGATGCAGATGTATATCGGATAAGGGTCTGAGATAGTGCAGGTGTATGATATATAGATTAGGGTCTGATATCGTGCAGATGCATAATGGATAAAGGTCTGGATAGAGTGCCGATGTAGGCCCTATATGCCTGTAGATAACGGTGATAGATAGAGTGCAAGTGTATCCGGATTAATGTCTGATATAGTACAGAAATACATGGATAAAGGTCTGGATCGAGTGATTATGTATATAGATTAAAATCTGGAGAGAATACACCCTTTTCGAAAACAACGCGCCACACAGTGACCAACGCTGAACTGTTTTAATCAGACAACTGTTACACACTTTTCAATGACAACACGCTAGGCCTACACAGTGACCAATGCTGAACTGTCTTCAGACAACTGTTCACGCGCATACTCGTGCAGTCTATAGCCTACACAATGTGTACATGGATGAAGGTCTAGAGGAAAATCAGGTATAGGCCTATATGGATAAATATCTGAAAAAGTAGCCTAAAGGTGTATATAGACGTGGGTGCATGTGTATGTGGATAAAGATCTAGGTCTGAGAGAGTCTAGGACCCGGTGTACATGTATATGATTAAATGTTCAGAGAGATTGTGCATGTTTATAGGCATGGAGAGAGTGCATATAAGTATATAGGGGGGGGGGGGGGGTGGATCGATCGTGTTGCCGACATGAATATGTTGAAGGTTGACGTTCCACCATCTTTCACGGGCTAAAATAATGCTCATTAAATCATTCTTTATTGAAGTCTAGACATTCATATAACACACAGTTCCCAAGCAGGGGCGCGGCGATCGGTGCCATGCGGCTAGGCCCCTGAGCTCTTGATGTTATGTCTGCCCGCTTCAGTGGCTTTGAGTTAACTGGCTGGTGCGCCTCGCTACAGGCGCGCTCGCATCGTGGCGTGGTCTAGTCAGAGCGAGGCTTGGTGGTCCTAGTCACTCGTCAGTGATCGGGAAAAGCCGAGCAGTTACGAACGGTGAGACGCTAACCCAACATTACCCCCGGGTTAAGTGTAAACGTATGAACCAAGCCAACTTGTGGTCGTAGCGTCGGCTCGTCGCTCTGTCTGTTTTTCTGTACCTATGGCAGGCTCGTTGTCTCAAGTGTGCAGGTTTAACTCGATCAAGGGAGACCGTTTCTACCTTGCCTTTAACTAGGATTTTCATGACTCTGCCGCTCCTCACGATAACCTTATACGGGCCTTCGTGAGGGGCGGTCAAAGGCGGTGCAATTGCGATTCGTTGCAAAAATACATGTGAGCATGTTTCGATTTCCTTATATTGGAAAATGTTGTTCTGAGTGAAATCGCGCGGTGGGCAAAGACGGAGACGTGACATGGCTACGCGGAGCTTATCAGAATAATTATCTAAGTCTGTATGTGCGTCAACGTTAAATTTATGTAAAAATTCGTTCCGTAAACGATTTCAGCGGCTGACCTACCTAATAACTCTTTAACGGTGGAACGTGTGCCTAGCAATACAGCAGGTAGTGTTATTGTCCATGGATTTGGTGATTCGTGTGCCATAATGGCTGCTTTAAGTTGACGGTGGAAACGTTCGACCATGCCATTCGATTGGGAGTGGTAGCTCATTGTGCGGTTTCGTACTATCCCGAACTGGTTACATAAACCATCTCATAATTTTGATTCGAACTGGGCGCCCCTATCCGTGGTGATAGTGGCGGGAGTCCCAAACCGTGCTATCCACCGGCTAAAGAAGGCATCAGCGACCGTTTCGGCTCTTATATCCACAAGCGGTATAGCTTCCGGCCAACGTGTGAAACGATCTACACAAGTCAGTAGATATCTGAAACCATCGGCATACGGCAAGGGTCCGACTATATCTATATGTATGTGGTCAAATCTCTCTGTGGGTTCGTCGAATTTGCCAAAAACTGGCTTATTATGGCGAGATATTTTAGCAGTCTGGCAACCTTTATAAGAACGGCACCACTTAGCAATGTCTATATTCATTCCGTGCCAGACAAATCTTGTATTATTCAACAGTTTCGTAGCTCTATGCGATGGATGACCTAGGCCGTGTAAGTTTTTTTTCTGTAACGTACGGCCGAATGTGTCCTGTTGATACATCACACCAAATCAAATTGTTATCAAATGATTTGAGCAGTTTCAAATTCATGGTAGATGACATTGAATGTCGCAACCGCATGAATTCTGTATCCAAAGCTTGATCTGTACTTAAATCTTTATAATTTATGGTTGATGTATTGTTAATGGCGAGATATTTTAACGGTCTGGCAACCTTTACAAGAACGGCACCACTTAGCAATGTCTATATTCATTCCGTGCCAGACAAATCTTGTATTAATCAACAGTTTCGTAGCTCTATGTGATGGATGACCTAGGCCGTGTAAGTTTTTTTTCTGTAACGTACGGCCGAATGTGTCCTGTTGATACATCACACCAAATCAAATTGTTATCAAATGATTTGAGCAATTTCAAATTCATGGTAGATGACTTTGAATGTCGCAACCGCGTGAATTCTGTATCCAAAGCTTGATCTGTACTTAAATCTTTATAATTTATGGTTGATGTATTGTTAATGAAGGACACGGTCGGTCGTGACAAAGCGTCGGCCACGAAATTTGTCTCTCCTTTCACATATCTTATATCTGTTGTGAGCTCGGCGATAAAAGCCAACTGCCTTGTTTGTTGCAGTGACGGGCGTTCGGTGACTGATGACATTACGAAAGTTAAAGGCTTATTGTCGGTGTTCACGAAAAAATAGCGGCCTTCTAAATTGTGCCTGAAATGTCTGATAGTAGCGTACACTGCTAAAGTTCGCGATCGAACGCACTGTAACGTGTCTCTGCGGGAGTTAGTTTTTTACTAAAAAATGAAAGTGGCTGCCAGACATTATTAATGTAGGCTACTATTGTAAAACGCCGCCTATGGCAAAATCACCGGCATCGCACGTGATATTCAACGGTGCAATATGGTCTGGGTGTACTAAAAGGGTAGCATTAGCAAGTATTTGCTTAGACTCGATATATGCATAATTTGCACTTTCATTCCACTTCAAATCGAAATTTGACTTAGGTGACAATCTTGTATGACCTTCATTGGCGGCCGCGAGCAATTAATTTAACGGTATCAACTTATCCGCACAATTTGGAATAAATCTATGGTAATAGTTTATCATTCCCAAATATCGACGTAAAGCTCTTTGCTTTTCAGGCCTAACAAAATTTACTATTGCATCAACAGCGCTGGCTAACGGTGAAATGCCTGCTGCACTAACATGATGTCCTAGAAAACTTAATTCGGTAGTACTGAACTGGCATTTGTCTGGTCTTATAATTATCCCGTATTTTGCTAAACATGTAAAAAGAATCTTCAAATGTTTTTATGCGTACGATGATCGGGGCTTGTTACCAACAGATCGTCCAAATATACGAACACGAAATCTAATCCACGCGTAACGTAATCAATAAAACGCTGAAAAGTTTGTCCGGAATTTCTTTAGCCAAACGGTGTCCTAGTGAAATTAAACAAACCGAAAGGTGTTGTAACCGCTGTTTTATGCACGTCGAACGGTTCGACCGGTATCCGGTAGAATGCCCCTACCAAGTCTATTTTTGAAAAAAACTTTCGACCCCGCTAAACGTTGGGTAAAGTCTTGTATGTGTGGAATGGGGTATCGATTCGGTACTGTCTGAGCATTAAAACTTCTATAATCTCCGCACGGTCTCCAATCCCCGTTTTTTTTTAGGCACCATATGAAGCGCTGACGACCACTCACTGTCGCTGGGTTCAATAACGCCCAACTTAATCAAGTCATCAAACTCGCGTTTCGTAGTGACTAGTTTATCAGGTGCTGAACGTCGTGGGCGCGCGAATACTGGGTGGCCTTTTGTCACTATCTTGTGTGTTATACCGTGTTTAACTGGTTCGCCCGTCGTTGTAGGACGAGTCAGTTCCGGAAACTGACCTTATAACTTCAGTGCAAGACTTTCGTAACACGCTGACCGCTGCGCCCGTGTCGATTAAATAGTTACACTTGTTGTGTTTGTCTTCGACGTATAATAACTTAGAGGGGGATAAGCTGGGAAAGGAAGCTTCCGCAGTGCCATGTCGCGCCCCGGTTATTTCGCCATATGCAAGAGTCGCTGCCTTGCTCTTGTCGATTAGTTTAAAGAAAACGCGCAAGGTTCTCTGCACGTGCGTGCTCTGTCACCAAATGTTTGGTGATAAAAGCAAACAGGTGCATCGGCTGTGTTGATCAGTTGAGCAACGTTACTTTGCGTCGTTTGTGGCGGCGGTGCGTTAGGATTTTTTTATTATTTGATACATCTTGCCTAGTAACAGCTTAATTATTAGGTATAAAAGGTTTCGCTTGAACATTCGGAAAGAACTGTGTCTTGGCGGCACGGTCCTCGGTTGGTTGTGAGTGTCCGTATGTCTTCTTCTTTGTAGCCTTGGCTGTGGCTGTCTCTAGTTTCTTGAGCCTGCGAGACAGGTCTTCCAACAGTCCAACGAGCTTTCCGCTCTCACTGACGTTTATCTCAGCAACCCCCGGCTTAGCTTCATCGCCGTACTTCTCAGCGGCGACAGCGCGGTCGGCCAACATGGCCAAATTCTCTACCGACGCACTATCTGGTTGTGTAGCTAAGTGCGCACGTACTGAAGGTGGCATTTGTCGAATGAAGGCTTGCCGGATAACGGCCTTGCCTACTACCGCTGTCTTCTGCAACCGCCTAAGAAATCTAGACGGTATGTCGGATCCAAGTTTTTCACCTGAAATCACCTTGTTGACTCTTTCCGGTGTCGTTAAGCCTCGTCGTTCGATTAGGATCGCTTTCAAATTTTCGTACTTATGAGTGAGGAACGGTTGTAATAAAACGTCTCTAGCATCGGACGCTATTCGCCAGAGAGTGCCGCACATGTCAATCTGTAACGTTCATCATCGTCTGTTATCTGGTGTAGATCAAATTGAGTTTCGATTTGAATAAACCATAACCCCACATCCGTTGAGTAAAAAGTTGCTATCTTGACTTTCGACAGATTAGCTGAACATCTTGTAGGTTGAAGGCGAAGGGCTTCTTGATGAATCACTCCGTGACAACCCTCTCCTACGTCTATTGCGTGCGATCCGCAGGAAATCAGCTTTTAATCGGCGAAACTCCGCATTCGTGTCTCTAAGTTCTGCTGCATTTTCATCACTCATCGGGTAGTACGAATCTTTGTGACGAGCCCCTTGTCCTTCGAGGGGTGATGACACGAAACCTTCACTGTCGCCTCTTGCAGCCATTTTGAAAAGTTATTTGTTGAAATTAGTTTAAATTGTGAAACGTCTGAGTTGCTGGCCTATTGACTACTTTGCAATCTCAGATGGGTATTGAAATGGTATGCATGTAAAACATACCAACTAGTTTCATCGCCGCAATCTGCGTGGGAAACCGTGTGCTAAGTTGTGTTAAGTCTAGATGTGAGATAATTTTGTTTATGAAGATTGTCCATTTAGATTCGCAGATAGTAGAGTGCAAGGGTTGCTGAAATGACTAAAAAGTCTTTATGCAGAAATGTACGTGTGGAAAGGTTTACAGTATGACATTAAACATATTAATCCTGGTGATTGTAGGTCGTTAATAGCATGCAAAACAACTGCCAGAATAAATGCTAAATTGCTATTCTAAACTATATGTTTATAATATTTGGTTATTCGACCAGTGTTGAAAAAAAAAAATTCAACACAAGTCGAAAAACATACAATGTATCAAAGTAGTCGCCGAAGTTCAACTGTCAAGTCTCAATTTAGACTTAATAAGAAATAATCAAATCATACCCATCCCGAGAAAATTTCATTCTCGTAAAAAATAGGCTAAATGTGACTGTAAAAGGTAGACTACTGATTTGTCATTCATAAAATATCACCCAATGGGCGACCTGATTTGCAATATTTAGTAATACAATAAAAATAAAATCAGTCTCTCTTTCCTGACTGAGAAAGTTATTTTGGAAAAAATTATTCTAGTCTTATTTTATTTCTAGATGCCGTGTAGGTCTATGTGGCCTTGACATGTGAGCGCCATTGGCTGTTCGTATCGCTGATTCAAAATGGGGGCCTAATTTATGCCAATTATGCCGATCTGAGCAAATGGGGTGACACCGCAATGCCAATTGAGCTAAATGAGAGTCACCGGCTACCAAAATGGCGGCCACTTATCGATTCACATTAAAATAACACTGCTACCACTGAAATAAAAGTTATGATTACAGTCATAAAATATCGACCTACAGTCCTAACAATGATGTTTTATAGACCAAATAGGACCTTTTATTCACATATATTTCAGGCGAACAGTTTTAATGGATATAATCCTATTTAAAAGCTGTCATGAAAACCGTGTCACCCGAATGAGGTGTCGAAATGGTTTAAAAGACAAAAATTTCAGCCTCTCAGTCGCCGACAGTGGCGTAATTGAGAAAATAACATTGTAATCTGTTATAATTTATGAAAGTAGACTATTCCGTCTAATATCAATTTGTCTAGGTCTAGGCTGGATGTCTGCGAGATCCGCCATCTTTAAAATGTCGAAATCACGGGGGTTTCTGGAAAAATCTATCGAATTTTTTGCTGTTTCAACGCGAAAACCTCTGTTCAATTAACCTTTCTAGCTAACCTTACTGGCATATTAGTATTTTTGACCTACGATCACCACGTACCTTGCAAAAAATAAAGTTTCATTTTTTGAAAAATCCCCTATTTTTTTCTGACTCAAAATCGATAGTTTTTTGTTGCTCAGTGAAAGCAATATGCGTGAATGAAGCTGCGATTAAGTTCAACGTCAGATCACCAATATGGGGGGTGGTGGATCGATCGTGTTACCGAAATGAATTTGTTGAAGGTTTACGTTCCATCATCTTCCATTAACTCCTCCGTCGGGACGATGGGATTAAATAATGCTCATTAAATCATTCTTCAGGTATTTCTCACTTTATTGATGTCTAGACATTCATATAACACACAGTTCCCAAGCGGAGCGCGGCGATCGGTGCCATGCGGCTAGGCCCCTGAGCTCTTGACGGTATGTCCGCCTATTTCAGTGGCTTTGAGTTAACTGGCTGGTGCGCCTCGCTACAGGCACGCTCGCATCGTGGCGTGGTCTAGTCAGAACAAGGCTTGGCGGTCCCAGTCACTTGTCAGGGAAAGTCATCAGGAAAAGCCGAGCAGTTACGGATGGTGAGACGCTAACCCCACAAGTATAAAAATAAAGGCTTGGAGAGAGTACAGGTACATGTGGATAAAGGTCTAATAGAGCACAAGGGTACAATAATAAATGTCTATGCATGTGCATAATGGTCTAGAGTCAAATGACCTAGTGTCAAAACTGATTGAATGTATTTTATTTGCAGATGATACACATTTATTTTTTAGTGGAAAATGTATAAAACATGTATGTAAAATTATGAGTATGGAATTAATTAAATTTAAAAGTTGGTTTGCTTTGAATAAATTGTCACTAAACATTTCAAAAAAAATTTATATAGTTTTTGGTAAAGTTGACAAGGATCAACTCATTAACTCTTCCTTTACCGACTTCCCCCTGATAAAACTACCCGCAGAAACCGACTTCTTTTTTAAGGAGGACCACCGAGGTAGCCCCTGGGCACAATACAAGTCATAGCTATGCGCGTGCACACATTGCACAAATAGCAAGAGAACATTGCATCCATGTCACTATTCTGGTTGGCGATTTTCAACCACGCGTGTAATGAAATATCTCCATGGCAATTAATGCATGTACACATGTGGATTTCGCATAAATGCGAATTTGGTAAAGGAAGGTAGTTTTCGCATACATGCGAAATGGGTAAAGGAAGAGTTAATTAGTTCATTCTGACAAGAGTTTGTAGTAGGCCTACAAAGTTTCTGGGTGTTCAGATAGATGAAGGTTTTAACTGGAATGTACAAATAAAATTAACAACTTCAAAACTTATCAAAGTTTCGGGTATCATTTTCAGAACAAAACGTGTGTTCATTATTTCTTTCATATATAAATTATTGTTCAGAAATATGGGGAAACACCTACAAAACTGAGTTTTGTCCATTATTTTATAAGTGTGGTATATTCAAGTTTGTTGATTTGATTGCTTATGAAACACTGATTGCTATGTTCAAAATGAAAAATAATTTATTGTCTATAGGAATACAATCATTATTTACAATTCATAATGCCTATAGGAAAACAATCATTATTTACAATTTATACAATACAAGATAAAGTGGTAAATTTATTAAAAATATGTTCGCACTACCATGAAATCTATGACAGTGGGGTTAATAAAACTATGGAATTCCATCAAAACTAATATTACAACCATTATTAAAATATGTGCATTTAAGAAAATGTGTAAATCATATTTCTTAGGTAAATATATACATACTAGTTGATTGAATAACATAATATAATTACATTTACAAGATAAATACAGAGTTTTTATAAACTGAAAGCTCAATTTATCAAACACAAAATGGACTTTTAATCTCAGACGAATTCCAAGATTTGCAATTCGTGTTTGGTTCGGTTTTTGTTTGGTTTTTAGCGACCTCTTTTCAGGAACTTTATCTGACTGAGCTGTCCCAGCCATTTAATCCGATAGAAATATAAATTTTTATACCAGATTCTATGTCTATCAAGAAAATTTTGTATTTCAAATACGTTTCAATAGTTCTTTTATATTTTAGATATAGTTTCCCATTGTTTTTTAACATATACAACCCCGTATCAGTCTTTAATTTGTATTTCTTGACTACAGCCCATGCGGCATGACGCCATGACTCACGAGGTAGAGTCAACTCAAATTGTTATATTATCGCTCACGTTGAAATTGAAAGCGTCTTTGTTGGGACTATTTACTATTTTTAATAGTATTATCGGTATGCCCTGTTAATTTACTTTGACTAGTTTGAGTCAAGACTCACGTCAAGGCTCTGCCTTGAAGTTTGGACGTCTGGTCTACTCTGGCTTCTAGTCTAGACCTTGGACTTGGTCTAATAATTCTAATTATTATTCTAACTTTAAGTTCAATGCACATTGATCATATAATTTTGAAAGTAATTTAAATCAATGAGAGTGGTAAGGTTGTTTCAAAGAATTGATTTAGAGTGGCAAGATTTGATTAACTTTAAGAGGCGATAATCACATTGGCTGATGCTATTTGGTGGTAACCATTCTGATTCCTCCCAGGAACTGTTTTTTGTGGGTTATTATCTGGCATTGCCAGTGCAGCCTTCGGTTTCGGATAGGTTTTTGCTGTCAAAAAATATACCTTTCCTCTTTGTTGGGAGTTTTCAATTTTGTTGGTTTGATATGGTTCAATGAAGCATCTATACCACATATTTTTAATCTCAAATTTATATCAATTCTCATAAATGTATAGTTACGCTGGTCGGATCCAAGCTCGTTCTCGTCTACCAATTTTCGAAAAAAAAAAAAAAATTATACATATACTTTATGCTTACGTAGATCTATAAAAAAAAATTATGTTACAAATACTTTTAATAGTTTCTATATATATTAGATAGAGCTATGTGGCTTTGTGTGGTTATTATTGAATCTGTCTGACCAATTATTTGATTATAAATGACCCTTATCTTTGTCACATTGACATTGTTGGCTTTTCATGTGGTCTAGTCAGTCTCAAAACCTCACATTATCGTTCACTCTTTCTTTGTTTCAATCGTGAATTTCCGCTGTTATTAAATTATCAATTTTAACAAATTGATTATCAATTTTAACAAATTGATTATAAATCACGAATTCTCATAAACGCAGAGTAACACTGGTCGGTTTCTCATAAATTTATCCAACATTTGCGGAATGACATAACGAAAAAATCATTTGCACTTTTGCATACAAATTTTGGTTTGGATGATATGCTTCCATAACTTTTAATATGTAAAGGGAGATAGAAATAATATGTAAAGGGGGATGGAAAGGAGTTTCATCTTTGTTTCATAACAATTTTTGTTTCATTCAGGTGAAAAAGTGGTAACTTGTTGTGATTCGCTGAGTAAACACTATGAGATGGCGTTCACTTTAATGCAGGAGACAATATTATTATTCTTATTATTTTTTTTTTAAAATCAACGATAATTGTCTCAGAAAATTTGTTTAACAAGGATTGATAAACTCTGGAGGCGATAATCAAATTGGCTGATGCCAATTTGTGGTTGACCCACTGATTCCTGTCAGGATTTGTTTCCTGTGGGCTATTTTCTGGCCTCGCCAGTACAGCTTTCAGTTTCAGATAGGTCTTTGTCAAAACTATGTTTTTGGCACCTTTCCTCTTTTTTGTTACTTTTGATTCAATGAAGCATAGATATCAGCTACTCTTAAAAAAAAATAATAATAATTTAAATATACAATATTAGTGCTCATAAAGGTATTTAAACAGGTCGAATTTTCAGTTATTTATTGGCCGGTTGCACTTTAAATGTAGGCTAAAAATAATTCATGTTAGGAAGTTAAGATTTAACGTTCTCATTAGTAATACTTTAAATTAATGAGAAGAGCTATAGTTGATAATCTCTTGGTTTCATTTTATGTAAATAATGCAATTATGCCAATTTGTGATGACTCTGGAATAATCCCAGGGGCTGGTTTTCCTGTAATAATAATAATGATAATAATAAAAATAATAATAATTAAAATATATTTGAAAAAAAAGCCAATAAATACAAGGTCAGTTACAACAGGACTTGGCCAGTTGTTACAGGCCGCAGTAATTATTGCATGGCTTATACGCCATCTACGTGATGCTCTATGTCTAGCTCGATTAATCTAGCATCAGGACTTGTGCCAGTTTCTGAAATCAGTGATAGTAATGATGGGCAGGATGCATCCGGACTTGCGCCAGATGCAATAAACTTCGTGAAGAACCAAACATTTGATTATTCATTTGTTAGCTCGGCAGGACTTGCGCCAGCTGTTCTAACTATAAAAACATGATGGGGAGTGATTTTGCCAACTCGATTTGGACCAGTTGGTTTTTGATACAATATCCACAAGCTCATTTTTACAGGTGGAATTAGTTTGAATGTGAATGATTTATGTCCTTTTTCTTCTCCCGTAGTAGAGAAGAAATAGTTAAAATTGGCTTTTTCATCAATAACTGCGCGAGTATGAAATTATTATTATTATTATTTTTATTTTTTTTTTAGATTTTTTTAGATCTTGCTCTTGAAAATGTAAACAACATTTTTAGTGAATACAGCAATACTCAAGATGTGGTCCATTTCATCATGTGTCAATTTGCTTCGAATCCTTTTAAATCTATGTTTTGTGGTCTTTTTATGTTTTCAAAGTGTGTCTGCAATACCTAAAGTCAGCTCAAAATGAGGTCTGTATACTTCTGTGGTCAGATTTTATACTTAAAGAAAATCAAATTATACTGACATTTAAATACAGCCAGTCAAAACACTACTCAGACTTGCTTCATGAATTATAAATACAACAGATGTTATGATAATGTGTTCCTTATTATTTACAGTTGGAAATTTTAATTATTTGGTTATCTACTCATTACATGTAAATTTCCAATTTCAAGTTTCACTTTTGTAGACATCCTAATTTCAATTTAAAAACTCAATTTCAGACTATATAGCACTTGACCATTTAGAAATAGTGTTGTTTTTGATGCCGAAAGTAATGGTGGATTAGACAGATGAGAGGTTGGAATTCATATGTGCTCTTACGATGCATTCGTAAGTTTGTGTTGTAGGGGTCAGACACTTCGTGTCTGTGTGCCGTTGTCATACCCTCCTCAACAACAGATAATCTTGTTTAATAATGGTATTGATAGATTTTGTCAATATTATGTAATTTGTATGTAGTGATACAAGAGTCAAAGTTCACTTTAATATATTAATGTGAACAATTAGTAGATTGTTATTTATAGGCTTTGTTTTGTGTGAACAATTACTAGATTGGTATTGGTAGTTTTTATGTAATTTGTTTGTAATGATACAAGAGTCAAAGTTCACATTTAAATAGTAGATTAGATCAATTACAGAGATGTATAAATATTCATAGTAGATTAGATCAATTACAGACATGTATAAATATTCATAGTAAATTTGATCGATTAGAGACAGTAGATTAGATCAAGTAGAGACATGTATAAATATTCACTGGTTAATCCTGTTAACCGACTGTCAAGTAAATTTATACCTATTTCGGTATTAGGGCTTCACTCTGTTACAACCACGTTTACATTAACAACATTTGAAGTGAAGCCCGTTTTATTTGTAGTTGTTTATTTTGATGTTTATTTTCAATAAACAATTTTTCCCCATTTTATGTGTCTGTTTTTTTGTATGATAAATGAGAAATTTAATAGATTCATCATACATTTATATACCTATTTCGAGTCAATCATAGATGTGGGCCTATTATTACTCAATGTAAACACGTTAAATATGAAGTGAACTTACAATAAGTCATTGACTTTATTTCACTTAATTTCAAACAATAATTTGTGCCAATATAATGAAAGGTATCGTACTTTTATTTATTTTTAATATCACTGTATAAGTTGATATGTTTTTATTTTGTTTGAATAAACTATTTGATTTGATTTGAGTGCATGTGTATACGGATAAATGTATAAAAAGAGTTCATGTGTGTATGAATAAAGATCTGTGATAGCGCAGGTGTATATAATATAGACAATGGTCTATATTTCATGTGTATACGGATAAATATATGAAAAGAGTTCACGTCTATATGAATAAAGGTGAGAGTGCAGGTGAGAGTGCAGGTGTATTTGGATAATGGTCTATAGTTCATGTGTATATTGATCAATGTATAAAAAGAGTTCATGTGTATATGAATAAAGATCTGAGATAGTGCAGGTGTATATAATATAGACAATGGTCTATATTTCATGTGTATACGGATAAATATATGAAAAGAGTTCACGTCTATATGAATAAAGGTGAGAGTGCAGGTGAGAGTGCAGGTGTATTTGGATAATGGTCTATAGTTCATGTGTATATCAAGGTGTGGAAAGAGTGCATGCTTATATATATGAAAAAGAGTCTGCTAGACTACATGTGTATATATGGATAAAGGTTTGGATGGAGTGTACTCCACTCATTTTATCTGCAAAGAGTCCAGGTATATGTAGATAAATTTCAGCCAACTATTTCGCGAATAGCTACTTATCATTTTTATCTATAAGACAAATGATTATTTTATCCGGATATTTTGAAAAATGGCATTATTTAAACAGTTGTATGAGACATATATTTTCATTTTTAAACAACCACTCTACCTCTTTTTGGGGTATATATTTTTTATTATTGTTTTTTTTATGATAAGAGAGCATGTATACAGATATTACAGGATGACATGGCAAAATCCAAGGTCAAAGGTCAATTCCAAGTTCAAATATTTTTATTTTATTTAACTTTTGACCAATGCATATATATAAACAATTTTTCCCCATTTTATGTGTCTGTTTTTTGTATGATAAATGAGAAATTTAATAGATTCATCATACATTTATATACCTATTTCGAGTCAATCATAGATGTGGGCCTATTATTACTCAATGTAAACACGTTAAATATGAAGTGAACTTACAATAAGTCATTGACTTTATTTCACTTAATTTCAAACAATAATTTGTGCCAATATAATGAAAGGTATCGTACTTTTATTTATTTTTAATATCACTGTATAAGTTGATATGTTTTTATTTTGTTTGAATAAACTATTTGATTTGATTTGAGTGCATGTGTATACGGATAAATGTATAAAAAGAGTTCATGTGTATATGAATAAAGATCTGTGATAGTGCAGGTGTATATAATATAGACAATGGTCTATATTTCATGTGTATACGGATAAATATATGAAAAGAGTTCACGTCTATATGAATAAAGGTGAGAGTGCAGGTGAGAGTGCAGGTGTATTTGGATAATGGTCTATAGTTCATGTGTATATTGATCAATGTATAAAAAGAGTTCATGTGTATATGAATAAAGATATGTGATAGTGCAGGTGTATATAATATAGACAATGGTCTATATTTCATGTGTATACGGATAAATATATGAAAAGAGTTCACGTCTATATGAATAAAGGTGAGAGTGCAGGTGAGAGTGCAGGTGTATTTGGATAATGGTCTATAGTTCATGTGTATATTGATCAAGGTGTGGAAAGAGTGCATGCTTATATATATGAAAAAAAGTCTGCTAGACTACATGTGTATATATGGATAAAGGTTTGGATGGAGTGTACTCCACTCATTTTAGGGTTGAGGTCGAACTTTGGGTGTCAAAGTTGAATTTTTGTGCAGTGATCCTTATTTTAAAATACCTATATGAATAAAGGTCTGCAAAGAGTCCAGGTATATGTAGATAAAGGTTTGGAGAGAATTCAAAAGTGTATTTTTTAATAAAGGTAAAGGTGCTGGTTTATAGTATAATATAAAGTCTGAATACTTATCAGCCGACTATAGGCTACAGCCAACTATTTCGCGAATAGCTACTTATCATTTTTATCTATAAGACAAATGATTATTTTATCCGGATATTTTGAAAAATGGCATTATTTAAACAGTTGTATGAGACATATATTTTCATTTTTAAACAACCTCTCTACCTCTTTTTGGGGTATATATTTTTTATTATTGTTTTTTTTATGATAAGAGAGCATGTATACAGATATTACAGGATGACATGGCAAAATCCAAGGTCAAAGGTCAATTCCAAGTTCAAATATTTTTATTTTATTTAACTTTTGACCCATACATATATATAAACAATTTTTCCCCATTTTATGTGTCTGTTTTTTGTATGATAAATGAGAAATTTAATAGATTCATCATACATTTATATACCTATTTCGAGTCAATCATAGATGTGGGCCTATTATTACTCAATGTAAACACGTTAAATATGAAGTGAACTTACAATAAGTCATTGACTTTATTTCACTTAATTTCAAACAATAATTTGTGCCAATATAATGAAAGGTATCGTACTTTTATTTATTTTTAATATCACTGTATAAGTTGATATGTTTTTATTTTGTTTGAATAAACTATTTGATTTGATTTGAGCGCATGTGTATACGGATAAATGTATAAAAAGAGTTCATGTGTATATGAATAAAGATCTGTGATAGTGCAGGTGTATATAATATAGATAATGGTCTATATTTCATGTGTATACGGATAAATATATGAAAAGAGTTCACGTCTATATGAATAAAGGTGAGAGTGCATGTGAGAGTGCAGGTGTATTTGGATAATGGTCTATAGTTCATGTGTATATTGATCAATGTATAAAAAGAGTTCATGTGTATATGAATAAAGATCTGTGATAGTGCAGGTGTATATAATATAGACAATGGTCTATATTTCATGTGTATACGGATAAATATATGAAAAGAGTTCACGTCTATATGAATAAAGGTGAGAGTGCAGGTGAGAGTGCAGGTGTATTTGGATAATGGTCTATAGTTCATGTGTATATTGATCAAGGTGTGGAAAGAGTGCATGCTTATATATATGAAAAAAAGTCTGCTAGACTACATGTGTATATATGGATAAAGGTTTGGATGGAGTGTACTCCACTCATTTTAGGGTTGAGGTCGAACTTTGGGTGTCAAAGTTGAATTTTTGTGCAGTGATCCTTATTTTAAAATACCTATATGAATAAAGGTCTGCAAAGAGTCCAGGTATATGTAGATAAAGGTTTGGAGAGAATTCAAAAGTGTATTTTTTAATAAAGGTAAAGGTGCTGGTTTATAGTATAATATAAAGTCTGAATACTTATCAGCCGACTATAGGCTACAGCCAACTATTTCGCGAATAGCTACTTATCATTTTTATCTATAAGACAAATGATTATTTTATCAGGATATTTTGAAAAATGGCATTATTTAAACAGTTGTATGAGACATATATTTTCATTTTTAAACAACCACTCTACCTCTTTTTGGGGTATATATTTTTTATTATTGTTTTTTTTTATGATAAGAGAGCATGTATACAGATATTACAGGATGACATGGCAAAATCCAAGGTCAAAGGTCAATTCCAAGTTCAAATATTTTTATTTTATTTAGCTTTTGACCAATGCATATATATATTTAAAAACAGATACAAAAAAATATACACATTAGAAACCTGTGCGGGCCTCTAAATCATGCCCGCACCCGCCCTGCGGGCCCCCGCACTTGACTGAACCCGCACATGAATATATATTCTGTATCCGCACCCGCCCCGCCCCGCACAAGTTGTATCCGCACCCGCCCCGCACCCGCACAAGTTCGACCCGCACCCGCCTCGCACCCGCACAATTTTTTTCAGGCCAGCAGCGACCCGCAAAACTTATTAACAATTTCACAAAAATTCAAATTCTTCCGGTTCTTTTCATTAATGATCGATGCATGACTATAATATAAGCATGTTTGATATTGTCTTTTTTCAAAGATATAATACAGTCTTGGCCCAACATTGTACCAGGATAATTACGTTAAACAACACAATGAGGAAATAAGTTTGTTTGAACAATTTATTTATTTATTTATTTGACTTCCAGTTAAGAACATGCAAAAATGGTACATTATAATTATTATTATCATTTTTGAACATGGTATTAACTTTGGTTGACGGGAACAGGTCGAGACGACCTCTACAATGCCTGTCAACCATATAAGTGAATTAAAATTATAGAATAAAATAATATCCATTGTTTAAAATAGCAAAAGCAATTTAAAAATGTACATAGGATAGATTATAAATTTTACTATTTGTACACATAAAATAAAATAACCGACAAGTGTCTGTCATCTGTTTCCCGCACCAAAACCAGAGATAAAATAGCTACACTGTGCTCTACACCGTGTAGCAAAAAAGGACACTCTGGAAAGCGTAGAAACCTAATTAAAACCTCTAAATGCTTTAGTTGTCTATTATATCAAAGGACACACAACTAGGATATGTGAAAAGGAAAAACAGTAAAAACTTATGGCACTCTTAATTTTAACATAGGCTACATACATCCCTAAATAAAAGTAATGCTATAAACCTAGAATACATCTACTGACGTCAGCTCATATAGCCGTCGCGCAGCCGAAATATGCTGAGTAGTACCACATATGCAGTTTTAGACCCGAGGAAAAATAATCCCAAACTCAAGAAGTAAATCAGTTGATTAGAGATCTTTGAAATTCAGCATAAGGACCCACCTGGTCTGGAAACAAAGGCTACTGAAAAATCACTAAACCTAAAAATAAAACAGAAAAAAGACAAATAATAATTTTGAGGGGAACAGCCATCCATGCCATGTGGTAATACTCTAAGTCAGATCATGACAAGCGTGATCATGTAGAGTGATGTCGGTCTGCTCCGAACAGTATCAGAGACTGTCTCCGGCCTGAATTCGAGCCAGGCAGACAACACAATGCAACATTCGCAGATTATCGTTCATAGGTCGATCACTTAAGGTGCCATTTGTGCTAAATATATAGATATATATTCAATACACGAGTATAAGTAAGGCGGGGCGGTTTGTCATCTGCCAACACATGCGTATCGACAACGGAGCCTTCCGTCCTTAGTCATGAGTGGCTGGTGACAGCTCAAATAGCCGTCTCACAGCCGATTCAAATTGCACAGGTAGTTTAAGACACGAAATGTTCCGCTATATTCGACAATTTACACAAGCACAAGCCAGGCTCCAGGTACATCGATTATTCACATCAAATAAGTTTACCATGGCAAGATATAATTCATTCAGGTTCTTCTTAAAAATCTGCAAGCTACTAGCATCTCGGATAACAAAAGGTAAAGTGTTCCATAAGCGAGCAGTGCGATAAAAATAAGTACATTGGAACTGAACAGTCTTGCACAGAGGTAATTTGAATAGAACACCCTGTTGAGCAGATCTGAGGCCATTATGCGAACAAGCTAACTCGTCTTGAGGTTCTAAGTCATGACGTCGACAGGATGATATGTTGTTATTTATACATAAGGCTACACCGCCACCAATTTTATCACTCAAAATATCATGCCTGTCTCGTCTGTACACACTATAATTTGGGTGCATGAGCTCACTGTCATTCACTTTGCTGTCTAGCCATGTCTCTGTAATGGCAACAATGTCAAATCTACCCAAAGTGACAGCGTTTACTTTATAGCCACAATATTGATGTAACATTGTCCCAACGTTCTTGACACCTGCCCAACTCAGGTGTTTTGTCAACTTTCCACCTGGTGATAATTACGCGCCATTGTCTTGATTATGTAACCACGCAGGGTCGAGTGATATCTTGTACTATAGTTTACACTCCCTCCACCCCCCCCCCCCATCCATATATGCGAGGGGATTAAAGGGACTGGCCCAGGCTTAAAATCATAAAAAATCGGTGATTTTATTTTGGTATCTTTATATGATTATATGCTGTAAACATGTTCATAGACTAGAACTGCAAAAGTTTCTTTAATTTTCTTGTTGCGCACTTACCAGTTAGGCTAGATATAGAGACGAAATTCCTGATTTCTAATTATTGACAACCATGTCAAAAATTAGAAATACGGGAATTTCGTCTCTATATCTAGCCTAACTGGTGAATGCGCAGCAGGAAAATTGAACAACTTTTGCAGTTCTAGTCTATGGACATCTTTACATCATATGGTCATATTAAGAAGCCAAAATAAAATCACCGATTGTTTAATGATTTTAGCCTGGGCCAGTCCTTTTAACTGATAATTTACACCAAGCGATGCGTAATAAAATTTTTTTATTATAATCATGTACGTTATATAATTTATTTGATATCAATTATATTATAATTAGTCTAATGTAACACAATCCCTGAATAATTTAGTGGTAAAAATAGGATACATTTATATTTCATGGCGTCACTTAAAATAGTAGTGCATGATTACAATGTTTATCAATCTATATTATGTTATGTTGTGTCGTCACTAATTATTTTCGGCTGACTGACCATATTGCGGCTAATCCCCTTGATACGCGTGGTCTATCAACCCTATCAATCCTGCAAAATATCATTCAATTAATTGTTATTTTACCGTTTGTTTGCGCGAATAGTAAAAAAATAACAGAGTATTAAGTATGTGACGTGTTTGACTATATATTTATGAGCCATATTTTGTTTTTACTCCAATGACGGGTATACTGCACTTGTCAGATAGATCGCTATAACGTTACTCACACAATTATGGTTCAGCCTCCTACACCATTTAGGCCCAGGTGCATTTTATTGTTGCATGGTATTGATTAGAATTTAAACAATTGTTTCACACTCTTATATAAGCGCATGGGAAAATGATATAAATATGCTTCAATAAAGATATAAACAACTAATTATACAGTATAATCATTATAATTATACTTGATTAATCGCATAAATTTCAAATCACTCACCTGTCCCGTCGTTATAGCTTTCTCATATAAATACACATATTAACACATAGCTAATTTCTTTACAGTAATTGTCTCCATTGTACTATCACCTCATAACTTTTTATAACTTTCACCTGTTATATTATATTTAACTTTCGCATAGGTTTATTGGTACTTTTCCTTTTCTGTTTTAAATGTTATTGCTTGATCACGTTTCAATCACAAGTCGCTGAAATAGCTATAGTTGTCTAATGTTTTCTCATTGTATACACTTGCGAATGCATGTATAAATAAATATTATCTCATCTAAATCCACGCTCTGTGAGGATTCAAAGGGTTCAGTCTTGCTAGCACGACACAGACACATCCATCGAATGTTGGTACAATGCTGGGCCAGCGTCGGAGGGAAGAATATGTTTTCACACCTCTGAGAAAGGGGGTTGTCTGACGTGTGCTAACCCATGCGTGTGACTAACACTTCTTGGCCCGCGCACACAAGCGCTAGGGCTACGAGCGGCCCGCATGCGCCCGCACTAGGGCTGCCCGCGGCCCGCATGCGCCCGCGCTAGGGCTGCCCGCAGCCCGCACTAACCCGCGTTATGTCGAACCGCACCCGCCCCGCCCCACAAGGCTCAGAGAAAATTCGGCCCGCGGACCCCCGCGGGCCGCGGGTCCCGCAAACCCGCGAGGGGCGGGCTACCCGCGCAGGTCTCTAATACACATTATATCATTAAAATATTATATACAACATTGGTCGTGCTGCGCTAGAACAGGCTAAAAGAAGCCTCTGCAAGCTAGGCAGCAACTATATTTATATTCATCTATGTACAAAAAGTATAAGCATAAAAGTATAAACAAATAATATACATAATAATATGAGTTTCCCGTGCCAAAACCAGAGATAAAATAACTACATAATATTATAAATTGTAAACACGTATTAGTTAAGTTATTAAATAAATATCAGTTAAGTCATTATGTGTCGTTAGCTTATAACTTTCAGTTTGCTTTCTAATTTTATTTTGACCACTGGTCAGTGTGGACGTGGCAGGAAATGATCATGGGATTCGTGATGTGGCACAATTGGGGGGTGGGGGTCAATGTCCTTCACCTTGGGGTCAAAGTGTCGGTTTGAAATCCGTTTGTCTCAGTCACTTTTAGTCAAGAAGTCAAGGGATCAACATCTAATTCGCAAGACTCAAGAAAGCAACCGGTTGGTTTATAGTTATTTAACATTAGTTTTATACTGTTTCGGTTTAATTTAAAGCTACAGTTATTTATTTATAAAGTGTATTCTATAAAATAGGTCTACATTTAATAAGTTTAAAAGAATTGTTTATTTGAAAATGGATTATTAAATAAGGTAATAACTGTTATTACTTATGTAAGTTAGCGAGTTCAAAGTAGGTACATTTCAAGTTTCATTCAGCTGTCAAAACCTCTCAATACGGTTTGTTATATGCTGGTAAAGAGTACAGAGCAGTACAACAAGCGAATGTTCACTGAAGTGTGAAGTAAAATTCTGTAATGATTCTTACCTTGTATATTGTAATGTAAATGTAGGTCTTATGTCGTTATATTCCTTTCATATTTAAGCGAATTATTGCCAGGCTTAAATATCTATTAAATAAATGTTTGTGTCACAATTTGATAAATATTCCGTGACATTCGTATGACTGTGCTGTCGTGTTTCAAAGATTAGTTAAAATCCACTCACCAGGTGGCATTGTAGTTGTTAAATTTAAACTGACATTGAATAGAAAGTAATTCATATTTTCGTTTATTGTTTAATCTAGTCATATAGTATGTATTTATTATGTATTTTACTTTTGTAGATATTTATCGGCAAAAATAAATGCTGTATAAAAGCGTTTGCTGTTTTAATGGTTTTGGGTGTTGATAATAAATATCGTAGCTGAGCTCACCATGGCTGATGAGCTAAAGAAGAAGAGAACAGTCGCGAAGGCGCGACTGACAAGAAACATAAGAAAACTGAAAGAGGCCATAGAAGACAACTTTGCCGAAGTTGACGTGAGAAAATGTCTCCAAGACATGAACACTTCAGCGGATGAGCTGGAGGACCTGCATTCTAGTTACATTGAGGCCCTGAATACAGACGACGCTGGTGAAATTGCGTGGGTCGACGAAGAGACTAAAAGAACTAGAGAAGCACGCAAGACGGCGAGCGCATACCTAAAAGGCGGCACAACTTACAACCCGTCAAAGGTAAAATTAAAAGCAATGGACTATCCCATGTTTGATGGGAAGTCTCGTAATTTTATAGAGTGGCGTAACAGTTATAACAACGTCATTAAGCCACGGCTGGTCGGCGCTAGTGATGCTGAGCTTGCTCTTTGCTTAAAGAACTGTCTCCCCTCTGATGTAATAGACAAGCTAGCGCCAGACTGTAAAACAGAAACTGCTATCCTCGCAGAATTAACAAGACAGTACGGTGTGAAAGATCGTGTTATCAACCACATTTTAGAAGATGTAGCGAACTTACAAAATCCTCTAAGTGACCCTTTAAAATGTGCAGATTTTTATAGAGCCATCCTCAGTGCTCTAAATGACCTTAATGACCTCGATAGCTCTGAGTGCTTAAAAAAATCCAGCTATTATTGCACAACTTGTGAGGAAGCTGCCACCATCAGCTCGAGAGAAGTGGTGGGAAATGTTATACCCAATAGATGGCGACGCCATATCTGATGAGGACAAACCAGCTAAATTTATTTCTTTTGTTCGATGGCAACTTAATATATCCGACGAGATGGCAGCCCTAAAAGAATCAGTGTCAAAACCTAAAGTTTCCAATTCTAAATTTGCCAACACTAGAGGTCAGTCAAGTCAAAATGCTAGTAATTATAATAGTGGCAATTTTACTGGTGAAATAAAATGTAAAGTATGCACTGAAGGCTGTCATCCCATTTGGATGTGTAAATCATTCAAATCTATGTCACCAAAAGAGAGACATAGAAAAGTTTGTGAACTAAAACTGTGCTTTAAGTGTCTTAAAGGTAAACATTTGGCTTCTGATTGCAAACATCCGAACCCAAGACTGTGCAAAAAGTGTAATCGTGGTCATAACTATTTGCTACATGTTGATGATACATTTGGTACAGGTCCCGCTGCCGCTGCTGCTAGTTCAAGTAGGCCTACTGCTGATAATTCAAACTCTATTTCTGATTTGCATAAATCATTAAATTCAGCTATTTCTAAAGGTGACATGGACGAAATTAAGAAAATCAGTGAAGATATAGGCAAATTGTCAAGTAATAGCAAAATAGCCACTCTTGAAACTAGCAGCAACAGCGACACCTGTCCCATCATGATGATGCAATATGCGTATACTAGTAGTGGTGCGAAAGTGGGTATTCTATGGGATAGTGCTAGCGATACCAACTATTGTACTAATGAGATGGCTCAACGGCTAAAGCTGAAGGGCGATCTATTTACTTTAATCATTAGTGGAATAGCTGGTATCAAGACACAAATTGAAACTACTAGATATACATGTAATTTGAAAACAAGGTTTGGTATAATTACAATTGTGATGTATGGTATTGACAACATTGCTAGCGTTTCTAATTCAGTTGATACTGGGAAACTTGTAAATTTATTTCCTGAGTTTTCTTTAAAGCAATTGGAGAGACCAGATACATGTGACATTCTATTGTCTCAAGCTAATGCCAGTTTAATGCCCTCAAAACTGTCTTCTGTAGGAAATTTAGTACTCTGGGATGGGCCCATGGGGACCGTGGTCAGTGGATCTTATAAAGGGATAACTGAAAGCAGCACAAATTATGTGCAAACTTCTAGTACACATCTGGCGATGAGTCTGAGAGCTCTCTCGGATAGTTGTGTAATTGAACACCAAAATACTGTTCTTGAGCTCGCCGATTTTGATAAATCTCCTAGTGAAATTTCAGATTGCCGTAGATGCAGACTGTCATTGCATACCAATGTGAAAGATTTCATTGAGTTTTTTAAGTATGAGCAAATAGGGGCTGCTTGTGACCCCAAGTGTGGATCTTGTAGGTGTGGAAATTGTACGCCTGGTGGCAAATTTATGACTTTGAGAGAAGAAAAAGAACTTGATCAAATTAAAGATTGCTTAACTTTCAAGCCTAATGGCGACAACCACACTACAGAACCACACTGGGATGCCAAGTACCCATATTTGCTTAATCCAAATCAACTTCCAGGTAATTTTCACGCTGTTAAAGCAGTTTTATATTCAACACTGCGTCGGTTGGAAAGAGATTCTAGTTGGAAAGATATTTATTGTTCTCAAATTAAGGACATGGTTGATAGGAAAGCTGCTAGAAAGCTGTCTATTAAAGAGATAGAAAACTGGGACGGGCCGGTTTGGTATGTAGCACATCAACTAGCTTTGAACCCAATGAGTAAAACAACCCCTTGTCGTATAGTATGGAATTCCAGCCAGCCAGTAGATGGGTACTCACTTAACAGTATTCTTGCCAAAGGGCCAGATGTACTAAATCCTATAAGGTGTGTCCTGCTTAGATTTAGGGAAGGGTTACACGGCTTTATAGGAGATATATCAAAAATGTACAATAGTGTCTACCTAGAGGACGAAGAAGTACATTTACATAGATTTTTATGGCCAGATGACACTGGGCAGATCGAGACATATGCAATATTAAGAGTCAACATAGGTGATAGGCCTGCAGCCTGCCTAGCAATGTTAGCAACACGGCTAACTGCTAACTTAACAGAGTTTAGCCACTTAGAGGGGGCAGTTGATACGATTGTAAAATCCATGTATGTAGATGACATACTTGATAGTTCAGATAAAGTAGAGACTGTTGAAAGTCTTAAAACTGAAGTAACTCAGATTTTAAAGAAGGGAGGCTTCAAAATAAAAATGTGGATAGATTCAGGCACAAAACCGACCGAAAATAAAACAACTATAAATCTGCCTAATGCAGTAAAAGGCACAGAGGCCACAGCTTTAGGGTTAGGCTATGATGTCGAGAAAGATTCTCTTTATGTTAGGGGCTCCATTAATTTCTCTAGAAAAATGCAGAAGATGTATACGGGGCCCGACCTTAATGAAAGTGAAGTAAGTCAAAATGTGCCAAACCCTTTGACTAAAAGAATTGTAATGAGTCAATTAATGGCAGTGTTTGATTCATGTGGCCTGGTGGCACCTTTCAAAATGAAAGGTGCTATTCTTTTCCGTAGAACATGGCAACGCTCTGAAATTAGAGGTAACAATACAGATTGGGACGCGCCTATACCAGATGATCTTGTGCCTAAATGGGTACAATTTTTCAAAGAAGTCACAAAAATTTCTGAAGTATATTTTCCAAGATGCTTGAAAATTGATCAGTGTACGAACCCAGTATTAATTACATGTTGCGATGGTTCAGATAGCGCTTTTGGTGCCATGGTCTACGTAAGGTGGGAGGGTGAGCATGAAGCTGTAGTGAGGTTAGTTGAGGCCAAGGGTAAACTGTCTCCACTTAGCTTAAAGGGGGAAACTGTAAGGTCAGAAATGTGTGGCGCAGTATTCGCAGCCAGATTATCTAAATTTGTCAAAGAAAATTCTAGATACCAATTTACAAAGGTTTACCATTTCATTGACTCAATGACAGTGTTAGGAGCCATAAATAAGGAGTCGTATGGATTCTCCACTTTTTATGCTAACCGGGTGGGAGAAATTCAGTCGACAACTAATTGTGATAATTGGTTTTGGGTACCATCTGGTGATAACCCAGCTGATTTAATCACCAGAGGAGCGCCACCTAGTGAACTGTGTATTAACTCATTTTGGCAGAATGGTCCTCAGTGGCTGTACTTGCCAGAAAATGAATGGCCTATGTCGAAGGAAATTAGTCAAAAATGTCAGGGTGAGGTAATAGCCTTACAAAGAAAAACATTTACTAAAATTACCACAAGATCCCAGGCTAAAAACCAAGCAGAAAATGAGGTTTTGGTAGGAGGCAATTTGGAGTTGAGCAGTTCTGAACTGTTGAATTTAAAAGATTTGATAACGGTTTCAAGGTTTAGTCAATTTGTTAAACTTCTGAAAACAGTAGCAATAGTTTTAGTTCTGGTAAACGCATGGATCAACAAGACAAAACCAGTAAATGTAAACACAAAATCTAAACTATTGTTACCCCTCAACTCTGATCAATTGAAAAAGGCAAGATACCTTTTGTACAAAATAAGTCAGATTGATTTACCTGATACAAAGTCACTGGCAAAATTAGCACCAATCCGCGATAGAAATACAGGACTTGTTGTAACAAGCGGAAGGTTAGGTAGCGAGAGGGACCCAAACTTTAAAGTACCAATACTTCCACATGATAATCTTTCTAAATTATTGGCAATAGATTGCCACAATAGAAGTCATAGTGGTGTTGATGCTACGATGGTAAAACTCAGGAGTATAGCGTGGGTGTTGAAAGGTCGTAAAATAGTAAAGGCTATTGTTTATAGATGTGTAATCTGCAGGAAAAATAGGAAACAACATTTAAATCAAGTAATGAGTGATATTCCTGATTTCAGAACAATACCAAATCCACCTTTCAGTTATTGTGCAGTGGACTTTTTTGGTCCAATAACAGTAAAAGGTGAAGTAAATAAACGATCAAGAGGTAAGGTATGGGGATGTGTGTACACATGTTTATCTACAAGAGCTGTGTACGTAGATATAGCTCGTGATTATGCGACCGATGGCTTCCTACTAGTACATAGAAAATTCCAGTCGACCAGGGGCAGCCCTTGCATAATTTACAGTGATCCCGGTAAAAATTTCGTTGGGGCTGCATCAGAATTAAAGAAATTACGAGAGTCAATTAGCCAAGAGGAGCTTACGAGACAGGGTGGACTTGTGGGAACAGAGTGGCGGTTCCATCCTCCTGACGCGCCGCATACCAATGGCGCAGTGGAGGCCATGGTAAAACTAGTGAAAAAGGCTATATTTTTAGCTGTAGGCGATGCCGTATTAACCTTTAGTGAGCTTCAGACAGTCGTTTTTGAAGCGTCAGACTTAGTCGATGAAAGGCCTTTAGCCATATCTCACACAAGAGGTAACGATGATCTAGCACTAAATTACATATGTCCCAACCAGCTGCTCTTAGGACGCGCTAGTGGCAGAATGCAATCAGGGGATTGGTCCAATGTGTCAAACGTGTCACGTAGAACTAAATATGTCCAGGAAGTAGTGAGTAAATTTTGGAAAAACTGGTATCAGTCCATATTCCCTTCACTTGTCATTAGACCTAAGTGGCATGTTGAAGTCAGGAATTTAGAAATAGGAGACTTGGTTATGGTTGCAGATCAGAATGCAATACGAGGAGATTATCGTCTCGCTCTAGTGTCAGAGGTATATCCTGATCACAAGGGTCGTGTAAGACAAGTGCAAGTGTCTTATAAACTGTCAGATAGTAATAAATACACAAGTGTCAAGCGTGATGTGCGCAAATTAGTTTTAATTCTCCCTATTCAGGAACAAGACGCCCCATAATGAGGTAGGAGGTGTAAACACGTATTAGTTAAGTTATTAAATAAATATCAGTTAAGTCATTATGTGTCGTTAGCTTATAACTTTCAGTTTGCTTTCTAATTTTATTTTGACCACTGGTCAGTGTGGACGTGGCAGGAAATGATCATGGGATTCGTGATGTGGCACAATTGGGGGGTGGGGGTCAATGTCCTTCACCTTGGGGTCAAAGTGTCGGTTTGAAATCCGTTTGTCTCAGTCACTTTTAGTCAAGAAGTCAAGGGATCAACATCTAATTCGCAAGACTCAAGAAAGCAACCGGTTGGTTTATAGTTATTTAACATTAGTTTTATACTGTTTCGGTTTAATTTAAAGCTACAGTTATTTATTTATAAAGTGTATTCTATAAAATAGGTCTACATTTAATAAGTTTAAAAGAATTGTTTATTTGAAAATGGATTATTAAATAAGGTAATAACTGTTATTACTTATGTAAGTTAGCGAGTTCAAAGTAGGTACATTTCAAGTTTCATTCAGCTGTCAAAACCTCTCAATACGGTCTGTTATATATAGTCCAGTTGTCAAATGGCATTTTTTTACTCAAGCGTGTTTCGCGGTATGGACGATGTTTTATGATTGATTCTGGTTCTAAGGGATGTCCTGAGCAGGAATCAGCCGGGTGCCACTTTGGCACCCTTGGGCGGAATTTTTTAGAGGCAAAAACAAAATGGCCGCCAAATATTTCAAGGTCAAATATGATTTTTCAACAAATGAAGCCAGGAACAAGTGTAATACCTCATTTTCATGTGATTTTGACTGGGCAATCCATTTCTTGTATTATTTTGATGACTCAAGGCCATCTTCAAGGTCAAAAAGACAATTTCAAGGTCAAAGAAGCAAAAACACCATTTTAAACAAATAAACATAGGAACATGTGTAATACCTCTTTTACATGGGATTTTATCTAGAAATGAATGTATGGTATTATTCTGTTGATCCAAGGTTAGCTTCAAGGTCGAAAGTCCTTTCCAAGGTCAAAAACAAAATGGTTGCCAGATATTTCAAAGTCAAATATGATTTTTCAACAAATGAAGCTAGGAACAAATGTAATACCTCATTTTCATGTGATTTTGACCGGGCAATTCATTTCTTGTATTATTTGCATGATTCAAGGTCATCTTCAAGGTCAAAAGGTCAAATATCAAGGTCAATTGAGCAAAATTACCGTTTTTAACAAATACAGCTAGGAACATGTGTAATACCTCATGCAATTTTGACTGAGCATTCCATATCTGATATCTTGATTATTCAAGGTCATCTTCAAGGTCAAAGGGGTCAATTTCAAGGTGAAGTAAGAGAAAATATCATTTTTAACAAATAAAGCTAGGAATGTGTGTAATACCTCTTTTTATGGGATTTTGACTGACAAATCCAATTATAGTATTATTTGAGTGATTAAGGTTATCTTCAAGGTCAATTTCAATTCAAGGTCATCAAAATTCAATTAGCAAACATAAATAGCAAAAAGTGTTGTACGTCTTTTTGGTGTAATTTTGACAAATAATCCATTTCTGCTACTATTTTTATGATTAAAGGTCATTTTCAAGGTCAGTGTGTCAATTTCAAGGTCAGGTAAGCGAAAATATGATTTTCAACAAATAAAGCTAGGACAATATCTTTCTGGTATGATTTTGGTTTTTTGAGGTGATCCTGTATGCCGAATGTAAATATCAAGGTCAAATATTATTTTAACGTAGTATTCAACATATTGGAGCACACAGGAGCACACATAATAAATTGTCTTGGTGTATCTTTAACTGGATAATTTAATTCTAGTAGGGTTTTAATAAAGAAACATCATCAGAGTGAAATGATCAGACAACTAGAAGGCATCAAAGGGTTACGGAGAGGCGTAAAATAGCGACGAAAAAGCATAAAAGATCAATGGAGAGGCGGTAAAAGGTCACACAGAGGCGGTAAAAAACAATGGGGAGGCATTAAAGGATGTCGACGAGTCGCTAAGAGGTGCCCCAGAGGCGTTAAAGAGCGAATAAGAAGGGTTAAAAGAGAATGAGTAGTCATTAAAGGGCAATGAGGAGGCATTGAAGGGCAATGAGGAGGCGGTGAATGGCAACGAGGAGGCGTTAAGGGGCAAAAATGGGGCGTTAAAGAGCGACAAGATGCATTAAAAGGTGGCGGGGTGGCATGAAAGGGCTATGGAATGGTGACAAGGAAGTACGTTAAGGGGTGATGGGGCAGTGCTAATGGTTGATGGATAGGTGTCTAAGTGCAATGAGAAGGCATTAAAAAAGACAGAGAAATGTTAAAGGGCAATGGAGAAGTGTCAAATGGTGACGGAGAGACGCTGCAGATGCGTTAAATGGCGATGCGAATGTGTTAAAGGGCGATGGTGAGGCATTAAATGGTGATGGGAAAGTGTTAAATGGCGCTGGGAAGGCGGTAAAGGGTGATGAGGAGTCGTTAAAGGGCGAGCATAAAACGTTAAACGACTATGGAAAAGCGCTGAAGGGCAATGGGGAGGAGTTGAAGTGTACTGGATAAGCGTGTGAGGGTGAGTGGTAAGTGTTAAAAACAACGGAGCATTGCTAAAGGGCGACAGAGAAGCGTTAAATGGTGACTGAGACGTCAAAGGGCATCGGAAAAGTAATAAAGGTTGATGGAGATGCAATAAAGGGTGATGGAGAGATGCTAACAGGTGCTGCAGTGCGTTAAATGGCGATGGGAAGGCGTTAATGGGCAATGAGGAGGCGTTAAAGGACAACGAAGAGGAGCTAAGGGTGACGGAATGTGTTGGTGGGTGGCATGAAAGGGCTATTGAATGGCGTTAGAAGGTGACGAGGAGAGCATTAAATGACAGGTGATGCGGTGGTGCTAAAAAGTGATGGATATGTGTTTTAGGGCGTGAGAAAGCGTTAAAAATGACGGGGAATCGCTAAAAGGCAACTGAGAAAAATTAAATTATGACGGAGAGACGTCAAAGAGTGACGCGAAGGCGGTAAAGGGCCAAGAAAAAGTGTTAAAGGTTGATGGAGATGCACTAAAAGGTTGATGGAGAGGCATTAAATAGGTGCTGCAGATGCGTTAAATAGTGATGCTAAAGGGTTAAAGGGCGGTGGAGAGGCGGTAAATGGTGATGGAAAGGAAATTAAATGGCGATGGGAAGCCAGTAAAGGGCGACGAGGAGGCGTTAAATTTCACCGAAGAAGCATTAAAGGGTGATGGAAAGGCATTAAAGGACGAAGAAAAAATATAAAGGTAGACCCAAAAGCATTGAAGGGCAATGAGAGATGATAAATGGCGATGGGGAGGTGTCGAACGACCATGGGGAGGCGTTAAAGATTGATGGTAAAGCGTTGAAATGTGACGCAGAGTTAAATCAAAAAGCAATGGTGAAGCGTTCAGTGTGAAGAAGAGGCATTAAAGGGCGACAGAAAGGCCTTCAATTGCAATAAAGAGGTGTTAAATTAAAAGGACGTTCAGGGCGAAGAAGAGGCGTTAAAGGGCGAAAGAAAGGCCTTCAATTGCAAAGAAGAGGCATTAATCTAAAAGCTACGAAGACGCATTATTGTCTCCATTTAGCGCCTCTCCATAGCCCCATAATGCCTCTCTCTCACCTTAGAGGGCCATCGGTTGCTCTGTAACGCCTCCTATGGCCCATTACCGCCTTCTCATTTATTTTTAATATGCCTCCTCATTGCCCTTTAATGCCTTTTTATTGTCCTTTATCGCTTTCTCATTGTCCTTTAATACCTCCTCATCAACCGTTAGAACTTTTCCATCTCTCTTGAACACATCTCTGTTAATTGCCATTCAGTGCCTTCGAGCCGATGTCTTCACCTTGAGCATGTTTGATTATTTAAACCCAACAGAATTAGATTATCCAGTCAAAATAAAACCCAACACAAGGTAGCATAAGTACTCCAATTTCTACCTTATACGCTAAAACATATATTTGTCTTTGAGAATGACTTTAAATCACCAAAGTAATAGGAAAAAAACATTTTTCGCTCAAAATCTCACAAAAAAAAAGTTTTTTACACGTGTTCTAGCTGTATTTATTGAAAATCATATTCTCCTTTACTTGACCGTGAAATTGACATTTTGACCTTAAAGATTACCTTTTATCATCAAAATAGTATCAAGAGTAGATTATTCAGTCAAAAATCACGTCAAAAAGACGTATTACACTTCTTCTTATTTTGTTTCTAAAAGATCATATTTTTACATTTTGACCTTGAAAATGACCTTTCGACCTTGAAAATGACCTTGGATCAACAAAATAATACCATAAATGGATTTTTCAGAAAAAATCACATGAAAAAGAGGTATTACACATGTTCCCAGCTTGATTTGTTAAAAATGGTAATTTTGCTTATTTGACATTGAAATTGACTTTTTGACCTTGAAAATGACCTTGAGTCATGAAAATAATACAAGAAATGGATTGCCCGGTCAAAATCACACGAAAATGAGGTATTACACTTGTTCCTGGCTTTATTTGTTGAACAATCATAGTTGACCTTGAGATATCTGGCGGCCATTTTGTTTTTGACCTTGGCAATGCCCTTTCGGCCTTGAAGATGACCTTGGATCACCAAACTAATACCATAAATGGATTTTTCAGACAAAATCCAATGAAAAAGAGGTATTACACATGTTCCTAGCTTTATTTGTTAAAAAGGGTATTTTTGCTAATTTGACCTTGAAATTGAGGTTTTGACCTTGAAGATGACCTTATATCATAAAAATAATACAAGAAATGGATTGCCCAGTCAAAATCACATGAAAATGAGGTATTACACTTGTTCCTGGCTTCATTTGTTGAAAAAAACATATTTGACCTTGAAATATCTGGCGGCCATTTTGTTTTTGCCCTTAAAAAATTCCGCCCAAGGGTGCCAAAGTGGCACCCGGCTGATTTCTGCTCGGGACACCCCATAGTATCAGAATCAATCATAAAACATCGTCCATACCGTGAAACACGCTTTAGTCAAAATCCACTGGACTAATATGCTGGTAAAGAGTACAGAGCAGTACAACAAGCGAATGTTCACTGAAGTGTGAAGTAAAATTCTGTAATGATTCTTACCTTGTATATTGTAATGTAAATGTAGGTCTTATGTCGTTATATTCCTTTCATATTTAAGCGAATTATTGCCAGGCTTAAATATCTATTAAATAAATGTTTGTGTCACAATTTGATAAATATTCCGTGACATTCGTATGACTGTGCTGTCGTGTTTCAAAGATTAGTTAAAATCCACTCACCAGGTGGCATTGTAGTTGTTAAATTTAAACTGACATTGAATAGAAAGTAATTCATATTTTCGTTTATTGTTTAATCTAGTCATATAGTATGTATTTATTATGTATTTTACTTTTGTAGATATTTATCGGCAAAAATAAATGCTGTATAAAAGCGTTTGCTGTTTTAATGGTTTTGGGTGTTGATATAAATATTAGCAGAAAACACACTCTGGAAAGCGTAGAAACCTATAAAATAATTACAAGTAGAATATTTTTATAAGCAAAATATGCAAGCTATAATAATTGTCATGCTTTTAATATATACATCCCTATATAAAAATATTACAATTAGTCTAAAAACCATCGGCTGGCGTCAGCTCGTAAAACCGTCGCGCTACTGAAACACAATGTATAGGCTACATACCAATAAAAGTCGGACACGGTGTTCGTTCGTCAACTGCCAACACCTACGTCAGCATCAGAACCATCCGTCGACCTCGCTGTCGAGTCTTTGGAAAAAGTCATACACGGTGGTTCGTCAACTGCCAACACCCACACCTAAGTATGGACATCAGAACCATCCGCCAACCACGCTGTCGAGTTTTTGGAAGCGTAGCGAAAAGCTTTCCCCCATCAACTCAGACAGTAAAGGTTGCGGTGATATCAATGTAGAGCATATGTTTCTCAGACCAAGTATTATCGTACATCACACCCAGAGCAGCAGCAGATATTGTTGATATCGAAATCAATTAAATGTGACTTATACAAAACACCCAACTGTCTTTTAAATGAGCTTAAACTATCTGACATGCGAATATGTTGTGGAAGCTTGTTCCATAAACGAGCTAATCTGTTATTTTTGCAACTAGCTCTGGATGCAATGGATCAATATTGTACACTATGGAAGCTCAAAATTAATGTATCCAAAACAAAAGTGTTGGTATTCTCTTGGGGCTATGTAAGAAAAAAAACAGAATTTACGTTTGATAATGTTAAATTAGGAATTGTCAGAGATTATCAATATCTTGGGCTTATTTTTGATCACAATGTGAAATTTAACAAATCAAAACAGAAAATATATGAGAAAGGTAGTAGGGCAATGTTCTCTCTACTACGTAAAGCTAGGTGTTTATTTTTACCTCTTGATTTTCTTCTTAAACTGTTTAACCATATAGTTGTTCCCATTATTACATATGGTTGCGAAATATGGGGAAGTGAGAACATCGATAATATCGAGAAATTACAATTACGATTTTTAAAATATATATTAAATTTATGTTAATAAATTTACATGTTCAAATATGGTGTATGGTGAAGTCGGCACTCCTCCTCTAATTGTAAATATTAAATCAAGAGTGCTACTATTTTGGAGCTTACTTATCATATGTGATGAAAATAATAGATGTAATAAAATGTCTTCAATATTATATAGATTATAACTTAAATTGCATGTTTTGGATGCTTATACGTCACCATGGCTTAAGTTTGTCAAAGACACATTAAATAATATAGGTTTATCTGGTATTTGGAACAGCCAGTCTCTACCGGCAAGCCGTGTTTTAGACAGTCAATAAAAGTGAGACTGAGAGACCAGTTTATCCATCAATGGATAACAGAAATCAACGAATCTGGAAAGTGTATAATTTAAGAACGTTCAAGACCACTTTCACTATTTTTTATTAATCATGTATATTCCAGCTTTGCCTGACACTGCATATCTTTAAAAAAGACAACAGTAATAAAGCACTTGTTCACTTGTTAAAGTTCATATATTGCGCTTGTACAGTTTTTGTCATGTTTAAATAAAATAATGTTCCTTTGTTGGCAGACCGTCTGCTGGTATTTGGTTGTACAAATTGTAGGAATGTATTAATGTTAATATCAATTTCACCATGTAGACATTTAAATAGGGAACACAGATCGAGAATTTCACTGCGGTAACACAGTGGCAGTATATCTAAAATTAGACATCTATCTCTGTATGAGACATCAGATGAATATTCATTTAAAGTAAATTTTGTAACATGACTTTAAACCCTTTCAATGCGCATAATTTCATTTACCTGGTACGGAGACCACAGAGGTGTGCAATATTCAAGTAAGCTTCTAACATGAGAAAGATACAACTGCAATTTTATTGCCACAGCGGCATTAAATCCTAAAGTACGTTTGACCAAACCTGACATACATTGAGCCTTTGAGACCATTTTTAAATTGTGATTTTTAGAAGTCATACTGGTAGTCAATGTGACTCCTAAGTCAATCATGGAATCAACCCTTGTTAGTGGCTGACCGTCTACATAATACTCAATTTTTGTTTAACAGTGCTTCAGAAATTGACATAACTTTACATTTTTTACATTAAAATACATTTTCCAACGTTTCTCCCAAATCTCTAACAATTTTAGATCATTCTGCAATACATCAGAATCAGAAGTGGATTATATTTTTCTAAATATTTTAACATCATCTGCAAATGATGATACAGTAGAAGAACATCCATCAGATATATGTCGTTTACATACAGTATAAATATAAGTGGTCCTTCAACAATAACAGTTTGGCTTCTTTCCGACAAATAGTCAGTAAACCAGTTTAAAAGGTTTTCAACCAAGTAAGGTGGGAACACGTCGTGTAATACGTTCAATTTTGACTGGAAAATCCATTTCTGCTATTATTTTTATGACTGAAAGTCAACATCAAGATAAAAGGTCATTTTCGAGGTCATTATCAAGGTCAAATATGTTATCCAACAATTTAAGGTGAGAACACGTGTAATACCTCTTTTTTGTTTATTTTTGACCGGAAAATCTGATATCATTTTTATGATTAAAAGTCAACATCAAGATCAAAAGGTCATTTTCAAGTTCAATATCAAGGTCAAATATGTTTGTTCAACAATTTAAGTTGTGAACACGTGTAATACCTCTTTTTCGTTCAATTTTGAATCGTAAATCCATTTCTGATATTATTTTTTACGATTCAAGGTCAACATCAAGGTTATTCATGCGATTTAAGGTCATGCCAATGTCAAAAACGTGATTTTTCGGCAAACACCAATCGCAGGAACTGTAGGCCTGATACACCTTTCTGATGTGATTTTAACTGGATTTTAAATTAAACCTCGTTGTGCAAATTTAGCAATAATGACAAACCCATAATAGGTATTTATATGCAGTAGTAAGTTGAATAGTTGAATTTACTATCCAAAAAATTAAAATTGAGCATAATCTAATTTCAAATATTTATCACAAATACAAATATTATTTTTATCATAATACTTGATCATATATACAATTATTTACACAATGACGCGTTCGAAAGAATAAGACATGCATCAGTACATATTTAAATAGGATCATATATGTAGGCCGTTGTCAAGACAATAGACAATATAGACAATAATTTATTCATATGATCTGTTATTTAACAGACATGTACAAATAAAGCCAGGTGGGCTTAATGACAATATTATACAGTGTTATTATATACATGAATTAATTGATTTTTGTACAATACTGATATATGTGCAAAAGTTTTTTAATACCAACATGTTCGAGGTATTCATTAATTTATCAAATGTGAAAGCCGATGGACGAATCGTATGATGTCTTTTAATTAATTGGCTTAGAAGAGTGTTGAAATTTGAGCAATTCATAATAAAATGAAACTCGTCTCCCAGTTCACTCACACACCAGTTACACTTTCTTTGTTCTCTGGGTATACCTCTATGACATCCGGTTTCAACTGGAAGATTGTGGTTCCTGCAACGGAATCTCGCAAGTAATCGTCTGTTATTGTAGGGTAATGTTGTCAAATAGCTTTCAATTTTGTTGTTTGATTTAAAGATTCTGTAGTTTAAACACTTGCTGCTTTGTTGGATTTATGCTGCCCATTTTTGTCTAAACTGATCGAGTAATCTTTGTTTGATTTGTTGTTTCAAGCATCCCTTACTGCAAGGGATGACTTGACTTTCCCATATAACCACAATCTTCCAGAATCGTTTCAACACAATCGAGCCAAGGGGATTTATACACACTTTCTCTGTTCAATTTGTATAACAGTTTGTACATTAAGTTTGAAATTTTAGTTTTCTCAGTGTCTTGAGAAATGTTGGCCCAGAACATAATCATTCTTGTTTGGGCGGATAGAATTAACGGGTATTCACCTAGCTCACCATATACCATGTTTGAACATGTTGTCTTGTTTACTAATATTGTATATTTACAGAATCTTAGATGGAGTTTTTCAAGAATTTCTGTTCCTTCATGAGCCCAAATTTCACTACCATATAAGAGCACAGGCTTTACAAGTGTATCAAATAGGTGTATCATAATATCTACTGGTAATTGCAACTGTCTGCCTCTGCGCAGCAATGCAAACATCGCTCTGGTACCTTTGTCATACAATAGTTTTTTTGCTTTAGTGAATTTACCGTTGAAATTGAAAATAAGGCCTAAGTATTTATATTGGTCGGTTACTTCTAATTGTGTTTCACCAAATTGAAATTTAGGGATGTTTCGTGTTTTTCCTCTTGAGAAAATAATTATCTTGGTTTTGGATACGTTAATATTTAGTTTCTAGAAATCGGCAATAGCTTTTCATTAGGGAGATTGATTTCTATAAATCTTCTGCCGATTCAGCAACAGTACAGCAACAGTACAGTGTCATCTGCGTAAAGCAGTACATACAGTTTAAGGTATTTCAATAAAGATTCATCTAGTCTATCTTTGGTCATTTTATTCACAACAGTCAACCCCTTGTGTGCATCTTGTAAAAAAAGTTGCAGGTCACCAAGGTATATAGAAAACAATAAGGGAGATACATTTTCGCCTTGTCTTCCCCCAACAAGACACGGAAATGTATCAGAAATCTGACCATCACTGGTAACACACGATTTTGCTGTTTTATACATGTTATGGACTAAAATGAAAATTTTCCCCGATATATTAGATTCGAGCAGCTTATGCCATAACTTAGTGCGAGATATACTATCAAAAGCTTTGCTGTAATCGACAAAGCAGCAAAATAATTTTTTAGGTTTATGAATTATATAAGTCAATTAATGTCTTAATAGCAAACATGTGGTCAGTCGTTGAAAAACCAGCCCTAAATCCTGCTTGCTCAGGCCCGATAATATTATTATCAACAAAAAGTGTCAGTCTGTGATTAATAAGATTGGAAAAAAGTTTACCAAGGCAACTTAATAATGTTATTCCACGGTAATTGCTGGGGTCTGTATCGTCACCTGAAGATTTATATTTTGGTTTAATCACTCCTATACTCCACTGCTCTGGTACTATTCCTGACGCTAAAATTACGTTAAAAAGTTTAGTTAACATGGTAGTGATTTGTCGTGGTGACTTTTTCAGGAATTCATTCAAAAAATGGTCAGTTGCGGGACTTTTATTATTTTTAACTTTGCGATTAACTTAGTTACTTCTTCTGTTGTGAAAGGGTTATTAAGTAGAGGGTCTGAGTCGTTAAAGTCAAGAGTGGGGACGTTTTGATTGTCATGACTGTAATTTAGGTTTTCAAAGTGTTCCTTAAATATCTCAAGAGCAACTTTAGCAGTTGTTTTTGAGTAATTTTTGTTGTTGATGATATTCCAGTAATCGCGCGGGTTTTCAGATTTTAAATTTCGTATTTTATGTATAACTTGCTGTTTATATTTCCTAACTGCTTTGTTGATTTCGTTTTTGTAGTCTTTGCCTGTTTGCCGTAGTTGTTGCAAGTTATTGTTATTTCTTAGGCGTCTGTATTTATTTTTGTGCTTTAGGAAAATCTTACGTTTATTTTCGCATTCCTGGTTGTACCAGTTTTTGTGGGGTTCACTGCGCACATGAGACCTGCTGCACCCAGAGTGTGTGGACAGATCTAAACATACCTAGGCTACGTGCCGCATCGTTGAACATATCATTAATGTCGCTAACGACATTGTTTACCTCCGTTTGCATGGTTTGTGAAGTGTCACTACTCAGTCTGTCCAGCTCACGCATTATGCCACTTACGTCACCTTCGAGTAAAGTTTGTTCGTATTGGATGCCTAATTCGTGTTTCCATTTTAGTTTCAGCGGTAGGGAATTATGTTGCGTTAAGTTTGGCGGTGGTGTGGCATGATGCGTGTCCGGATCACAGTGCGATTCACGTCTTAGAGTGAGGCGTAGGCTACAGCATTATGTACATCAGAGAGCATAGGATTAAAATCTTCCACTTCAAAATTTACAATTGTTGAGAACAGTCTAGGTGTGCAAATAAAATAATCCACTACACTAACATTTTTACATGTAGTCTACCAACCTGTGCTTCATTACCCATGCGACCATTTACAATAAATATATACAGTGATTTATATAACGTTAATAATCTGGTGCCATAAATATTTACAATGTTGTCAAAACTGATTCGGTTTTCTGG
Organism: Flabesymbios commensalis; assembly: GCA_964017125.1. Taxonomy (NCBI): domain Eukaryota; kingdom Metazoa; phylum Annelida; class Polychaeta; order Terebellida; family Flabelligeridae; genus Flabesymbios; species Flabesymbios commensalis. The sequence goes on along the minus strand of OZ024909.1, from coordinate 52,709,463 downwards.
AATATTCATGTTATCAAGTGATACATATTCATCAATTAATTCGACTTCATCTTGGCCCATTTCTAAAACATCACTTGCATTACCTGTCCTAGCGTTTAGGTCACCGATAATGCAAACGTCAATATTATTGTATTTAATCCGTAAATCAGTTATTATTTCTTCCAGATTGTCAAACATGGATATTTTTGAATAGACCGAATTTTCTGGGGGAATATATATTAAACATAAAATTAAATCATTTTTAAGACCATATTGAATCCTGTTGTTCGACCTTTAGGACGGAGATAATAGGTTCTAATTCTTCTCTGATGAGAACTGCTACCCCACCAGATGCGCTTTTCTTATGTTTTCTATTTTTCGTTATCAGTTTAAAACCAGGAAATGTAAGATCGTCAATATCGTCTAATTTTGTTTCAGTCATCATTATTATATCGTGTTTATTTAAAAAATCGAAGAATTCCACACATTTCATTCTCGATTTTAGACCACAAACATTAATATGTACAACTGATAGCTCTGTCTTTGCGGTTTTGTAGTGTCTGGTCAATTTGGTGGGTTGCCATTGGTAACCCGCCTGGCTATTGTCCTATTGACCATTGTCGCTGGATGGCAGAGTCTGGGCAGATGAGTTTGGTTCCTGCTGCTGCACCCCTGGTGTAGCGGTCAGCTGTGAATTATTCTGTGGTGTGATTCGCTTCTTATGGTGTTCAGCGGCGCCATCAGGAGAGCCACTTGGTTTACGCTTTCCAGATTGTTTATCATTCGTGTTCTCTGTTTCTAACAGCGAAGGCACGATCCTGGTCAGCACTTGCTCCTTGCCAGCCCTGTTTGAATGTACGCCACTGGGGTCAGTACTGGAGTAGGCCTACAGGCGAGGTAAGGGCCGTCCTGCGGGGGCAAGAAGGGGGGAATTGCCAATAAACGATACGTCATCAGACATTCGACTTAATGCTTTAAGGTAATTGTTTATGTTTGATGCCGCGTCGTTTGCCGTTTTCTGGGCACGTTCGAATTCAGTGCCTTTCCTCGGTGGGACTGAACAAAACGTAACGTCGACATGAGGGGCGCTTTTCTTGATTTTCTCCACCGCTGAAGTAGCATTCATTATGATTTCACCTTTGTCATATTTTTTATTGTCATTTGTGCCAAGGTGAATCACTACGTGTTGTAAGACTAGTGTGAATTATCTAGCTGTTTAGTACTTTCACCCAATAGGGTCGGCACTGAGAGTAGTGTGGCCCCGGATAGGGCCTGAATGACTACACCCGGTGGGCTCTGGGAGTTGAGCATGTTGGAATTCCTGTCGATCCTCACACTCTCTCTCAGAGTGGCCCGTCCTCTTGCAGAGCCGGAATACTATGTCGTTGTTGCAGTCACGAGCCATGTGGCTGGTGCTGAAGCATCTGAAGCATGTTCTCTGTGTTTGATGTTCATCTGGGCAATTGTAGTGTGGGTGGTTGGTGAGTCCACAGTGTTTACACGGTTGTTGTCACAATAAACCCTTAATACAAAGTCCCCTAGAGGTATTTCAGAGGGTATCATTTCCACAGCATCGTAGAGGGATAAGTAACGGGTACCAGTCTCTACGTTCGTACCTCGCACTTTACCACGTCGCATACTTCTTTCAACGATTTCTCCAAGAGTCTGTTTGGTTGTGACATCGGTAACAGTCACCCGACATTCGTCTTCAGTGATTCGGATGGCTTTGATGTTCTCCACTTTGACCTGTTCAGTTAACACCTGTATTACGTCACCAAGGCCTCGGGTGGGGAATCGCACCGTTAAGGGTCGTTTGAGATCTTGCATCATGATTCTCGTTCAGGGAGTCGTTGAGGAGTTCTCGATGACTGCTGTGTTGATCACACCTTGCTGCTGTGGTGAACGTGGGGAGTAGATCAAGAGTTGTCAGCTTCAGGTTTGAAAATGTACCAAGTCTTACGATAATAAAATCACAGAAAAACGTCCAAAAGGACAGTCGGCTTACAAATCTCTCGGCTCTACGTGTTCTGTGTGGTCTTGGATGAATTCACTCCGTTTTCCAGCTTCAACAAGCGTGTGGATTCTCCAGAATAACAGTTTTTAACGGGAGATCAGAGAAAATGTCAACATCCGTCCGCTATATTGTTCACGAGTCGTTGTCGCTTTCAGAGAACAACTACGGGTCTGGTGTTTGTGACACCTCACACCCCTCTGTCACAGGCCAGTGCAACAATAACTGACAATGTGACGTTCTTGCATTTGTGTTGAATTTTTTTTTAATTAAAAAGTTTAATTACTTTTTTAATTCCACTTTTTAATAATTCCAATTCAATTCCAATTTCTTAAAAGTTAATTCCCATTCTTATTACAATTCCTGGAATTAGAATTGGAATTAGGTCTAATTCCAGATCAATTCTGTAATTGAACCCAGGTCTGGTAGGCTCTATAATAGCGTAAGAAATACGAGTGTGATGTATTATTAATCTACGACTTCCACTTTCCACCATTATATATAGTGTCCATCGCAAATGAACGCTCATACAGACACAAAGTAACAATATTTAACAGTATTTGACCAAATGAAGACATTGCAAAATGACTGTTAGGCTACAGTAAATATACATACATATAAAAAGGGGTGTTATGTATTATGGAGTCGACATCAGTCTAATACTTCTATATTTCTTGTTTTAACCCTTTGACTTCCAGGCCGGGGTGCATGCCAGGATCCAGATATACTGGTGTACGAGTTCTACATAAATGTAGTATATATTTGACGAAAATTTGTGTCATTTTATGGTTACGTTCATTGACGAATGACGACGGAAATTTCCGTCATGTATGGTAGTGAAAAGGTTAAAACTTATTAATACTTGGCGATATTTAATATTTCTAATACATGTAAGATATTAACTTGGCTGTAGCTGATTGCTAAATGTCGTTAAAATAACGCTTTATTGCTGTCTTGTAAAGTACTATGAAGGTCTTATATACATATCTCTGGCACGTAAACGAAATTGATTTTAGAAAGCATTAGCCTATATAACATCACCAACACCTTGGTTAAACGATACTTATCCCAATGAATATGTACAAAGTAAATATCTGACTTTACTCACTCAGTTTACTTTGGTTCCACCAGTATGAATATTAATTAACTGAACATTATATAAAACTTTTATTAAACGATATGGTTTGGCTGAAATAATTTTGAACCAATACTTTAAAATTCTACAAAGTCTAAGAACAATAAGAGGAACACGGCCCATGCACGTGCATACCAACCAGCTGGTCGTTTTGATGGACTGAATCAACATTAAGCATTAATTGAATGGGTTAGAGGTAAAGTGATCCAAGTCCGCATTTTCTCATTTTTCTAGAGAAGGCTTTAAAGTTAAAATCAATTTGAAAAAATATATGTTTCATTTTTAATTCATCATTGTTACGTCCATAATTAGAAATATATGGGAAGTTTTGCATTGGTGTTTATTATTAATTCCTACTCGCAGGTATATAATTATCAATGTCGTAAAACCCATTTCTGGCAATTTTTATTTCATTTTTTTTTATTAGTAAACTTTTGAAATTTAGAAATATAAATTTATTTTTAGTATAGAAACTGCCTAGTGTCTCATCGTCTTGCTCCAGTAAAAATTCGGTAATGATTGGCAATGCCCAGACTAATCCATAGAAGGGGTGTTTTATAACATTTCAGCAGCTATTTTACCTATGTCTCAGAGGTAAACTGATCCAAGTCAAAATGTCCCTATGCAAACTGATGGACTTGGATCACTTTACCATTGAAGAAACGTATCAATTTTGAAAGTGAAAACATATATTTTGTTTCATATGTCTTGCAATTTTAAACGAACGGCTTAGATATTTTAGTATATTATCTCCAATATATCTACCTTTCCCAAAATGACATAAACAGGAAAAAATCGAATTTTGGACTTGGATCACTTTACCTCTGAGCCATTCAATTTTGGCTCCACTCTTGCGACGATGACCTAGCTATTACTGAGTCACCTGGTGAGTGTGCACGATATTATTGCAACACATATTTCAAGTTCCTGTTATCATGGTTATACACCGTAGGTGTGAATGCTCTGTCAGTGATCCAAGAGGCCCGAAAAATTGACCCTTGATGTCCCAGGTGGTCCGCTTAGCGAGGTTTGAGACTGGTTTTGTGCAAAAAAAGTGGTTAGAGTCCCGAATAGCGGGGGTGGTCCGCTAAGCGGTAATCCTTAGGCATTACGTCAATGGGAAAAACTTTGGGACTGGACAAAAGTGGTCCGAGACGCGAGGTGGTCCGCTTATTGAGGTGGTCCGGAAGCGAGGTTATACTGTATATAGCTAAGTTGGTGATTTCTTGTTTTAAACCATATTAACACTTGACTAAATTTAATATTTCTAATACATGTAATAAATAAACTTGGCTGTAGACAAGTATGTAATTTATGTGCTTTTCCCATATTAAGCTGGTAACCCACCAAAAAATATCAAATATTTGTACAATTAATGAATAAAACGACATTGTTTAATTTGTCCTTGTATTATATTAGGCCACTATTTTTCGATGTAAAAAAAAAATCTAGCGAGGGAGGGCGGAAAAGAAACATTGAACCTATTTTTGGGAAAGTTAATGAGGGCGACGAAATAAAAAACTTTTGGCATATTAGAAAAAATGTTTAAATAGGAAAATCGTACATCGTGGCACCCTGATTTTATTAGCGTTTCGTGTAGTATATCTAGTTGAGCTAGCTATTGGTTGACAAATTTGGGACAAATACAATGGGGATAGCCTATGAGCGATCTTAAACACATAAATTAATTTATGCCACTTCCTTCTTTAAAAAGGGGGTTCCCAGCCAATTTCTAATAAGAGTTTTATGGAGCTAGTTTGTCTTATCACACCAGTACATATCCGAGCAGCCTCCACCCACACACCCTCAAGTATGTCTGCTAAATATTTAGGACAATTGTCATATATTACATCTGCATATTCCATTATGGGTCTAATAAAGTGTTTTTCGAAGAAAAGTATATTTCAGGCATCTCATTATGTTATAATTTTTCCGGCCTTACCAAGTATGTAATTTATGTGGTTTTGTGATTTATGTTAAAGATTTATTTCCAAGGTGACAGTGCTGGTTTACTTCTTCGAGTCTAACTCCATTATTAGATAAATGTGGATGACGTGAAAGTTCACGCTTTCTAGCTAGTGTCAATGCTAAGGTTTTTAAAAAAACATTGAACATCATAAGTCATTGAATAAACCAGTTAAGTAAGCATTGGAGATCGGAGTTTATCTCACCCACTGACACAGCCGGACTTGTATCTACAATTTCCATAAGGCAAGCCTCATCAGCATAATTATAATCTAATGACACATGCTAAGTTTTCAGCCATGTCATCCAAGTGCACAAGAAAGAGTGAAGGTTTCAAAATAGATCCCTGTACGCCAGCTAGTGGCGGATCCAGGATCTGAAGAAAGGGGGCGCCCGGGGTTTTGGGGAAAATAGGGGGGCGTGCGCCTGCTGCCCCCCCCCCCTCCCCCTAGATACGCCACTGCCAGCGTCCGCAGGGAGGGTAGCAGGATGATGACCATCAAGCACAACGCATTGTAATATTGTCAATAATATTATTAGACATTATTACCTTTGTGACAAGAGAATAGAGATTGTCACTTGTTTCTGCAAATGGCTTGCCAAACTCATTAAAACGTCTATCATACTTTGAACATTTGTTACAAGCCTCTTTTGTAGACAAATATGTACTCATGATGTTTATCATCACATATGGTAACGTTTGCAGTCGTTAGTAGATTCAGCTAACCACCACCATCTCACCAGTGTCCTAAAACGTCCACACATCAAAACATATTTGTTTTAACCATAGACATCTGGTCAAGACCACAGTATCTTCTTTGCAATAGCAAAGAGAGTTTGATCGACAATACTGGAACAAGTCCATGATTTACATGTTCTGTACTTTTAGCGATCACATCAATGCCATGCTTCACCAATGCTAGTGGATGTGCATTATCACGAAGCAATGGCATGGGCCCAGATATTGCTGGTGGCCTTCGGGAGACGTCTTGTAATGTTGCAAAATATTTATGACCAAGAAATGTTATCATGTGCTCCCAATTTAGGTTTCTTCAACAACTCATTGACTACCTTTGCTTATGACTGATGCTGCTCGTCATAGTCTCCCTCTGCTGTGCTTGGCTTTGGAATATCATTAGGAAATGTGGCGGGCGGTAGAGAAATGTAAGATTCTAAGATTGGCTTTATCGTGATGGAACGTACCAAATTGTTGTCAATGATAAGTGTACTATGTAGTTCTTCACCTGTGAATTCATTGGTCACATGTTGTGTCAGTGAAATGGCTGGTCCATGAAATGACGTTTTTTGATGATGTCGATGATGGGTTATGACCTATGTTGTCCATGTTATCGGTTGTGAAGAGGTATTGGAACTGTTGAACGCACTACTCGAGACTGTTTAAATGATTTAACTCTTCCTTTACCGACTTCCCCCTGATAAAACTACCCCCAGAAACTGACTTCTTTTCTAAGGAGGGCCACTGAAGTAGCCCCTGGGCACAATACAGGCCATAGCTATGCGCATGCGCACATCGCACAAATTAAAAATTCAAGAGAACATTGCGTCCATGTCATTGAATATTCTGGTTGGCGATTTTTAACCATGCATGTAATGTAATATCTCCATTGCAATTAATGCATGTACACATGTGGAATTCGCATAAATGCGAAATTGGTAAAGGAAGGTAGTTTTCGCATAAATGCGAACTTGGTAAAGGAAGAGTTAATTGCACTGCTTGTAAATCTGTTTCAAGTTGTAACATTAGGTCATATGATACAGAGAACCTTTTATCAAATAAGATATCTATAAAATTTCGTTTTCTAGTTTTGTTGAGGGAGTCTAGTGTCTCTTTCCATTCGGTCTTGTACGTGTGGAAATAGATTCGCTCCTGCTACACTTTGAGGCATTAAATGTTAAAAGGTCAGATATTGATAGCGCAGCTGTTTTGGCAATATGGTTATTCCCGTCTGGGTTTGGATGTTTGTGCCATCAAGGATCATCTGAACTAACGCAGTAAGGGAAGCTGGCTTGTCATCATAATGTTCATCTGGCAAAAATCCTGTAAATGTGTATTGGTTTTGAAAGATCTCTTTCCCGACTATATTTTCAGCTTTCATAAGAACAACAGCAGCACTCTCTTGATCTCGAGGTTTGACGGCCAACATTTTTCACCAACGTCATAGTCTGGTATTTGTGTGAGAAGCTTCTCCTTCAAACATGTTGAGTGTGTCCGTTCTGACATATTGTCACCAGGCTGTTCAAGTTTTAACCTGTATAGCTGCACTAGGTTCGAGAGCATAAATATGTATTCAGGCTGATTTTATGATTGATGTGTTACCACAATGAAATAAATGAGTTCTGCCAATGCTATGGCATCAGGGGTCAAGTCTAAAGTTTGTTTCGATTCGGTTTTTCAGACAAGTGTTCGATATATATTCCTAAAATGTGTCAGGCACTGTTCATGGTATGCTGCATTAATTGCAATCATGTCTCCAGATGATTATTTTGCTACAATATGGGTATCACGAAGTTATGTCGCCATCTTACAAACACTCGTATCTATTTGTAAACGGTCCAACTTAAATACTAATCTTGATAACAGGACACAATGGGTGTAAAAAAATATTAATTCTATGCAAGCTCTTTTCTGAAAAAACAAAAAAACATAGGTGTACCAGAAAAATGTGGACTACTTTTTTAAATCGCGGTTTTCAAGAAACATACTTTTCTTCGTTTAGGTTAATATAAATAAACGTATTTGTCATTCTGGATATAATTTATATTGTTAAGCTGATCTTATTGCATATCCCATCCAATAAACTCCAAAATAATTATGTTTCCAAGTCAAAATAGCACAAAATCTTAATCGGGTATAGAATTATTATTTTCGATGGCGGCCATTTTATTTTTTTTTATTTTGAGAGTGATCTTTTATTATGACAGGGTGGATCCGGTCCTAATCAGATTCAGCATGCTCCAGACCCCCTATATGCAAATTTTCATGCTTTGATCCGGAAGTGCACATCTTTTTGACATATTGACTCAGCTAGTAAGCCTACCCGCTGATGAAGATATAAATCGCTCACAATAACATACAATCGTGCGTGTATCTGTGATTAATTACATGCGTTTATGTGTGTTCAGATTAGTCAGTAAGCCAAGACATCAATAAGGAATTGCAATATTATATTAGCAACGTAAATATTGATCAATCTAACAATATTGCAGTTTTCGTATGTCAATTTTTTTATGTGAGGAACAACAAAGTGTTACTGATGCCATATTGGCCATATACCGGGGCGGATCCAAGGGGGTGGCTTGGGGGGGTTTAACCCCCCCCCCCCCACCCTCGAAAAAAATAATTATTTAGGGGTTTCCTTATGAGCTGGTTACACACTGAGGGACAAACAGTGCCCAATATGCCTTAGATTGCAGGAGAACGCCCTTAAAAATCAAAACTTTCCCTGCGGTGGGCTTTTCGGACCCCGCGCAGCAGTGAAATATTCCTTTGTCAAATATTAAACCCCCCTGTCAGTGAAAAGCTAAATCCGCCCCTGCTATAGGCCTACCTCTCTAGGCAAAATGGGACGCGAGCAACAGCATGACTGTACCCAGGGGGGGGGGGGCATGGGGTATCTGTGACATCCCTTGCATATTTTCAAAATGCCTTGCTATTCAAAATTTCTAAGGTGCATGTCTTCTCCCCCGTTACCATGATTACCAGATGTACCACCCCCCCCTCCCCCCCTTTGTCTTAGTGTGGATACGGCCCTGTACGCCACTGGTCCGATTGAGGCACTGGTCAAATTCTAGCAACTCTCGCCATACTCAGTAAGCACAAAACATTTGTATAACATTTATACAATGTTGGACCTACGTCGAAAGACGGGCCGAAGTTGAACAACAATATATATGACAAAAAAAACACTCTGAAATTTGTTTTATTGCACAGCCCCCTGACCGATTCGCATGTTAGCTCATGTTGATATTTTCACGTGATCTGTAGCCTACCTTACATCACTTCGGCGTGATTGTTAGTCACTTGTGCAAAAAAATAATGTCAAGAAAGAATACCAGAAATGAAATTTACATTCGCCAGTGGCCGCACTAATTGGCATATTTCTCAAAATGCTTAAGGATGCCAAGGAGGCATTACATAGTAGGCCTATCCAGTTTCCGAATTTGGAGACATCTTAGATCATAAAAATACATTTTAATCTGGTAAACATTTGTTTTCATTTGTCATGTGTGTGAATGTATGATGTTTTCACATGCTTATTCGGCTTAAATTTTTTTACTAAAAATGACTTTTTTTTAATTACTTAGGGTTAGATGTTATTATTTATGGGGTTACACCATATTCAGCGTTCCTTGACGATGAAAATATAGACCTAACTAACTAGGATCAAAGTTTGCGTAGATCTATCATGATATAACTATGGAGATATTGTCGAAAATAGTCTTTCTCGTAATATAACTGCTAATGGCCGCACTAATTTGCATATTACTCGAAAAAGCTCATGGGTGCCAGCTAGGGTGGCATCATCCAGCTTCTGAATCTAGAGACACAAAATCTAGATCACAAAAAGGCAAAAACATAATTACGTGGACCCTATTACACGCTTTGGTCGACCTAAGTTCACTCTAGTGCCACATTTTTTATTTATGTAAACCCTACTCATTTTAACATTTTAGTGCCATAATTATATTATAGTCTATGGCACAAAAATGCTAAAAGATTAGGGCTTACATAAAGAAAGATGTGATTAAATGTTAACACAAACTTAATAGTAGCTAGTAGTAGGCCTGCTTCTATGCTTACACTGCCCTAGTGAATAAACTTACTCCACGGTTGACTGCTTGGCCACTCAGGTGCAGCGTGACTTGACAAAAATGTGTACTGAATACAACAAGATTGGTCCAGAATAGAGATGTATAGAAATGTGTGTTGACACAATTTTTTATTTTATCTTATTCCGATAAAATGAAAAATCGCGGGCCCTTCACACGTAATATTACATGACGAATAGAAAAAAATAATGCCACATTTGCAAAAACATATTTACAATATAGGGCCTACATGTAGGCTAGCCTATTGATTTATCGTGAGAGTAGTCACTCAATAACAGTCAAGGTTGCTGACTTAGTGTGTTGGTGTCCTCTTGGATAGTACAAGTTTACTAATCTTTTTACTGTTAGGTATGCAGGTCTGCGTAGGTCCAATACCTATGTCTTGCAATGAGTTTCATGATATTCTGAAAATATATCAATGTAATAAATGTTGGTGTTTAATTTATACAGCATTAGGCCCTACAGTATATAATAGGTTTATTACTCACACACAAGTCTTGCTTGAATGTGGTAATTATGTTTTTGTGCCGCGCAGTTGCATATCCTTAACCTTTTCACTACCATACATGACGGAAATTTCCGTCGTCATTCGTCAATGAACGTAACCATAAAATGACACAAATTTTCGTCAAATATATACTACATTTATGTATTTTTCGTCATTTGAAGCTGGAAATTGCGTTAGCAATTCCAGCTTCAAATGACGAAAAATAGAACTCCTACACCAGTATATCTGGCTCCTGGCATGCACTCCGGCCTGAAAGTCAAAGGGTTAAGCACATTATACAAAACGGTAATTGCCATTTCAATTAGCATATAATAATGAAAGACAAATTATTTATAACAAAATATACTTTATTTATCATTTTCTATGCGATATGTGTGTCTGGTCCCCTGACATCGTGTTGATCAGTGGCAAGGAGAGATCCAATTGATCATGTTTATTGTCCAGTTGTTGTTAATCTGCCGATGTTGCGTGGTTATTTCTTCATTGTTCTTACATAGGCGTAATACATAACAAGTGTAACATGGATACGGCTTAAATGTGGTAATCCTTGCTAAGCCATAATATTTATTATACATGTACTTCCTGTGGTGTTAAGCCATTAAGTACTACTCACGGCCATTCTGTTCACCAAAGTTAAACGGCAGTCCCGGACGGCAGTAGGTCTTGTTTGTAAAGCAAGCAGCTACTGCTTTTTGGCCTTGCGGGCTACATAGGCCCTATATTGTATTATCAGATCCAAAAAAACATTATTTATTTTCCATCACAAAAAATATTTAATAGACAATTTTTTAGCAATGAATGTAACAGTCAGGAGACCCTTACTATTGCATACGTGTGCTGCTAGCGTAAGGGCCACCTGTTACCCTGGTTATGTAGAGTGCACTCATCTCAACAGTTCGGGAATTAAATAAGATAAAATATAATGACATACATAAATAGCAGTAATTAGGCGATATTGATAATGACAAACGTATAGTAGAAGACGGGCGGTAGAAAATAAGAACGTTAACGTTGCAATGAATAGACATTTACAAAAGGTAAACCATGAATAAAGAATGTAAAACAGATTAAATAGACGAAAAATTACATGTATATCAATTGTGCACAGTGCATGTGTACCCATCGATCAAATTGTTTTTAATATAAGTGGAAAATCCTTTCAAATGGGTATTAATTTTATCAACGATTATTTTGGGGAAATTATCAAGTAAAACATAAATTTGGTTGCGTATATTCTGGCCAATTCATGTTGTACTTTGGGAAGTGACGTTAGGACCGGGTACGTCGTTTTCTTGGGGTGTGTTGTATGGTGTGATTGAGCTGTTGTGTTATTTAAATTATCGTGTAGTAATTTGTGAATAAAATTGAATTGTTGCAATGTGTGTATGTAGGCCCTATACGCAACAAACATCAATGACGGCATCTGATTCATTCGGACTCATGCATTACCGCTACAAAACGTTAGATCGAAGTTGGCTAACGCGATTGTTAGATGTAGGCGGAGTGAATTTCAAATCTAACTGAACAGTTACTAGGCCTACAATGGATAGATTTTAATTCGGATTTCACGCGTCATCTTAAGTGTAAACGTTATGTTGTGTTGAAAATGTGGCGTGTAGGTCTATTCGGCTTTGACATAATTATCATAATGAGTTTTAAAAAGTTATGCAACTCAGTAAATATGTGTCCAGACATATACAGTAGGGCCTTTGTCCCTGTTATCCAAAACAAGATGTTAACCAAATATTAACATGCGGTCCGATAAAAAAAGTGCATAACTTCACAATGTAAGTCTCCAAAAAGAGACATTAAATTTAAATAACAGTTACATTACCTGTTAACATAAATGAAGATCGGCGTTTATCATAAAATGCTACTGGTTCGACGAAGGTTAACATTAGTAGGCCTAATACGTTAGCATGGTCAGGCCTAATAATACAAATTCGATGGTGGTGAGGCATGACTATTTATTAGATAATACAGAGGAAATGAACACCGCTTGGATGTAATAATCTGTTCTAAGCTATTATAATCTGTTGCCTTCGTAGGCCTACATGTCTCATAATAATTACATTTTAAGTCCCAAGAGGCTGTACAAGAGGTGTTGGAAAAAGTTGAAGCAGTAGCAAAAATAAAAGATCCGATACGGATAGGACAAAAGGGTGGAAAACCCCGTCCTCTGAGAGTGACTGTCCCAGACCAATCAGAACGGAGAAAAATACTGAGCAAGGCGAGGAAACTGGCAAAAGTAGAAGAGTTGTCAAAAAAGGTATACATCAAGAGGGACATGACACAGAGAGAACAGCAGGAGTTCAAAAAGCTAGTGGAAGAGAGAGACAGCAAGAGGAGAGAAGCAACAGAACAAGGGGAGAAAGAGGTAGTGTGGTCAATCTGGCGAGAGAAAGTGGTGAAGCGCAAGCCTCCACAACCAGAGGCAGATTAACGCCTAATAAAGAATGCACAGAAAATAAAATAAAAAATAAAAACATAATTAGCACCTGTTCATATAATGCACCACTTTTATCTTGCACTTACACCAATGCCGATGGCATTTTGAATAAACGCACAGAGTTCACCTCAAGAGTAAGTGGTGATATTATAGGATTGACAGAAGTGAATCCAAAAAATGCTAAGTTAGGCATCCAGTCAGCTGAGTTATCACTGGATAACTACCAGTGTACCAGTGTATATATTCACCAAAAGGCAGAGGAACATAGATAGATAGATAGATGTTTTATTGACAATAATTCAAGTCATTGCTGACTTATTTGTCATAGCAATATATATATATATATATATATATACAATATGTACAGCAGGGTTAGAATGGTTAGTTCTGTGAATCACATATATCGGCATGATATGTACACTTACATTCCGGCTTGCAATTAAACAGACTTAGGGTATTTAAAATACTCATCATAACTATTTAAAATAACGTCAAACACAATACATCATTATCATGTTATAAGTACATGGGACATATATGTTTCCCGCACCAAAACCAGAGATAAAATAGCTACTATAACTTCTAAATGGCAGCAAAAATGACACTCTGGAAAGCGTGGAAACTTAAGAATTATATACAAGTTTACATTTTGTCTAGTGAGCGTTAAAACACAGTATTAGTAGTTATATGATCTTTAACATGTTACATACTTTATACTTCGTCATTTGAGCGCTTCTCGGTCACACCATAGACATTTCCACATATCATTAAATATTAACACCGGGAGTGAAAACCTCCCAGACCTCAAAGAAAGAGTCAGTTGACAGAGCAGCTCTGAGTAATTCCTTAGGGTCCCACCCGGTCCAATAACACAGGCGACGGGAATGGTCCCCTAAACTTAAAACAATAAATCTAGCCCTAAACCTAAAAGAATAATCCCAAGTGAAATAATCTAATATATGGCAATGCCCAGTGTCTGACCATATGAAATGACATTAACATGATAAAGTTCATTAGAATGAGATTAAAAGAACAGATATATACATCACTAATTAAAATATTACTGGATATATTCAATCTAAAGTATAACTAGCTCATCAGTACCGCGCAGAATTGCTGCAGATCGATGAACTGGACACGACGCCCTCACTAAAAATGATTTTTCACATGATTTACACATATTTTCTACAGCTTTAGAGCTGAATAGCACCACACATATATTACTAGTAGTGGAAGCCCTTGTACCTGACCAAGTTCGTGAGTGTGGAGGTTGTTAAACTACTATTTTCTCAAAACACACATAAGTATACTTTGCAAGAGCATTGATTATTGCATGGTTTTCACTGCTCATGATAGATTTAAATTGTTCAGTATCGTATTGGGTATTAAAGTTTGTGATATATTTTCCAGCCTCAGAGAGAAGAGCTTTTCTATCGAGTTCGAACGTATTACACTGCATTAAGAAATGAATCTCGTCATCAACTTGAGTCTTCTGACAACGTCGGCATATACGATTAGCTACAGGGTTTTTGGGTCTGGTATGTCTCCCCCTTTCTATTTCTAAATTGTGGGAGCTAAGGCGAAGCCGAGCCACCGCAGCGATTAGTCTTGTGTCAGTTAGATCACTTACATATGTAGCGAGTTTCGGAAAGAAAGAGAAAGTGTTGTATGTTCTAAGTTTTGTGTGTTGGTTCTGGCATGAGATTTTTTCAGTCCAGTCATCAATAAATTTGTCTTCAGTTTGTTGTTTAACATTATTTATGAACCTACACCTTCTTTCTATCGTCTGCGTTTCCCAGAAAGAACCCAGATTCAGATTAAAAGTTAATGTTTTTACATGCGTAGTCCAATTTTCGATTCCTATACTGTCTAGTCCCAAGAGACAGTTGTACGCGTTTTTCAAGATGTGGTTTTCTGGTAAAGCTATGAGACGAGCCCAGTATTTCAGGGTCTGGACTTGTTGTTTCAGCAAAAGAGGGAAATGACCGGTGTCGCCGTATATGACCAGAGTGGGTGTTTGTCTTCTTACACCAAGCATGTTTTTTAGATAGGAGAGATGTATTTTCTCGAAGTCATTTTGCTCTCTACCATTGTATAGTATTTCAGAGCCATACATCAGAATAGGGCTTATCAAACTGTCAAATAGTTTTAGTGTTAGGTTTGGGTGTAATTTGCACAGTGAGGGTGTGGTGTAGCTTTTAATCGCGTATAATGCTTTTTAGCCTGCTCTGACAAGTATGTATAATTTTTAGCAAATATGTTGGGGCTGTTGCTGCACCATAGTCCGAGATATTTGTATGATTCACATATTTCTAGTCTGTCCTCTCCTATCTTAAATTCATATGTCTCATCTGCGTACCCTTTATTGTGTATGACTACTTTATTTTTAGGTAGGCTAATTATTAGTCGCCATAATCTACAGTAGCCCCAAAATAATGAGATCTGCTTCTGTAGTCCTTCGGCTGTATCCGAAAAAGCACAATATCGTCAGCAAAAAGTAAATACATAATTACCATACCCCCTAATTTGACACCTAAGCTTCTATCTAGATATTCTGAGATGTCGCAAAGAAATTATGTGAAAAGTTTCGGGCTTAAAACGCCACCCTGTAGGACGCCAAACTTGCTTTTAATGGGTTTGCTAAATTTATTTCTCCATTTAACACGGCCATTAGACTTGTTAAACATTGATTTAATAACCGAGAGGAATTTACCGTCAACGAAGCGTTTTTTCAACTTGAAGACTAATGCGTCTCTATTTACGTAATCAAATGCTTTCGTAAAGTCAATATAGCACGCATATAAAGGTTTTTTTGTGGGCCTTTTGCGAGACTACAAGGGATTGTAGTATAAAAATATTATCGATGGTCCTGCTATTTCTTTTGAACCCAGCCTGACATGGGTCATCGTCAATACATACTTCGTTTTGTATGACAAACGCGTTTCTAGGATAGATTCGAAGAGCTTACCTAAGGCTGGCATAACACTGATTCTCCTATAGTTATCTGCACATGATTTACTTCCACTTTTATGGATTGGAGTGATTGCCCCTTGGACCCATTTATCTGGGTAATCCCCTGTGCTTAAGATATTGTTAAATGATGCTTCCAACAATGGCAAGAACGTTATCATATCACTTTCAATAAATTCCAGCGATATGCCGTCTATACCAGGTGATTTGCCTTTTTTTAGTTTTTTCAAAGCATGTATAATTTCACATTATGTCATGTTGCTGTTTAGTATGTTGTTCGCAATATCTTGCTTTATATTAAATGGTGGATTTCCATCTTTCCAGCTGCTTATTTTATTTTCAAGGAGGCTGCTATCGATTTTCGTTTAAGATTTTTCAGAAATCCCCAATCGTTGTTAGGGTTTTCGGTGGTTAAACATTGGAGTTCTTGCTTACATTTCTTGATGTGGGTTCTCTTTTTTTTCTGTACTAGTTGTTTATATTTCTTACATAAAGCAAAATAGGTGTCGCTGTTTTTGGGTATAGCTATATCGTGCTGGTGTCCAAATCTATTAACTTCATTTTTAAGTTACTTACATTCGCTATCAAACCAGCTGTTACTTGGGAAACATTTATGCTCTAGTTTTTTGTTTAGAAGATGTTTTTTAACCTCTTGAGTGCCACTATGACGACTTAAGTCGTCATACTTTTGTCGCTCCCCTGTGCCGCAATGACGACTTAAGTCGTCATTTGTCAAGTATTCACCAATAGCCCCCCTGGAACGAGTAGGTCCCCTAATTCATTTGTGTCTGCCTCAGAGTAGAGGGTGGGGGATTCCCGGGAATTCTGTGTTCAGCGTCACATGATCACTGCATTGAGCACATGATCACACAGCGATCACGTGACACACTTTTTCTCCTAAATGTACTTATTTGCATAAATTCAAAATGGCTTCCGTAGGCCATCTTGTATTTTTAACATTGACAGAATATCCTTAGAATCTTATGTAATACCTCATTTTTGACTAATTTGAGTACACTGATTCCATTGGTATGGTTATTTCTACGATTCAAGGTCATCTAGAGCTCAAACCAAGATGGTTGCCGTCGCGGCCATCTTGAATTTTCAATTTGTCATAGGATAGCCATAGAATCTTGTGCTATACCTCATTTTTGACCAATTTGACTACACTGAATTCATTGAAATGGTTATTTTTACGTTTCAATGTCATATGAAGGTTCAAAACAATGTGGCCACCAATAACCAGAAAATACATGGAAACTGTGAAAAGTGTTTTTATTAAATAATTTATCTGCTTTGCCCTTATCTGCTTTGCCCTTTACATGATCCTATCCTGACCCTGGAGTAGAACCTCAGTAAAGGGCAACCCCAACGCATGTCACCTTTAGTACCCAGGTGTGGGTGCTTTGTGACTTGAAGCCCATGTTCTACATGACTCCAATTGACCTCATTTTGCACTGATGTTAGTGCTGGTACAGGGGGTGATATAAGAGGGGACTCGTGATATAAGAGTTGTGTATTACCCCTCCAAGCCACATATATTCACTGTACCCCCCCCCCTCCCCCCTAGATTGCGTGTTGGAAGGCTTCCCAGCCACATTATGTCAACTGTAGCCTTGTGGAACACTTCCCCACAACAAAAAATACGTGGACACTGTAAAAAAAAGTTTTATTCAATATTTTAGCTGGTTTAACCTTGGTTTGACCTTTATATGACCTTGACCTGACCCTGGAGTAGAATCCCAGCAAAGGAAAACCCCAACCAATGTCACCTTGAGTACCCAGTTTTGGGTGCCTCGTGTGCTTTGTGACTTCAAGCCCATGTTCCACAATACTCCATTTGACCATATTTTGCATTGATTTTCGTGCTGGTAGAGGGAATGATATAAGAGGGACGGTTGATAAAAGAGTGGGGTATTACCCCTCCAAGCCACATAATAGTCACTGTACCCCCTTTAAGATGCGTGTTGGAAGGCTCCCCAGCCAAAATATGTTAACTGCAGCCCTGTGGAACACTTTCTTGCAACAAAAAAAACGCAAAAAATGTTTTTTATTTGATATTTTAGCTCATTTGACTTTCAAATGACCTTGACATGACCTTGACATGACCTTGGGGTAGTACCCCTGTAAATTCTAACCCCAACCCAAGTCAGCTTGTAGCCAGGTGTGGGCCCATCAACGCTACGCAGCGCGACCTGGTATTCGCTCTGTTTCTCTGGACACCATTTATATATGTATCGTGGTCTGTGATCTTCTACATTTGTATCCGGTGGTTTTGATTTCTGATTTGTAAAATGCGAGAACATTTGCAATGCAAACGACATGGGTCTGTGATCGGAATCAATGTGTTTCGGCCAAATTTGAAAATTAAAAATAAGGTTTAGTAGGTTATATGGGGTTAAAAGGTAGTCAACTACACTCCGGCCGCGTCTACAGTAAAATGTGTAGTCCCCTTTGTTGCAATCCTCTCCTAACCTACCATTACATATTCTCGCTCAGTCCTGTGTTTTTGCATAAGTCTAACATGTTCTCTCCGTGTGTGTCACTTACCTCGTCCCGATTAATTCTTGATTTAATAGTTAAGCTAGGACTATTTAAACAGTTTGGGTTTTCGATGAAATTATTTTTCGAGCCGGTTCTTGAATTAAAATCTCCACAGTACATCACGTGACAAGACGCAGAGTATTTCGCAAATTCAGATCCAAGTGTATCGAATATATCGGCTTCCACTGTGTGATAGGATTCGCGTGGTGGTATGTAAACAATACCGATCATAATATTTTTCTTCAGGTTTGTAAGCCCGGTGTGTTTGATAGTTATCCAGACCAGACAATCATTAACTTGTTTTATTTGTACAATTTTGTTCAGCTAATTTGCAATAAGGATTCCGATACCCCTAGACGCTCGCTTAGCTTTCGAATGTCTATATTTGCATGGGAAGGTATAGTACTCGAATCCATTAATATTTAATGCAAAGTGTTTATCCTTCATTGTTTCTACGAAGCCGATAATGGAGAATTTCGAGAGATAGTCTCGTACTCTCTTATCTTGCAATTTTGTTGAAATACCTCGAATATTCCAGCACAGTATATCAATTAGATTAGAATTCGGGTTACAACGGTCCTTTAAAGTTGCAGGTGTAATACAATTTAAGTTACTTACTCGTTTATTAGCTCTTCTCTCTTGGCTTTTTGGCAAATTTACCTCTCTGCTCGGAATTTGCGATTGTGAAAATTTACAGCTTCTGTAACGGTAGGCCCTACGTGCTGGCAGATCTTTCCCCTGATTATTTAAATGAAGTTTGTCTTTCATGTAGTAGGCATTCCGATCCTGTTGGAAAGAGCTGGTGTCCACTATTTTAACTTGTGGGATTTTGTCTGTCTTGTATTTTAAGAATGCATTATATGTATCGATTTTGTCATTCAGATCCGGATTGTCCCAGCGGTATGGTAAGGCTACCATGTGTATGTCGGCTGTGGGATTAGGAGATACAGCTGTGTCTATTAACTTGTCACTGGCTAGTATGGTCTGTCCTAGTGATGTTTTTTGCGAAATTTGTTAGTAGGCCTACCACAGAAAAGCATTAGGCGATTGCTGTCCAAATATCCTTTGTTGTGAACTATATCGTTATGTATGCGCTCAACAGTTGCACCACGTTTTCCATATCTATATATTAGAGAAGGGTTAGGAGCTCTCCAGATACATTTAACCCGTTTGTGACGAGCCCCGGAGATCTCCGTAATTTAGGGAGACCATTCAGATACGAGGCCCGGAGATCTCCGGGTCTGATTGCATGAGATAACTATGACGTCATAAAATAATCTCGTTTCAGAAAGAGCGCAGTAGCATAATGATCTCGTGTTCAACGGGTTAAGCAATAAAGATATAGACGGAGTATGGTGCAGTAATAGTCTTAGAGGGGCCGACGAACTAGTGATAGGGTGTGTATATAGATCCCCCAGTAACACAGACAAGCAAGACGATGAATTTAATAATTGGCTGTTGGCAGGATCAAATATAAAAAGCATCGCACATGGTGATTATGGGAGATTTTAACCACCCAGAATTAGACTGGATGGAAGTGAAAAACACCAAGCCAGATAATCACAAGGCATCAAAATTCCTAGAGATGATAAGATATTGTTTTTGGACCCAACACATCACTGAACCAACACATTACAGAGGTTGCCAAACCCCAAACATACTAGACCTGGTGTTCAGCAATGAAGAAGGACTTGTTGAGAAGGTCCAAACAGAAAGACCCTTGGGCAAGAGCCACCATAAAATTATAAAATTCAATATCAGAAGCTATACACAGAAAAAGACTAAGTCGATAACAAAACTTACATATGACAGAGGGGATTATGACTCAATGAGACAAGAGATGGCAAAAATAGAATGGGACCAAATTATGAAAGGGAAAAATCTTGAAGAAACCTGAGAGAAATTCGAGGGGATGATGAAAGACGTAGTGAAGAAACATATACCATGCAAAAGAATAACATCAGGGGCGAAACAGAAAAAAACACCATTATGGATGAATAGCAACGTAATGAGAAAGATAAAGAAAAAGAACAAAGCCTATACACAGTTTCTGAACATCCAAGGGTTCTAAGGGAGCTAGCAAGCCAAGTGGCTTACCCATTATACATTATATTCAAAAAAGTTTGAGCGATAGTGAATTACCAGCCAGCTGGAAGTTGGGTCATATAACACCAATTTTTAAGAAAGGTTCTAAAAACACGGGGCATTTGACTTTGACTTGGTACTCCAGCAGCACCTCCATTTGGGGTATCAGGCTGGAGGGGAGAAAGGGCTGGTGGACTTAGTCAACCAGCTGACTCTTGAACGCTGCCACAGTTTTTGATTCTATTGCAGCTTGCAGTCTTGTTTTCAAGTCAGTCCAGCCCAGATTGTGAATGAGAGATGTCACACTGGCTGTTTGTCTATAATTTTGGGTGACAAATCTTGCTGCTGATCTTTGAATTTTTTCTAATTTTTAATTTGACTTTGAAAACTTTGAAAACATATCCAGCGGCACCTCCTATTTGGAGTATCAGGCTGGAGGGGGGAAAGGGCTGGTGGATTTAGTCAACCAGTTGACTCTTGAACGCTGCCACAGTTTTTGATTCTATGGCAGCTGCCGGAAGAGAATTCCAATCAGGGTTAGTTCGATGCCAAAATTGACCCAATGTTGGGCTGATGTTGGGCCAGCGTCGTAGACGATGGTCCAGCATCAGCCCAACATTCGGTCAACGCCTGTTGTTTGCTGGAACCCCTATTACTAGCCGTGTTAATAATCATTTACAAATTATGCTGAGTTATTTGAAGCTGCATATCCATATTTAGCAACATTTGGTGAACATGTTTGGAGCGGAGAGGCAAGCACAAGTTTACAAGCGTCGGCTGTAGGCCTACTGTAAAGAATGATAGGCCTACATTTTCTAGATAACTTGGATGCACTCAAGATTGGACAGCTTATAATTGGTCCTTTTTTATAATCATGAAATTAGTCAAAGAATGGCTAGTGTGTAGGCGTACACGCGCTTTATTATCATGTGCATTACCATAATCCAGTGTAATCACCGAACACAATGCTGACCTATTTCTGGCTTAATGTCAGCATTGTCATTGATCCAGTCTAGCCTGCGTAGGGGGGGGGGGGGCTATGCACAAAAGTAGCTTGTTGAAGCACCATTCTTTCAATCATTTTTGCTGTTTAAACACAAATTATCCACAGTTGGCTAGTCAGATGGAGTGGGACAGCGAGCCAGTCTACCCCCACCTGAATAAAAAACTGTTCTGAGTTCTACAAGACATGTAACTGTTAGGTTCTGAACATTGTGCGTTTTTAAGGTTTCGCGTAAATGCCGGCCAGCATGCAACTTCCATCTGTCATGTCTGTTTGTATTTATTAATTGGGACTAAAACATTGATATACCTAATTTATAGCAACAGTTTTGCTGAAAGAGTGCATCTGACTATAAACTGAGTTATTTAGCTCTTTTCTTATGTGCTTATAGAATAAGGAGCGTGAATGAAACTGAATAATTTTAGGTTTGAATTTCAGCAAACCATTTCCTTGTTTTTTCGCCCAGTCTTTGAAGTTTGCTTTTTTTTAATGGGGTCTCACACAAGTAATTACAGTCCTATTGACTTTCATGTATTATCGCCCACACGCTTGACACCACAGCCCAGTAAACACGAGAAGTTGAACCAATGTTGATTTAACGATGGACCAGCATTAAATCTAGTCTACATGGATTGGACATTGTCATTGATGTCAATGATGATTGATTGGTTCAATCAATGTCTCGTGTTTACTGACACTGACACTGTTTGCTGGGAGTGGGTAGTTAGAACGATCTCGCCCTCAGGCTCAGACTCCACTATGTTCCGGGTTAGAACGCAGCATGTATCTGAAACGTAAGATACTCACATCATCACAAATGGTTAAAATGGCCGAATTATTTTTCGGGAGGTGTTTTAAAAATGCTCTCACTTGAGTCTTGATAAATAACTGATGGAATGTTTCAAAATCAGCTGAGTGGATGCATAAAAGGTCACTAAGCTAGGTCAACCCAATTAAAATTTATTTCGAGGGTGGTAATAGGGGTTAAATCGATCGTGTGTCGCCGGCGACACGCTATCTTACGGTTCAGACATGGATTGGAATGCTTGCTAACCCGTAACACGTTGTGAAGGGTGGAGTTTGCTAACTAGGAGTGGGAGGCCTATAAAAAAATCCCATTATAACTTTCCCGTATGAATAGCCACTCCGTTTTTTGTAGGGGTCGTTCAACAATTACGTGACGCTTTTTTGGACGATTTTCGACCCTCCCCCTTCGTAACGGTTTTCAACGTTACTTTGAAATGACTAAAGGATCTATGGCTCTGCGTTCCGTAACTCATCCCTAAACCCCCCCTCCCCCCTCTAAGCGTTACGTAATTGTTGAACGGCCCCATAGTCCAGGGGCAGCGCCAGGGGTCCAGATACCCGATAAAACTCTAGAAGAGCATAGAAGAGTTCACTTTGTTGCATTGAATCCCAGTCTGTCAAAGGGTTAAGCAAATCAAGCTAAACAATTTGTATCAAATTGTCCATGGAAAGGCCCCTCAATATCTAAAGCGGGACATTTCCATGGTCAATGATCAACATTATTTTTTCACCAGAAATAGTATTCTATCAGTTGTTTTACCCTACGTAAAATCATCGAATAAAAAACATTTAGATTCTCAGCCGGTAAGACATGGAATGCGCTCTCAGCTTCTCTGAGATCAGCTGAAGACTTGCTTTCGTTTAAGAAAGGAGTCGATAAGTATCTTAGAGAGGAGCTAATTACTGAAAAAGCTTGGAGTGATTTTCATTTCTATAAAAGCTGCATACCGGGTAACTGTTTTGTTTATTTCGATAAAAATAACCTAAAACGTACAAAACTTGTCATATTGTCCTAAAGGCCTTAGTAATGCACTAAAACTGGTAAATGTAGCAGAATTAGTTCACCATGCGAGCACCATCAAGTATTATGCAGTAGTGAATTGGTTTGTGTACAATTTGTATGTATTAGTGGTAAGGTTATGGGCCAATATAATGTTACATTGGACTCCACCAAACTGCCTTAATAGCAAACACTAGACGTTGAACTGAATCGGCATAATGTAATGTAATCAGGTTCGATACCATGTCAATAAATGCTATCGCATTAAAATCTTTACCGGGTGTAAATCTTCATACGGTAAACTGACTTCCGGCGTATATAAGTTTTCACCCACATGTAAATATTAACCTGCTCTTTATGGTTAAATTTTCCGTTTATTTTTCATAAAACCAGCTTATTTATCATATTTATCCTTGCCCGAATGCTCAGTAAGTTTAATCAGATCACAAGGAATGCTACAGTAATTGACAAATATTTAAAATCTATGTTTAAAAGGCTGTAGATCGATACGAACTATTTTGTGTCTGTAGACCCCCTGTGTACTGATGACGATATGTTGAAAAATATTGTACAAAGTGTAGGTATACAATGTGACCAGGTTCTAGCACATACGCGTCCGGTCAATCTCCATTAATAAGAGGTGGATTGTATGTGTAGTTTTTTTTCTCTAAGTCTTTGTATACGAATATTCGCCATCTTGAAAATGTACACTGGTTGATAGTGCACAGTTGAATGGTAATTCTGAGGTTAGTGGTAATTCTGAGGTTAGTTAAATTTTAAAAGTATAACAAGAACACAATTTAATGCTTATAAAAATAACATTTATTTTTAGGACAATAAAATTTCATAATATATCTGAAATGTAGGATATTGTGCACGATCTGACATTATTATAGCTAGATATTGAGTCTAGCAAAGTCAATATTGTTCCTCTGATGCAATATAGATACGCAGTATGATATATTGTGAATGTACTGCTTCGTTTCTTAATATGTCCACAATCCCGTTTTTCTTATTGTGTACATGCATGTACTGAAATGTTGTATGTGCTACAACCTGGCCACATTGTATACCTACATATAGCAGGTAAATATATACATCCGGTGAAAATACTTATACGTTTGCGTATGAAGACTTACATCCGGTAAAGATATCAATGCGATAGTATTTATTGACATGGTATCGAACCTGGTAATGGTCAGTACCGAAGACGATGGGCTGCCATTAGTCTGCCATTGGATCAATACCTGGTGTTAGCTGAGATACAAAGCCCAAATAACCAGCGTAGACATCCTGAGACTAGGTCAAAAAAACTGTTGGAAATCGGTTACAGTAAAGTCTGATGTTTTAAAGAGTATTTTATTTTATCGCATAGCGCGATTTATGTCACTGTATGTGATGATTTACAATAAAATAAATTAAAGTCTGATATTGTCTAGTAGCATTTTGACTATATATTGAAATGCCCATGAGATAACCAATACAAAAATTCAAATTTTTTTCAACAAAATCACGAAAATCAAAAGATTTACATCACTGAATTTGGTGGTGATTCCGACGACAATTTCCACGGACTGGGAGGGCGTCTTAATGGCGGGCCAGAGGCTCAGATGCTGGCCCACACTTAAAAGCACCATACTAAGATATAGTCCTATTTTTCAGGTGAGTGACATTCTCCATACCCGTAGCTAAATTAAACATTACATTATCATGATTATATGCATATATCTCCCATATCACACAAAGTAATAACTCCTAGATATGTCTAAATGACATGAGATAATACACTTTTTACTGTGAAAAATGAAATGAATCAGGCTTTAGGCCACCTTTGTGCACATATAGGCTAAACTGGGCCAGGAGAACCTCCTGAGGATGGTGAGATGATTGAGATGACACTGTCCTCCAGACACAAGACTCGAAATTCGAGCCCTGGCGGTCTGAGGCCGAGCACGCTACCTCTCGGTCACGGAGGCTCCCCACAATACTGACTTTCACACGTGGATGGGGAAGAAACATTTTTGTTTCTTTCAAACCGCCGAGTCTGGGAACCGAACCCCAAACTCTGGCGTAAAAGGCAGCGGTGGGGTTTTTAGGCCACCTTTGTGCACATATAGGCTAAACTGGGCCAGGAGAACCCCTTGATGAATGAGATGACACTGCCCTACAGACACAGGATTCGAAATACGAGCCCTGGCGGTTTGAGTCCGAGCACGCGGTCACAGAGGTTCTCCATAATATGGAATCTGAATGCGAACAAGATGATGCGGTTGTAGAAATTAATCATGATTCAAGCTGTAGTTTTTGCATGTGTTTTGCATGTTTTCTTTTGTTAACATAAATAAATACACTTCAAAAAAGTTATGAATGAGATTGAAAATTGTCATATCACGAATGATGAATTAGAGAAAATAACTTTCAAGATTAGCTAAGTGACATGTTTCAGTGTTATATGATATGCATTTAGGATTCCATCCTTAATGTGCATACAGTTTTTAATTCATGGTAAAGTGTTCTTTACGAATGTCTCGACTATTAGGCATTATATGAGATTTTTTATGCTGTTTCATTTAATGGTTTTGTCATAATTTTTGATGTGTTAATTCTGATGGTGTTTGTGTGATTGACTACCACCGTGACATTTTCATTAATAGATGACTGAACAAGTGGAAATCTTTTTTTAGAAGGGGCGGCCTCCAAGAATCTATTTTGTCGCATTTTCCTTTTTAAAAGTACGTAGAGCTACTAATCTGTGTGTAACGTTTACATAATACGAAATGAACTATTGGAATTACGAGTATAATTATTGGTTTTCTCACTCGTAGGCCTATCTCTTAGGTTTCTTCCTGGTTTCCTGTATGTACTAACTATCAATAAACACACATACAAAAGTAAGGTATATGCTATTCTAAAAATGTCACAGATGATGAATCGAGGGGAAATTACTCAAAGGTTAGTTATTTACATGTTTATCTAATATTATAAAATATTTTGAAGATTTGTACATTAATACCTAGACTATATAGGGAGCTAGTGACTTTAGGTTGTTCCCTGCACTTTATATCAATATTGCTAAAGGAAAAAGCCTAAAGTCGAGACTATGTGCTCCTCTTCCAGAAAGACTTCACATGTTTTTTATAGTGCACCTTGCTACAAAGCCATATGCAGCAATGCATACTCAATACCTTCGATCAGTTTGGATCACTGTATAATTATGTAAAATTACAGTGACCAAAATCCGACCCAAACAGGAGTGCAGCCACTTACCCCAGTCTATGAGTCTACAGCCGAACCGAATGAGCCACCTCGGAAGGCTCAGTGCACATGGAGCATGATTCTTGGGTAACTTCTTGGGAACATTGGGTATCCAGGAGTGATGATTATAACTTGATTTTAGCCTAGTTTTCATTAACCTATTTTCCGCGAGATGCACTATATCATGTATATCGCTAAATCACTACAAAGAATGCTGGTTAGGATTTACTTAGCTATCAGCTCAACCCTTTAAGATCGATTCAGAACACGACATCAAGATACATTGTATTAGATCCACTCTTCTTATTTTTATGGATACAACAATTGTATTAACACAACAGAAAAAAACAATATTTGGAACATTTCTGGCTTTTAACGAAAAATGTCAATGTCTGGGGGTAATTTGGCGTATGTGTAACGTTATGGACAAGTAATAAGGCGGATGTATTGCAAAGGACAGGCAATATGGCGTATGTGCTCGTGTCGGACAAGTAATATGGCGCATGTGCTCGTATAAGACAAGTAATATGACGTATGTAAAATAAATGGACAAGTAATATGGCTTATGTGGATAAAAATCAGACAAACTTATTTTTTATATATTAAGCTGCAAGATACAAACTAAAAAAAATAATCTGATTCTGACGTACAATTCTATGCTCTTAATCGCAAGGAGTTATAACACCAAAATTACACATTTTAGGCTTCACCAATCAGTTATTTCTACATCGCACCCACATACGCCATATTGCACCGTCAACGACGATACATAGAATGATAGGGAGATCTATCATGTCTATAGCTTTAAATAAGTTTTGGCCTAAAAATCACATCTGACAAGTTACCCTGAGGATTCAATTATTAAATCAAATTAAAAAACTTTTGTTTCTTGAAAATAGGGGGACAACTTCTATTGGAAATGTGGCTATAATTAAAGATTTTATGGTAGATCTATATGAATCTAAGTTACTGTATTTATTCTAATAATCGCCCAGGGTGTTAATTAAAATACTGCCTCAGATTACAGTCAGGATGGACGCTTATTAGACTAAGAGTAGTTTTTGAATGATCATATAGTGTACAGGATCATAATAATTGTGGGTTTTATTTTCAAATCAGGGGGGGGTGGACGTTTATTGGAGTACCGGTATGAGCGTTTATTAGAATGAGAATACGGTACCCCTGTTCCCGCTAACACTGCCTTCCCAAACAGGGTAGGTACACTGTAGATGCATTTTTTTTACTATTTTCCGGTTCTCCAAAATAGGGTAGGCAGGGGAGCCTTTTTGTCAGATACATGTACTGCCGAATTGCCCCAATAGGACCATGAAGACTGGTCACACAAAAATACATCAGGATAAGCAATATGCCAACAATATGTATGTGCACACATACCTGGGGTCTGGGGAGTGTTTAAAAAAGGATCGGTCTGTAATAGAAAACAGAGTTATTTTTGTTTTGGCCTGAGCATGTGCTATGCTTTTGAAACATTATTGATTTTTAATTTGAAAAATAAGTCTCCCCACAACTAGACGATACCACGGTTGTGGTTCTTCTTCTTCTTTGTGAGAACAGCGTTCGCTCCTTTCTTGGAGCATTGCACGCCGTGGTGTGTGTGCACATATTACAGTAACATGTCGGAAACTCGTGTTAAAGAGTGCTAGTTGTAACCTAAAGAGAAAACAGGAGGTTACAGCAAAACAAAAATTTGTGCATAAAAAACAAAGGTGAATTAAAAAACCCTGTGGTTTACATAGTATTCAGTCGTAGGCTGAAGGAGTCTCGTGTTGGAGAGGAGACAACATGGAGTGGGAGGCTGTTCCAGACTGGTATAGTGCAGGGTAAGGAGGAAAATTTGTAAGGGTCATTTGACGGGCTCAGTGGAATATACCTCCACGGATGGAATCCTCGTGTTTGTCTGGTGGATAGGGTCAACCACCTGTGCCAGGGATCTCCCATTGTAGTATGCACTATTCTGTACATTGTATGCAGTCTCATATTACTGCGACGCACAGCAAGGGATTCCCAGCCAAGGTGGTTAACCATCTCGCTAACACTGCTGGTATTATGCCAGCGGTTGCAGACATACCTTGCAGCACGTCTCTGCACCATCTCCACTTTTTTGATATTATCAGATGTATGTGGGCTCCAAACCGTGGAGGCATATTCCAGGTGAGGTCGGACTAAAGATTGATATGCTTGGGTCTTGACAGCCTGCGATGAAATTTTCAAGTTTCTGCGCAGGAGGCCAAGAACGCTATTAGCTTTTGCTGTAACATTGTTGATGTGGGAGTTAAATTTAAGATCGGGAGTAAGTGTTAGGCCAAGATATTTAACAGAATCTGTACTTTGGAGTGGCTGGTCATGTAGATTGTAAGATGCATTGATTTTAGATTTGCTTCTGCCGGTCCTCATGGTAAAACACTTGTCTGCATTAAACTGCATAAGCCAAGTCTTTTCCCAGGAGCCGACAGAATTTAGGTCAGATTGGAGTAGTTCGGTGTCTTTTTTACATCTGATGGGACGGTAAATAATACAGTCATCAGCGAATAAGCGGACTGTACTATTCACGACCCCATCAGGGAGGTCATTTATGAGGAATTGGAAGGTACTCAGTCAATATCTCTGCTGACTGGCTGCCAGGATCCTTATTTTTGCACAGAGACAGCATCACCCAAGCGCGAGCTACTATGTATGAACACAAAAGTGGACGCATTATCAAGACAACAGGACCAGGCGGAATGGGAGCTGGATCTGACAGTGGCTCAGAAAGTTTTATTCTGTCGCTCGCTGGAAGATTCTTTCGCCTCAGCAGCGACCAGGAGTGGTTTGGCTCTCCAGGAGGCTACATCGAAATTGATTGATAATGACCTTGAGCTGCTCTGGGAGCCACAGGACACAGGGCTACAAGTAGTTAGAATCACTGTTACTCGAAATAGGTGTACCCTCGCTAGAACTAGGTGGACCACCATTGCTGGTGGAAAGGCATAAAGCAGGGTTTGTTTGAAATCCCACCTGTGGTGCAGCGCATTTGTCCCCAGAGCCCTAAGGTCGTGTCGATCGATAGTATAACAGAGAAAATTTGTTGATGCTGGACAAATATTCTAACTTACCTTGCAGACTGTTGACCAACATTAAACCGTGCAGCATAAATTGTTTTTCAGCATCCCATCTAACATGATACGTAAAATCAATGTTGCATTAATGTTGGACCACCGTCGTAAACAATGGCCCAACATTAATCCAACATTTGCTGAACATGTGGAAACAGGCAAGAGGGCTCCAGGGGATTTTCAAGACTTCCCCGAAATTCTGTGGTTCACATGGTTCACCAATGATAAAGCTTGAATGCAGAAGTTAGAACTACATACCGCCACCCCCGTTTGAGTAGCCACTCCGCCAAAAGAAAAATCGGGATGGGGTTGAGAGATTTTTTTGTGTCAGATTATTTTTTTTACAGTTTGTTTAATTTTTGTTTTCAGTTTTTTTTACCAAATATTTTATTCAAGATCCACTATCTAACTTTTCAAGTTAATGAATGGGAATGGCACTGATAACATAGAGCAAGGTGACCACTCTCTTTATCTCATCTTTATTTGAAATCGGTACATTTTTCAGATTTGTGAATCATTTGTTTATAACATTACGTCATTAGCAAGGAATAGTTTGTTTGAAAATAATTGATTAGCAATTTTCTCCTTTATTGACTAACATCACAGCCTAATCATTGATGTACAAATATTTTGCTAATCTATTTCAAATTTGATTAGGGAATGGGAAGAATTGCATAGCTTTTTATATATATATTTTATTAACCTCCACACTGAGAGAGCATATTATTGTACATTTATTTCATCAATACATATTTAAAAAAGCAATCTAAGTTAACACATAATAATACATACAGCTAACCAGTTGTTAACAGTTCAAACGTGAAAAAAAAGTACTAAAAAACCCCACATAGTATGTACAATTAAGCTATGTGATATTACAGACATGTATAGTATGACTTTATTTTAAAACAGGCAGTCACATAAGCCTATTTCGACTTTACAACAAGTACGGTATGCATATCACATAGAAATGTGACTAGTTCCTCATGTATACACTGCCATTCTTTCAAATATTTTACATTGAGTCATCTCATCAGAAATACCAATTTTCTTCTGTCAGACATGCAGTTAATTGAGCTGACCATTGCTGGTGGAATTAGTCAAAAACGTGTTCAACAGTAGTTTAATCGTACGCGGAACAAAGCTGACAGATTGAGCTGTGCTTGTTAACATTACGCAAAATAACGTCTGTACATAGCATCACCACCAATCAACAATCTGACGACCATTTTACCATGTTTACATTGTGTAAAATGTGACTGGATTATCCATCTCCACATATCACAACCAAAGTATAGAAAAGTCAAACATGCTATTATTAGCTGTCATGTACATTAACATATTTATCAAGTGTTTCATTTTATATTTATTATTTATCTGATAACACCATTTTACACCAGGTTGTTTTTTTGACCGGGTTCAAAAGATGTTCCGACAAAATGAAAATTACAATGTCATTTTTTACATTTTGTATATGTACAAGGGACCAATAATTGCTGGAACACGCTTAGTGATTGAAAAACTAATAAATGTTTGCATGCATATGTTATGTAGAAAGGTAATTGTACAGAGAATAATGTGAATAAAAACATTAACCACCTGTGGAAACCGTCTTTCATTCACAGTAAATTATATATCCTGCCATCCTAGCGCTGCAGTAGCAGCAATACCTGGACGTTGTTGAGGTAAACCTTGAAATGTTCGTACTGCATATTCATGTGCTTTCTGAAGCTTTACCATACCTTGCTCACATATCGGCCACATTTTGGGATACTTACTGACCAGTTCAATTTCGAAGCACTTATTGGGGATGTGCCACCGTTGCTGATACCAATAGATTTAATCATGTGACAGGACACTTTCAGGCTGTCTGCTCTTTCCTCTATGAATTTAAGCTGCGCATCTGACAAACTACACAAAGGAACACCTAAATGTTTGTACCCGTCAACAATTATATGTGTTTTGTTATTTATTGTGAAACAAACAAATTTTACGAAAAATTAAAATGTTTATTTTCTCTGTATTAAAATTATATTTCCACTTCACACTATAATCATTGACTGTATGGAGATAATGTTGCATACTTACAGCAGATTTTGCTATCACTGATACATCGTCACCAAAACTAGTAGCAGCTACACTGTTGAATATTAAGTACACCACAAAGAATGCTAGCGAGTTTTGTTATCTAGTCAAATACATCATGAAATATCACCTTGATGTATGCCTTGTAACGGCGTAACCAGCTGGAAACACCACCAGCTATATTAACAGCACATTTAAAATCATAGTACATGTAGCTCTGTGATATATATTAACCCATAAAATTTTACACATCCACATACAACATAGTTTATACAATAAACCTACATCCACACAGTAGCAAACGCCTTTTTTACCTCCAACATTGCGACATAAGAACTATCCTGTTGTTCTATAGCCTCTCTTTGTAGTATTTAAACTTGAGGCTGTTTTTGTGAAATTCCTTGCAAATAATTTGATACTCATAATCCTGAACACAATATTCCTTGATTAGCCAAACTAGGCTATTCAACCAAGTCATGTGAAAATCTTTCTTCCAGATATATTAGTTCAATGGTTTTAGGTTTATCACGGGCGTGACCGTCTTCTCCCCTTCTTTGCAACCAGAAACAGGTGAGAATAAAAACCCTGACTGATACTTAGAACTGGTTCTATAGGCCCTTTTACAAACAAGGACTGTACTTTGACACGAGTCTTCTGATGAGATTCAGGGGGCCCATTAATCATTAATGATTAATATTGATCTCTGGTAAGACCTTTCCAGAATGCAATATTTTCTTCTAGAGAAGGAATGGCGTCATGCATGCTTGGGACTGTACAATTTGTCTATTTTTTTCTCAGTATCACCTCCACTTGCCACTGTGGCTGAGAAATAGGCACCTCCTGTGAAAGATTAGGAGGCAGGATTGATGAATTACCGGTACTTGTATTTTCATCAGAGTATAAAGTCTTAGACCTATAAGTTTTGACAGGGCGCATCTCGGCTCCACCCCTGGCCTGCCGCCATGGTGTAATCTGCCTGTCACTTGTTGTAGCGTGTTCCAATTGCCTAGATAGGGCCGACCTCAGGCCCACCACAGGGGCAGTCTTCAAGGAAGCACTAGTCTAAAGTGATTATCCAAGGCAAATTGCAGCCTCCTCGTGTCTGGCCATGTAATCCTCTGGCGGATTGTTCTGTCCGCCATTTTTAACAACTCGTCAACTGACACGTCTTTAAACATGTTAAAATTACTGTCCGTGTTTAGTAATCCACGTTCAATCTCATGATTGAAGTTGTCGTGCCATTGGCAATTTTATACTTGGAGATATACACATGATACACACGGAGATATAATTATATATCAGATATATACAATACGATATAGAGACATATATATAAATAAATAAACATATATATTTCTACCAAATTTTGCATCCGAAATGACAAAGAAAACAACTTGTTTTAAACCCCGTTTTAAACCACGAAATAATTACACAAGTAGATAATGCAACATACATCATTCTTATTCATGTTATTCAGTTGATCACACAATAAATAATCGCTGTGTATCAGTATGGATGATTAGCATTGATAAATATTTACATGTACTACATAATTAGGTTATTACACAATCTTATTAAATCAATCAGCACCTTTATAACTTAATAGCTTCTGCTGCGGGGCTACATACATGCATAAAATGATACTAATTTTAAAAGTTTTTTATATGAAAATATTAACCTGAACACTTAGATACCAAGCCAGTCATTTAAAGTCATTTTAGAAATCAGCTATCAGTGCGGAATGTAAGCTTTTATATTAAATTAAAGAAACTTTGTATACAACTTTGTTAATCGGAAATCTTCAAATTTAAAACCCAACTAATATTATTGGTACATCAAATGAGTGTCAAAATAAATTATCATCAGCATTCCTTTCTAAATCTTGTTCAGTATAAGCATAGATTATATCGGAATGTTCTTCTACATTGTTTGTAGATTCTTTAATTGTGATGCTACATTGTATGGACATGAATAAGTATAGAATGAATGATAGATGAAATGGAATCGAGAAGCTTCATCAGACCGTCATATTTCTCATCTGATATTTCATGGGCTTTTGCTAAATCCTACTTTCAGGTTGATAACTTTTCACGAACTGAACAGTATATCTGACACATTTTTGTTTCTATCAGCTAAAGTTACATGTCATCCAGGATTAATCCGCTTCTGTGCCATAGTTGTATTTCATATTATTGAATCCTTTTTAAATTTTAAGCTTTTATTCTTTATCAGAACCAACCAGAAAAAAACAAATAGATGGGTTTTTTCTTCAATGCTTTTGATATGTCACCTAAACCACGGTCGTTTGGCTATGATATGAGTGACCACTCTCCATGGAATATTGTTCAATGCACTTAATATGCAGGCTTGCATTTACCACACACATGGTAAATCTAGCCATTGGATAGTTTCTATTTTGTCCACCACATATCGAGACTCTGGATGTCTGGGCATGTCCGGGGGTAAATCCCCTGGTTATGCCCAGAATCCCTTTTTGGGCGAGCGAAGGAAAACACCCCTACAAAAACCCTCCATGCCGTGCCATACCACCCTCACGTCATCATCTGTACATCATTCATCTCATCAATGGACTGTACTGTTTTACTGTATTACATATTCATTTAAATGACCTTTAGATTCTGCTTGAACATGTTGAAGGCGTTGATTGTGCGACTGCATCGATCCAAGAATCCCCACACAATACACCTCAGCTCATAGACATCCACTGGGAAACCAAACTCTGACATCTTAATGCAGTGATCCACAACAGAATGTTCTTTCTTATTTGTCAGAACGGTTGGTTTCCCTGGAACACGGGAATGATCACCTTTCAGCTTGTTCTTCAATGTATATCTCGTTTCCTTGTGGGGTACTGTGAGCGTGATTGCTAGTACAAGTAGTAGTATTCTTCGCCCCCATCCAGGGAAGGGCAACAGGGATCTGTTCCGTCTGTCGCATGCTTTACAACATGTTATGGAAGCACTAGTGTACAGCAATCATCCAAGGGATGCTGAAGGCAATAGAGTGTTACACATTATGTGTTTCACATGGGATGAAAGGAGTTAGTCTGGGGACTATCCGACCCGAGAATAGCGGAGCCGCTTTTGAGCAAAATAAACAAGTCTCTGGACGTCTTGAGCATCAATTATCTCATTCTAGGACTGCACTGTTTTTATCGTACATGTATCACCTGATTACAATGTCTATTAAATGACCATTATGCCGAAAAGTGGCATAAAGCAACAATTTACTACTACTACTCGGTATCTTGTAATTACTTGTATATACATCAAGGGAAGAAAAATGCTCTAAATAACCCACCATGCCCTATCACTCCCACCCTCACATCATCATCTGTACATCATTCATCTCATCAATTGACTACAACGTTTTTATCGTACTACAATGTAACTTAAAAGACCTTTTGTGCCTAAAAGTGACGTGAAGCAAAAAATTACTACTACTACTCATCAGTTGACTATAGCGTCTTTATCGTATTACAATGTCACTTGGGGTACTGGGATGATTGCTAGTAGTAGTACTTTTCGCCCCCATCCGGGTAAGGTCATTAGGGATCTGTTCCGCCAGTTGCATGCTGTATGGCATGGTACAGAAGCACTAGTCTACAGCAATCATCCAAGGAAAGCTGCAGCCTCCTCGTATCGGGCCATAATTTTGGGCGGATTGCCAGTGGCGTACCCTGGTTCCTCCGCTCAACTGCGGTGCTAATGCAGCTCTCGCATCAGTGCTGGCGCTGGTGTAGGCTGTGGTAGCCCTTAATGAATAACCGGCAATAGCGTGTTTGACATTAGGAATCTCACGTGGGATGAATGCAGTTACCCAGAGGGAGTTATTCTTCCTATTGCTACTCTGGGGACTATCCGACCCGATGATAGCGGAGCTGTGCGAAATGCAACAGAGTTTCAGCATTTAATTGCACAGCGAAGCCCAAGTCTCCTGCCGTCTGGGCATGTCTGGGGGTAGATCCCCTAGACATACCCAGAACCCCTTATCGGGCGAGCGAAGGAAAACGCTCTCAATAACCCACCATGCCATATCATCCCCACCCTCACATCATCATCTGTACATCATTCATCTCATCAATTGACTACAACGTTTTATCGTATTACAATGTCACTTAAAAGACCATTTGTGCCGAAAGGTGACGTAAAGCAATGATTTACTACTACTACTATTCACCTTTCACGGGTTTGACAACGACACATTGTAGCCTGTTTGACAAGTAGCTGGAGAACCAATTATTGATATTACCTGTGATACCTGCACATTCAAGTTTATAAAGCAATACCTGATGCCATACACGGTCAAAAGCCTTTGAAATATCACCAAAAACTATAAAAACCTTTATAAAATATAGTATATATGGACAAGTTGCCTTACAGTACTATCACCTGGCTGAAAACCAGATTGCAATTGTCGCAAATATGATTAAATAAATACTTGAAATCACATTTTTCAAGACACTTTCCTACATCAGAAAGTAGTGAAACTGGTCTACAGTCATTACATATGTGTGGATCTCCTTTCTTAAAAATTGGTGAAACATTCACTCTTTCCCAGATATCTGGAAATATATTGTAACCGGGGTTATGGTGTGTTCAAGAGGACCGGCGAAACGTGATCAATGAATTAAGACAACACATCATATAGTAGCTGATATGGGCAGTTTATTTACAGTGCAACATTATGTAGGCCTACAGGGTGGGGGTGTCTCAGCACTTAGAGCATGACGGTACATATATAGTGTGTCCTTGCTACTGGATTAGCAGAGATCTGTAGTGTCTATGACCCTTCTTGTCGCGTCATCCAGGATCCATCCTTCAGGCAGGGCTTGCCACGATTACGATGCCCGATGGCGGTGCATGCGTCCGATGATCCTGGAGACTCCCAGGCGGGCCAGCGCAGTTAGAGAGTGACCTGAGTGGTCACGTCGTGCAGCGTTTAGTGAACACTCACTGGCTGGCGTACCTAG
The DNA here is from genome assembly GCA_964017125.1 of Flabesymbios commensalis. Lineage (NCBI taxonomy): Eukaryota > Metazoa > Annelida > Polychaeta > Terebellida > Flabelligeridae > Flabesymbios > Flabesymbios commensalis. The sequence continues at coordinate 52,672,710 of OZ024909.1, read as the reverse complement.
AATCGACAAGAAGAGTCGAGTGGTGACATATTAGGCTCCCACGGAAGCCAAACGTGAACGGTATTTAATATTTAAAGTAATATACTTGTAAAGATATAAATCTAAAGAAAAACCAAGATGGCGACACAATGGCGGGAAAGTTAAAGATACAATTAATCAGATATAGAATAAGGATTAATTTAACCAATATAATAGACCGACGCGATATTATTAAGGGTAGTTTCACAGTCAGGGTACATGAAAGTGTCTCATTTTACTAGAAATCTAAAATTCTTTGATTGCTTTCTTTTTCTATTTTTCGGTTAGTATGTATATTCAGAGTTATGTATGTACATTTTTGGGCCTACAACTATCATAGATTTTTTTCTATAGGCTTCGATTGATTCAATTGCGATGAAATTTAAAGGTTATTTTTGGCTTCACTCAAAGCCCATATTATTGAACAAAAATGTTGTTTCACAAAAGTTATTTATTTTATTTTGATCACAGTTGTCATATAAGTTATACTAAAGCACCTTTTTTAAAAAAACATCTACATTTTTTTTTTTAATTTCAGCATAAAAACGGTACAGTAAATTTAAATCCATGGTAGAACACAATGTTTCATTTATCAATACACATCACTTATTTCAAATAATATGTTATTAAATTAACACTGAGCATATTTCACAAGCTGTGTTAAAAAAATTGTGCTTGTAAATATTGTAGTTAATAAAATATCACTTGTCGAAGAAGTGGTAAAATATTCTTTTTTTTATTCGGACAGGACCTTTTTTGACATGGGGTATATGAAATGTATTTTGTGTGGTTCTACCTCGCTATTTGACTAAGTTCAAACAATCTTACATGGACTTCCGTCCATTAAAATAGTATAAAAAAGTATTTTTTATTATTTTTTTTCAAATTTAACAATGAAACAGAGCATTTCGAATAGTAATATAATATTTTTTATGAATTGTTATAAAAGAAAACCTTGCCCTTTTTTAATGTTTTACATAACTTGATTAACTTCCAACAGTACATAATTTACTACTACAATTGAGATAATATTAAAATTCTGAACAAAATTTCCAAATCCAATCTTTCCTTTTTATTCGGAGAGGACATTTTTTTGACATGCCTAAAAAATGAGTAAATATATAGCCAAAGAATAAATTATAGCTAATAATGCACTGATATCACAATGCTACTACTTCTGGCATAGATAAACCAAATCATGCTATACTGAACAAAAATAATTTATAATTAGTTTATTCGGATAGGACAATTTTTGACAAAATTTCTCATGGACATAAAGCGATGAAGAATATTCACTTAACCATTGTTTAATAAACAAAGATGATAAACTCACTGATACTTGGATGTATGAGCACATTAGAACCAATAACAGAGTTAAAGACCTGTTTAGCCTGTGTATTAGGCACCATTTGTACACAAGGACTAATTAATCGGAGTGGACATATTTTTTGACATGGAAATTTGCAGGTAAATCAGACGAGAAAAACATAGAAAAGTATGTTAGTTTTGTGCACTGAGACACACCTTAGGCATATCAATACGATTTTTCTATGTATTGCTACTAGTAAATTATTGACATACTGAAAATTGTTTTATTCTGAGAGGACATTTTTTGACGGAAAGCCAACATGAGGATATGGAAGTGAAAATAACTTTTCAAGTTGATCATATTTTAATAAAATTTCCATGCATTCTTTTTAAACACATTTACACAGTTAGATAAACATAAAATAATCAACTCTATCTTTTTTTTAAAAAAAAATAGACATATTTGAAGATGTGCTATTCGGAGAGGACATTTTTTGACCGAAAAAATCACAAAAATAGCAAAATGACATTTTTACATTTTTCTGCTGTATGTTTTTAGCAGCATTGCAGTAAACACATGAGTCATACATAATTCACAGATAAATTACATATCCAGTACACAGAATTTTTTTAAACACCATAGGAATATTGTTTTAATTGATGTGAAACGGCTATTTTTGTCCAAAAAAGACATAAAAGCACATCAAACGAGTACAAATTATTCGATTTTGTTCATTTTTTTGCAGTGTAGGCTCATCGTCAGATACTCGGTTTCAAAAATAGCCTAGTTGCATTAGATGTGTCAATAGTGGAATAATCTAGAAAATATTTATTTAATAAATTTGCTTTTTCAGAGTTGTTTGTAGTGTCACCGTTATCACAAATTAGGGCAGGGGTAGAAGAAGTTTTGTTCCAGCTAATAAATGTTTTAGCTGTTAGCCACCAGCTACGGTGATTAACGGTGCCGCTGTGGATTGTGTTTATTTGTTGTTGTTTTAATTCATATTTGGCAGCTTCAAGTGCATGAACATACTCGTTCTTGCATTGCCGGTATTTGATACAGTATGATGTGATGTTACTGTGTTTTGCTATTTTGAACATGCGGACTCTCTTCCGTTTTTTAAACGGAACTCATTATCGTACCATGATTTTTCCCATGGACGGGGAAAAGGATAAATCGGGGCGTATAAGACAAGAAAGTTTCCATCCATAATTGGGCACAGCTGTTATAATATCGCTGGCTCACGGTAAAACAGTCATCCTAGTTATGGTTTGACAGAGATGTGTTCAGACCTTCCCAGTCAGGTTTAATATAATCCCAAACCGATCGAGAAAAGGCTTTATTTGTATTTTTTGGAAATTTTAATTAACACGTTATTTCACAATGATCACTTGTTTCAAGTGGAGCGCCCACAGAAATATCGGTTATAGTCAAATTCTCGCTAGCTCAAAACTGATCTAGAACTGTTGCGTATGTAGGTGTTATTCTAGTTGGTTTGTTTATAAGGGCAGACATATTGTTGGCATTAACAAAATGTAAACGATTATGACTATTCATCGTATTGAAATCAAAGTTCATATCACCGGTAATAATTATGTCACTATAACCATGTTTCGCCATGTCAACAGAGTATTGTATGTCTCCCAAAAAGAGGCACTCGAGTCAGGTGGTCGATAGCAAACACCAACCAATAGCTTAGTTCGAGATACAATTTCAACCTACAGCATCTCTAGGTTAGGTAGCTCAAGTTCAGGTTTCCGAATTGAAACCAGAGAGTTGGAGACGATAACTGTTACACCGCCGCCAGATCTTCCTGGTCTGTCGCGACAAAAAATAGGTAGATAATTACCATGTTGGAATTTTTGTGAATCTGCATAGAAAAAAGTTTCGGTCAAAGCTATTATATATCATAGTTATTGACAATGTTAATGAACGTAATTTAGATGGACTATTTAGACCACGCACGTTACCGTACCAGGACGATATGCAGTTGTCGATCAACGGTCCACGATTTAAATGAATATCGCCAGAAAGAAAAAGTAGACATTATTATCAACAAAGATACTAAAATGTATAAATAACGCGTTAATGAGAACTGGTCAATAATCGCAGTACATAGATCTGTGATTATTAAACAAGCCTACCCTCGCCTATCCCATCAGGAGAAAACAAATAGAGAGAGCATCAGTGCAGCCACAGAAGTCCGCCCCCATCATAAGATCATAAAAGTGCACAATAATAATGTCCATTATTCATTGTATATGTGTTCAGAGAACAAATTGAAAAATTAATCTTAAGCTTACGTTATAAACAATAACAATGCCATTGTCGGATTGCTTTAAAATATAAATTAATGTTCAACATTCTGCTAATGAAACTAGATATACATGTACATGATGTAGGGTGCGTCAACACATCTAACTGTACCTATCTGACGAAAAATATCAACCAATGTTGTGTGAATACTGTGCCAGCGTTCGCCCAATTCAATGTCTACCATTTCAAAGCAGCATCTAAAGTATTATATCTGATAGTACGATGCTGTCGTACAGCATCTGCCCACTCGTTAAGTAAGCAGATACCACCCTCTGGCTCCGCACGGCAGAATAATTATGACTATATCTCACAGTATAGTAATAATAATTACAAAAACAAATCGACCTAATGTTTTCAGGATGGAGGGCCAACGTTTGACCAGTTCAATGTCTCTCACATTATCATATCGACAGTGATTAAATATCAAACACTTCGTTACATATGCGAAACATAAATCATGTACATAGTTCCATATTACAAGTATATTACAAGTATTTACAAGTAATTATATCAGGCCTCTCCATCATATATGATAATAATACTTCCAAGAGTAATTATGGCGAACAAATATCGATAGCACTTTATGGTGATCTGCGTTGAAATGAGATATACATGTACTGTATATATTTCATTTCAGCGAAAGTCAGCACACTGTGCTTAATTATGGTGTTAATATCAAATAATATTCGTACATAAAACGATTTAGAATATATAGGACATTTGGTGTACACTGCATGTGTTAGTGAGTATTGTAACTGTTCAATTTGTGGCACGGCAGCCCACCAGCAAACCCAACATCTTGCCAATGCTGGTAGTGAATGAAAATGACAATGGTAAACTCAGGCTTGAAAGGGTTTAGGGTAAACCCTTACAGCGCGGGGACCGATTTTAGACGTCATAATCTCAGATTATGACGTCTAAAATCGATCTCCGCACTGTAAGAGTTGAAATATTTCTAATGGCCGAAGACCCATTATAACAGGCATTCAAATGAATCGGAAACAGCTAACGGAGGCAGTTATGATGATTTCAAATTAAAAAAAACCCTTTGGCCTCAAGGGTTTTCATAACAATGTTTCAAAATTTCTGCAGAGCACTGCGCCCCATGTATTATTGTACAGTGTTGTATGCATTGTTAAAATGCGTCATGTTATTTTATCTTACATGTAGCTGATATGCTATCTAAGGAATGGTCACATAAGTGTTTGCCACATTGTTACTTGCAAATTTTCTTTTTAGAGGCTGAGCAACGCAGTATAATTAAAGTGAGCAGTCCAGGATACAGAAATGTTGTCTCAGCAGATATTTCAGCCTGGTTCTCGTCAAAAACTGGATTTCCATAGCCATGAGTTTTATGGAGGGTTTAGATATCAGGTCTGTGATTGGGTGTCCCCCTGGTGAGCGGGGTGCACGGTGACTTGCCAGGATTGGCTGGCGGCCACAGACGTGATGGAGGGGTCTACCAAAAACAGCAACGTCATTATCGAGTATTTACCACGTGGTCTGTAACAGGGAGTGTAGACACCGTGACCTCGTGTGCTATTTGGCCGCCAGCCAACCAGCCAGCCAGCCGGCCAGCCAGCCAACCAGAGAGGATTGCTGACATGACCAGAATCCGCATCCAGACAGCAGGATATATATTAAGGAGTGTAAATGAGAGGAGAGATCACATGGATCTAGGCCGTGGTAGTGACAGTGTGTCAGAGCGGGCGGCGTATACCACCGTATTCTGTCACCTGCTGACCCACTAGCCCATCATCACTATCTACCTGCCCTGGGCTAGCGCCTGCACCTCCACACACAGCAACCCCACGTTACCATGGGAACGCAGTGCCGGCAGGACATCACATACACGGACGTGGTCGTCATTGGTGAGTATAAACATATATTTGTATCTTGTATTTATGCAGAATTCATCGGGATAAGCCTGATACATATAACTTGCATGCATCTTTTATGTAGCTTGGACTGATGCCAGCGTATGTAGAATGTATGAATGATAGCAGCATTGATTTCTTTGTAATTAATGACTGCCCCAAAGCACAAGACATGAACCATTGTTGATTTGATGCTGAGCCAGCGTCACAGACGGTGGGCCAGCATTGGTTATTGTCTCGAGTTTGCCGTTGATGATGATATCAGATGAATAGTGAACTGTCGCTATCACACTGCGGGTGAGGTAGAGATTATTATTCACATGATGATATACGTACTCTTAGATACTGACCCTCACTTATATAACGTCCCCTTGGATGTGAAAGGGTGTATCTGCCACTTTGAAAAGTGATAGATACACCCTTTCACATCCAAGGGACGATGTGCAAGATTTACGCCTACCGCACACTTAAATATTCATTATTACCGGTAGCACTATGAGTTTGATACCCTTGTCCAGCGTGTGATCCTAACCATAATCATGATAATACTGCTGCGCTTAGGCGATTACGGCCTGGCAACCAAATTTTGGTTTAACGTTGGCTCGGCGTCGTCGTGGTGGATTATGTTTCTATTGTCGCAATCCCTGTTGTCTCAATCCTTTTTGTCACGTTGAGTTACGTGACTAATATCGTTGTAACATGTTTGAAATATTGCCAACTACCGTTTAGCGTTTTCAATCCAATATCTCGTTCAACCTCAGTTAAGAGCATAATAATAAAGAGCCACTAGGCCACATACATTATGTTCAAAACACCCTCGAGAAATTGGCTGTAAACATGTTTAAAACAATGTTTTAAACAATGTTTAGCAGAATGCATACTGGCGAAATTGTCAGATAGTTTGCCTTGCTCAACTTATTGTAAATCAGCATTTCAATTAAAAAAATTGGACTCAAGAGGTTTAATAAATGAAGGCTAAAAGTAGCTATATTATTGAGAATTTTTAAGTTGGTTTGTGCAAGGAGGTTATATAACCTCCTTGCTTTGTGTATGTTTGTTTACAAAACTATACCTCTAACAATAGATATATATGTGTAGTCACTTTGAGTAACTATATAGTACATGTAACTTGTTTGTGAAACTTGGAATAACACTTTCATCGCGGAACCGTCTTTAGACGACAGAGTTTGACGCCTAAAGACGGTCCCCGCACTGAATAAATTAAAAAAATTATAATGGCCATAACATACATGTAGGTCTAAGACATGTATGATGATTTTAAAATGAAAAATCCCTTTGGTCTCCATGTTTTAAACAGACATATGTCAGCGTTGTAAGGGTTAATATGTTATTACGGGTATTTACATGTATTAGGATGGTGAGAGGTACAAAGGACATCTGAATGAATAATTCAATATGAAGCTCACAACATCCAGTGAAAGTCCACCCCCGAAGTCGAAATACATTTAATAATCAAATAATCAATAATTTTATTTTGTAAATTCGCAATACGAAAATAAATCTACTAAGGTAGTCAAGTACCGGTAGTCAAAATTCAGAATGCGTACATGACCTGCATACCTGAGCTTATCATGCTTATAGAGCCTTCAATTCCTCGACTTTTCAGAATTATCTATTTATTCTATCCATATTAGGTCTATACAAAGATGAATACACAATTTAATTTTTCGGCAGACCGCCGCTTACTTGCATACTCTCTGAACTTTATAGTGCGACTGTTTTGCACCTTCAACCCTTGAAGCGTTGAATTAATTTGTAAAAAACATCGCAATCAAATGGGGTTTTTTCAATTTAAAATCATCATAAATGTCTTCGTTAGCTCTTTCCGATTCATTTGAATACCTATATTATGGGTCTACGGCCATTAGAAATATTTTTACTCTTACATAGCGGGAATTGATTTTAGTCGCCAGAATCTGACGTCTGTAGACGTCAGATTCTGACGACTAAAGTCTATCCCCGCACTGTAAGGGCTAACACGTTTGATCGAGTGAAAACCAACAAAAACCCGTTTTCCGGTCGACTTAACGTGTATGCTGCCGTGCTAAAGCAAAGGGCAGTATCTGCTTACTTTTAAATGCAAGTAAGCAGATACTGCATTTGCAGAGCAGTACACCCATACATATATTTAAGTATTCCCACAAACACGATACGTTGACGCAATGCTGAATCAACGTTGGTTGTGCCGGGTTCACGTGTCTGCTACACACTAGCTCTACTTTGTAGGAAGTCAAACACGTACATGTAGGCCTGCGTGTACTGCTTTTCATGATCAATAGTGTAATACCGAGCTGCTGGTATCTGAGTATTGAGGCTTGTCTTCTTTCCATGAATCACATTTTTTGCTGATGGTTATTTCCGCAGTCACTTGAGTCTATTAACCCTTTCAACGCGGGGACCGTCTTTTGTCGTCAGAATATAACGTCTCTAGACGTCAGATTCTGACGTCTAAGGAAGGTCCCCGCGCAGAAAGAATTAAACAAATTATAATGGCCGTGGACCCATAGCATAGGTATTCAAATGAAGCAGAAATGCCTTAAACATGTTAAACTAAGATATTAATCTGTTAATGATAATTTAAAATTGGAAATAACTCTTTGGTCTCCATGGTTTATAGTTTATAAATATTTCAGCACATCAAACTGTGCATCATTAGGTCAACGTCTATGGTTTACTGTGAGGTTTTACATTCAGATTGAGAAGTCCTGAAGTTTTTATGGTCGTTTTTAAAATTATGTGTATTAGTAACAAGGGTAAATTAAAACGAAATTCCCGTATTTCTTATTTTGAACATGCATGTCCGAAATAAGAAATCGGGAATTTCGTCTTTATATCTCGCTTAGCTGGTAAACATGGTAAATGCGCAGCACAAAAATAAAAATAATTTTTTTTTGCAGTTCTAGTCTATGGACATGTTCACATCATATGATAATATTAAGAAGCCAAAATAAAATTACTGATTTTTTGATGATTTCAGCCTGATTGTGTAGCTATAATGATAAACGTACACATTTTTTGTGGAAATTCCTCCTTGTTTTCTTTGCGTAGCCATGGTAGCTGAGTGGTTGGACATCCCATCTGATCTTAATATGTGTATTAACATGATTTAATCAAAATGTTCAGTTACTTGGATTTGACTGAAAATGACGCATTTGTACAACTTAGTCACAACAGTTCTTTCTCATTCATTTCTCATTTTATTTTGTTATTTTAAAAATCAGGTTACACTTCTCAAGTGTTAATAAAAAATACCAATATATTCCACATTAAAGTTCTGGCATGTAAATTGTGGATTTACGTTTGCAAAAGTAGTGTGATAGAATTCCTCAGATCTTTCGTATTTACAGATTTTTTCTTTGTGTAGGCCTACTTTTTTTCTCTCCCTAGTAGCGCTAATTTCAGTATTACAAAAGGGAATTACGTACCAAAATGCAAAATCTACTAATAATCTAATACATAGAAGTACTTTAAACATTTTTTATTGTGGTGATTTCTCATGATACAATCGTTCATATCGAGGGGGGTACATTTTAGAACTGTGTGTGGGTGTATACATGTAATTCAGAGATACTCATGATACTATACTGTTCGTATTTTTGCTAAAAAAATTGGGAGTTTCTGCTATGACCCCTAATCAAAAAATATTCACATCATAAATGGACATAGTCTTAATCGGTTTCATAGTAGTAAATATAAATGGCCTTGGACTATTGAATTATTTGCATAGGCTCTGATATTAAGTACACTTTGTAGACATACAGTAAGCATGGTAAGCAGTTGGTTTACGTTACAACCACTCCTTGTCCTGGACTAAAACGACGTTGTTCCACCTCCCTGAAACATGTAAAAGACATGTGCGACATTGTGAAACTGATCGTACATTTATCATGTTTATATTGTATGTAGTACAGTAATTTAATGACACGATGTGGCCTCGTAATAGAAGAATGTGGTATTATTATAATAATATCACGATATGGCATATTAATGTGATAATGTAGCATTATGATATCAGGATATGGCAGTATAGCATCATGCCATAAAATTAATTAATGTCATGCATTATAATGTCAGGATAACAGTTTAGCGTTAATATAGTAAATATGGCATTTTAATGTGCCGCTACAGCAGGATGCATGACACTAAAACTAGAAGACTAGGATGTACATTATAATGTCGGGATATGGCAGTATAATGTCAGAATATGGCATTTTATTGTCAGAATATGACGGTATATCGTCACGACATGCTATTTTTTTTATCATGATAGGTGGTTTAACAACACCTGTAATTGTAATTTTGATTCATACCGGCATTTTTACGACTTATGTCATATTATCACAATAATACATATTTATTTTAATAAAATAACAATATACTGACCAAGGACGTCTACTGAGTCAGTATCAGTCGTTATGATTAGTACAATACATGTATTTAAATATACCCCCATCCTATGTTAATGCATCCGCATTAACAGATTAAGGCCTATTTCAAGCTTATAGCCATTACTAATATCACGTTCTAAAGAAATGCTTAGACATTAATTATATTAGAAATACTGTACTGTTCCCGAATTTAATTGTAGTTTGTGAACGAATCCACTAAAACTGATTTATTATGGTGACATGTCACCACAAAACATAGCATAACAAACAACACCTGATTCCCACCCCTAACTTTGTTACCGCGTGTAGTTGATCTCCGCGCATCAATATCTTCTGTATCACATACAAAATTTCTAATTTCAATTGGCAGCTCTAGTAAATATAATATGTACCAAAACGTTGGCGTTAAGTGTACTTTCTGATTAGTTTTGCTCAGTAGGTATACATGGAAGACATTTTAAGTCTTGATGCACTCATTGTCTAATCTCTGCGTCGCATTGAATATTTTTAATAACAACCATTAAGAAATGGTGGATTCCTTAACAAAGAAATTTGATACACCGGTATTACACTTTCTAAGATATTTTATAGAACAGGTCATTTCCATTCTCTTTGGGGTGGGACACAGTTGTGGCTGCAATTCCAGGATAATTGTAGACTCGAAGCCAGCCCCTCACACACATGAACAGATTACACTGCTGAAGGAGTGTAGGTGAATTGTGGCTGCAATTCCAGGTGAAAGGCAATAAGTGAATTACTTGGATGGACAAAAATACAGTAACTGTTTAAAGTTAACCCTTTAAGTCCTCACGATGCATTAAAGCATCATTTTACATCCCTCAAAAACAGACTTAATATTCCTACAACCAAGGGTTTTAGAACGAAAATTTCTATGAAACTGGTTTACCAATACATGGCAATTTTCTTTAATTTTTCACCCACATCAAATCATTTTCAGGCTCGAAAGGGTTAAGTAGAAATACAGTTATGATAGTATATTATGTTTCTTGGGCGGTTTTAGATTACAAGCCGGCAACATTTGTGTCGCGCCTGCTATGATAGAGCTATTCTATATGATTATATTTAAATGTACATTTTCGAGCACAGCTCATTTTTATTATAGTATCACCATTTTTTGTTACTACTTGAAACTTCTGTGCAAATATTGAAAATTTTGCAAAATCTATTTGTTATTTCACTGAGCCCTGGCCCCAAGTTATTTGAAAATCGATAATAAAATATCTGGTATGTTGATATTATTCGCTGCATGTATGTTTTATTTATTTGAGGCAGGCTTTGCTGACGCAATTCCAGCTTCAAATTCATGAATACAAAACACCCATATGGTATAAATTAGACGTGTTATATAGTTTATAATTAATAGTTGATGTAAATTAGGTGAATCTCTCTAGTCACTTCGCGTACTAAGACAATATGGCGGCAATCTTGGGTTGAATAAGGACATAACAGATATTATTCCTTCTCGTACCTTAAGTACACCAGAAATTATTGTGTGGTGTAACTTGGGTTAAATTCTAAAAATGACGTTACCGTGGTCGGTTTTTAGTATGGTTGGTTACCTGGCTGGTCACATACATTTTGTACATTAACCATTGGTTTGCTCAAGTTTGATTTTTTTGGTTGTATAATGTATCACAGAATACATTGGTTCAATTTTTTTTGCAAAGGGCGAGGGACATGTTGCAGTGGTTAAAGCTGTCTGCTTGGAAAGTCTGAAATCCCCGGTTCGTCCCCTGCTCTGGCAATCAGGTGTCATAGAAACAATTATTCTTCTCCACTCACTCGTAAGATTTAATATTGTGGGGAGCATCCGTGTACCATACATTGTGTAGGTTATTGTCAATTACTGACTTTTTTTAGGGCCGCATCTGCCACGCTGTAAAGGTGAAAGGCCCATACCCAGGTGCCATAAACTTCATTTTCTGATGACGTAACGTCTTTGACGATGTGATACATCTGAGACCTTACGTACTTCTCCTAATACGAGTTAAGAACTTTTTGTCATAGATTATGGCTAATAAATTATTTAAAAAAACTATTTTTAGAAATAATTAATAAAAGTAGTTTCACATTCCCTTTTCCTGTTAATTATGACATATCCATTATTTTACAACGGGTCGAACTAAAAGACAAAAATGAATGACCGATATTTTGTCATTTAATTAGTTTTTTTCGAAACCCAATTACGTTGCCAACGGATGTTTCTAAAAGTTGTACACGTATTCCATTAGAATGTTGCCCTCACTCATTCAAACACTCAAAAATATATAACAAACCTAAAACATTGATTTAGCACTCTTGACATGTTTGTAACAGCATCCCGGCGCATGTCATATTAAAAAAAAACATAAACCACTATAATGCGCCACGTTCTTAGTAGCTTGGATATGGAAACCCTTTCGTATCCAAGGTGCTATGTCATAGAACCCGGTCATTTGCATCAACCTTGAGGTAAATACCGCACGTCACGTCACGGGAATATCTATGAGATGTCCCAACATTAAAGCAGCATTGGTTAAACGTGTTGTGTTTGCGGAATGCGTGTCCTTCACAATGCCAGTCTACGCGCTGTGCCATATCGATGTCCCGAGTTGTCACTGCTATCATGGTCTACATTCCATGTTCACAGGTACTCCTGTGCCCAACCGCCACCAGTCTAACGGACCGTACCGACGTTATCATGTTTGTTGCCGTGTTGGTTTATTGTTAGTCCACCATCTGAGATGCTGGACCAACGTTAAGCCAACACAGAATCGGCGTCTCGTGGTTTGTGAAATCTGGCTCTCAGCCACCAGTGCAACTTGCGCAATCTCGCGATGATGTGGCATAATGTCGTCAGGTATATTTAAACCTTGAACTGTTAAAGCGCTGAAATATTTTTTGTTTAAACCATGGAAAACAAAGGGTTTTACTCAATTCGAAATCATCATAAATGTCTCAGTCAGCTCGTTCTGATTCATTTGAATACCTATGTTATGGGTCTACGACCATTATACATATTTTTACACTTACAGTGCGGGGGTCGACTTTAGTCGTCAGAATCTGACGTCTACAGACGTCAGATTGTGACGACTAAAGTCGATCCCCGCGCTGTAAGGGTTAACCCTTATTCTGCTGATCACGACTATTGTCGTTTTTAGTCTGTTTTATTAGCAGGCTAAATTACCATTATTGGAAATAAGATGAGAATTTTAACATCAAAATTTACAAATGATTGGTCCCAAATTGATCAAATATGAGTAATTTTCAGCAACTTGAAGTTGTGTGTCGCGGTAGCAAGACACAACTTCAAGTGGCTGAAAATTTAAATAAATTAACTTAGCAGGATAAGGGTTAAAATATAATTTCTAGCAATTTTTTTTGCCATATGGTGCAATGAATGATGGCCCGCTATCGGCACAATGGTTTATCTGTGTCTCATGCAGTGATGAAGAGAATGTGTTTTATATGTCGTCGTTAAACGTGGCAGTTCACTGATTGAACTACATGTATACTGTAGACTAAAAGTGTAGACTATTAGTATTAGTAATTAATGGCTATTTCTATGAAGCTGTCATGCTTGAATTCATGTGGGCTTTTCAGCGCTGGGCTACTGAACATTGACTAGATGTTAGATGTACATATGATAAACATTTACAGTATTTTGTAATTTTATATACCGGGTACCTTACAGAAAATTACATTTTAACACTAAGACACAGATGGCAAGAAATTGTATTGACATGCAGACAATGAAAAAAATCACAGTTAGACTTTTAATACATGTCATATAAATATAGACATGATGTTTAACCCAGATAAATACTCATTTTCCACTCGCTAAAATATTATTGTCCAACTGCAAATTAAACATTACAGTGCACTGTATTACATCATATTAATTTAACATCATTAACATTATCATGATTACGCAAAACTATATACATTTAATCTAATATCATAAGGAGGCATACGAGCTTGGAGGCATACACTACTTTTCTGATTATATTATTTCACCTCTACTAAAACGTGTTTTGACGTGTCATTATCATCATGATCATGTTTAATATGTTTGGATCGTGACCTAACACTTTGATAACTACTAAGCAGGATATAAGGACCTGGTAAAACCACAATATCAGGGAATTAAGATAAATGTCATACTGCATACGTCACACACGTTATAAAGCTGATGTGCGAAGGCAAACAGCAGTAACTGCTCACTTGCAAAGTGAACAGCTATTGCTGTTTGCTGTACTGCAGTATACATTCACGGTTAACATCAATCTTGCAGACCAGTAATAAATGTAATACCGTTATCATGGCTACGGTTTGTTGAGATTTAATTAGGTTAAATCTGTATTGTACATGGTATTTTGCGGTTCCCAGCAGACACAAGACGTTGAATCAATGCTGGTTTAACGTTGGTTCACCGTCTGCGATGTTAGACAAAAGTTAAACCAACATTGGTTTAACGTCTTGTCTCTGCTGGGTTTTTACTCAGATCTGACAGGACTAAACACGTCAATCACTAATGACTTCACACAGTGTTACATGTGTGTCATGCTGAGCAATAATCTGGTAATTAATAGGATTCGCCCAGGAAATCTGAAGTGATAAGAATTACTGCAATATTATGTAATAATATGTATGTAATAACCGGTACTTGTAATAATGTAGTTCCGTACATGTTCATGCTCGTTATGTAATCGTTTAGCCGCTTATTCAGTGAACATTTATTATTTCTCGCTTTGTTACGTCACCATGGTTACGCAACTTCCTTCAATACCCCGTTATAATGAGAAACAATTAACCGTTCAGGTGCCAATCACCAATATACATGTATGTACTATTTTTAAACAAGCCTTTTAGTAGCTATTTTTGAGTCACATCTTTTGTATACATATATATATATACATGACATAATACAAGTACGTGTAACTTTTCTGCAATGGATTTATATAACATCAGCCATATTTACAAATACTTGCCCTCCGATTTCACCAATCTATACATAAGTTCAGTGTGAAGGTTGTATATCTGGCAAACGAGACACGGGTGTAAGCAGTGAAAAAATGTATTTAATATAACATTGGCGCTGAACTCAGTCAGCGCGGGGATCGTCTTTATACGTCAGAATCTGACGTCTGTAGACGTCAGATTCTGACGTATAAAGACTGGCCCCGCATTGAAAGAATTATATATTTATAATGGCCGTAAACCAATAACATAGGTACATGTATTCATATAACGCGGAAAGAGCTAAGTAGAACATTTATGATGATTTCGAATTGAAAAAACCTCGGGCAGCCTTGTAAAGGTAAAATGGTTAATTGTATTACCTACATAGCACACAGGTCATTGTAAATCAGTCACAATGGCTGTTGTGACTTTATACTGTAATTATCTAGACAGCGACAGTAATATAATATGTTCATTAGCAATACCTAGCTGATTCATGGTAATGACGGCGAAATACAATTTAAATTCACATAGTATATATCTATAGATATCAATCATGTTAATAATGAAAATTGTTTGCGATACTTGTTTTTCAAGGTTGTATTTGTCTCTGCTGCAGGTAATGGGCCATCAGGGATCACAATGTCTTATCTGCTGGCTGGTAACTGGCCGTATTACAGCGGGGGAGCGCTTTCTGATCCTCATCTACAGTTCAGGCTCGAACAGGAACCAAATACCTCCCTGGTAGAACAGGTGGGTGACACTCTAATATTACGTCATACACTCCACATGTGCATAATCCTAAATAATAACCTTACAGACTTACTCCCAGTCCCTAGCAAACACTCAATTTTGGACCAATGTTGTTTAATGTTGGGCCAGCGTCGTAGACGGTGGATCAACATTAAATCAGCGTTGTCTCAAAGTATCGTGTTTTCCGGTCCTTTCCATTGATTTTGTCACACTGTGTTTTTTGGCAATTTTTGTTCAATAAAATAACAAGTATACATACATGTACATAGCAAAATTCGAATTAATTACATGGTTTCTGACGGTGGACTGTGTACAGTCTATTGTACATAATCAATATTAACTTCTGACTAATAATTACAGCTTGAAAAATTACAGTTTGAAACCACTGAATCATTAAATTTTGTCATAGTACAATCCACATGTATCGTTTTCTTATCTGTTAATCTTGTACTTTAAACTTTAGCAGGCACTATGAATACCGGGGTAATTATTATAGGTGTGTTCTGTTCAACAGAGGCATGCGTATCAAATCGTCCAGCTGTTTAAAGTTATACACCACTCTATGAATGTTTCTGGTTTTAGTTGAAATCTTTCTGGGTACAGATGTGTCCCGCTATTCGTGCACAGTGGACTAACAGTTACTCTCCTTTAACATTAATTCTGCTTGACCCAGCAGCTGCAGTGCATGTTAAAGCTGTCTGCTTGGAAAGTCGGAGATCGCGGCTTCGTTTCCCGCCCGAGGTAGACGGTGTGCTCTGCCTCAGACCGCCCGGACTCAATTTCCAATCATGTGTCTGGAGGGCAGCCAGCGTCCTCAGGAGTTCTCCTGGCCCTGTTTAGCCTACACTTACATGTACTTGTATACATATGTAAACAAAGGTGGCCTAAAACCCCATTCATTTCATTTCATTGACACTTGCAGAGGTGTCGAGTAGACCCTCCCCCCCCCTCCCCCCCTGAAGGAACAGTCACTCTTCTCATCTGCATTAAAATTTATTTTAGTATAATGTGTCTGTGATAATAACTGCTTGATCATGCTGATGAATCAATGAACCATGATATTATCTACTTGTGGCAGAGTCAAAACAGGTGTTGCCCAGTAAACGTCACGTACCAGAAAACATGAGGCGTTAACTCAATCACCATCATCACTGACACTGTGGTTTTATTACAGTGTCAGCAATAAAACAACAATTAGGTTTAACCCTTTAAGCCCTAACGATGCAATAAAGTATTATTTCACATCCCTTAAAACAGACTTGATTCCCCTATAACTAAGTGTTTTAGAACGAAAATTTCTATGAAACTAGTTTACCAATACATGACAATATTCTGTAATTTTTAAACCACATCAAATCATCTTCATCCACTACAAGTCGAGAACTGCGACAGCAATTCGTGGCTTGTAGTGGATGAAGATGACATTGTAAAGCAGGCTTGAAAGGGCTAACATGTGAAACGACGCTTTAAATCACGTGCTTGAAATCACTAATTTACTTATAATTCTTTTTAGTATTGTTTTAAATTATTGGCCCAATCTGTCTATACATATTTTGTTGTCGCAATATATACAAGTTTCAAATAATGCGTCATCAGGTTATAGAGTGCTCACATGTATTCCACCAAGGGCCACGTGTCTTGAACTGGCCTCATTTGCGTTGCATGGGTGTCGGAAAGGGTTTTCAATAAAACTCTACAACAGTCTTTACCCTTGTCGTAACTTTTAACAACAGCATATACACTGTATATTCTGAAAGAGTTTTCATAACGAATCTAAATATATCTGTTTTATTTGTCTCTAGCTAAAAGTGTTTGGCTTGTAGAACACTGCTACCGTGGCGGTTCAAGACACATGACCCAATGGAACATTTTGGAAAATAACCTCTTGGTCTTCAAAATTGTAGGTTCAATGACTCTATGAATTTCGTCATTATTTCTGGCTTCACTGGCAAATGCGCTACACAAAATTAAAAAAAACGGACGTAATTATAGTCTATGACATGTTGACATATTATGGACGCCACCTCTCGATCACGAAGGCTTTCCACAATATTGAATCTTTACGAGTGAGCGGAGAAGAAACATTTTTGTAGCATTTAAACTTGAATGTCAGAGCGGGATTCGAACCCGCTATGACTGTCCAAGCAGACAGCTTTAATCACTACACCAGGGCCCCCGCCTGCTTGAGATGAAGAGGGTGGAAGTCTCGTTTTCTCGCGTGATCTCAGTCAGACTGATAATTTGGTATATATACGTTACGCATGTTACCTGGCGGAGTACAGATAACCCTGACGGCAGACGCCCGCATCAGTGCCCCGGCAAACACGAAACGTTCAGCCAATGTTGATACAATGCTGGCCCAACATTGTATAAACATTAGCTGAACGTTTCGTGTTTACTGGGGCAGTACGTGGATGTATGGGAGTGCCCAACAAACACGAGACACTGAACCAATGCTCATTTAATGTTGGCCCAGTGTCGGAGACGATGGGCCAACATTAAATCAACATTGGTTCAGTGTCTCGTGTTTTCTGGGGTGTTGCTGATCGAGTTTAGTTTTTTCGAAAAGATAACTGCGTTATCAATATGCAAGATAGATGATGGACTATACATGCTTCAAGTTGAATATTGTTGGCAAGCAGCCCGAAAATGAGTCGCATGTCATTATTAATGTCAGATGACATGCTATGGCAATACGTAATCAATACTCAAAGTATATATGTATTGGATGTGTCCGATTTGATAACTATCTCAAGGTCTTTTCTAAGATTGCTTCCCTTTGCTGCTTGCTGCACTCAAACGCGAGGTAAAACAATAAAATAAAATGTCTAAATCGCAAACATACAGTGATACTCTTGACGATTTTAGGCGCTAGTGTTCAATCATCATACATGTAATGTGACTATCTTGATGATCATGCGGCGAAGCGAGCGATCCCCAAATTTAATTTTTAATTTGATGTCATCCCTAGAGTATTATCCTTATCCATCCATGTTAGCTCTAGGCAATAATATATTCGTTCTATATATTGTTAGTACTACCAGTATGACATTTACTGATAATCTAGTACGATTAGTATGTAGATGAAGACAATGTGCAGACAAGTTACTATTATACCGTAATATAGTCTGGTTTCTGAGCACAATGACTTAAACTCAGCTTTAGCATGTATTTGGGGCAGGGTAGCATCTCCATATATTTGCATATATTGTGTTTAATACCACCGCTCTGTGATAGTCATGTAGATGTAGGCCTATACTCAAGGGTATACTCTGGAATCAGACCCCCTGATCCTGATCCCGGTATAAACGTGAAATGACTCACTTACAGACCAGGATCTAACTCCCCCCCCCCCCCAAGCACTAGATGTTGACCCTGTGCCGATTCAATGTTGGGCCAGCGGCGCAGACGCTGGACCAACATTGAATCGGCACAAGGTCTGGCGTTTGTTTGGTAGTCAACCCATCCCCGTTCGCCGTACATAAAAACGCCGCTTGTAGTTTACACATAATATTATGTCAATTAACCTAGTTGAATATGGGTAAGTCAGCAAATTCTGACAAAGATATATTATAGCTATCTATGTCAGAATTTGCCGACATAGCAGATTGCTGTTTATATCTATGATAACAACCACATGTATGTTAATTCTGGTTGTTTTATTATTATTTGTACTTCCTCGTTCGCTGGATGAGTCACTCTCAATCTTTCAGCCACTGTAGCATTATGCATTGCCTAAAGTATTTTTCGCAATTCTGATACAAAAGGGGAGGCATGTGGTGCGGTATTAATGAATGCACATGTCAACCAAAAATATTAATATCTCAAACTCATCGTCGCCCTGGGATTATCTAATTAATATATCATCTATATTGATGTAATTTCTTTGTTTTCACTCGCTGGCTTATATTAAAAAGAACCTTTTGGAATTCTCGTGAAGTTGTCTGTGTTCCGAACAGGAAACAGTAGATTTGTCGAATATTTCTATATATTCTAAAAATGGTTGAATACCACATACATACGTAATACGGTACATACATATGTACATAATCAATATATTATCATGGTTATACGTCATCGTCATGACTATTTTTAGAAAAAATCGACATTAGATTCTAGTATGGATATAAAATTGATACACAGGCAATTTTTCAGCTTTGACACCAAAATATCTACCTCAAAGCTAAAAATGACCATTATCTAAATTACTAACTTACATGTCATACAGTAACAAAATCCACATCTAAACATGCTAAGTTATCTTCGCTTGTTTATTACTTTTCGAAGTTTTCGGCCGCTATTTATAGTGCTTCGTGGTAATATTTCAAGTAGAAAATCACTTGGAGGGACACTCCATCAGATGCAATGTTGATAAACAACTGAGGGGTGGGTGCAATGCGACACTTGACATCTAATGGCCATGATGACATCATTTGTAAAAATACCAGTCACTGTAATATATTTAGCTAAACTTGAATAATCCATTAGCATACTTAGTGTCTTCAATACCTGAGCCGATTAATATACAAAGCGTGTATTGGACGGTTACACTATCAACGTGATGTTGGGGATTAACCCTTTAACCGCCGGTGCCGCATATATTCTGGTTTTCATTTTTTATCAGCACATCAAGTACCACCTTTTAAACATGATAAAGACACAAATGGGACATCAATCAGCAATATTTGAAAACAGTTGACCCCGATTTTGTCAAATGCGAATAATTTTCACTCACCTGAAGTTGTGGATCGCGTCAGCGAGACACAGCTTCAAGTGAGTGAAAATTCAGATTGAATAATTTGGCGGTTAAAGGGTTAAGCACTGAAATAAAACTCATTTTATTGGCATATACGACTCTCTGGCTGCTAGGTGTCCATAATCAGATAATGCCGACGTAATATTAATAATAAATTAATACATGGGTAACGACATATAGGGATGTTGCTTTACAACCTTCTAGAAAACGGTGTATATATTGGCTTAATCCCTTTAAGCCTGAATTTACCATTGCCAGCTTCATCCGCTACAAGCCGCGAATTGCTGTCGCAATTTTCGACTTGTAGTGGAAGAAATGAAATGAATCGGGCTTCAGGCCATCTTTATTTGTTTCTTTCAAACAACCGAGACCGGGAACCGAACCCCGAACCGTGAAAAGGCAGCGGTACTAACCACTACCCTAGGGCTCCCGCCCTATAGTGGATGAAGATGACTTGACGTGGGTGGCAAATGAAAATAAGATATTGTTATTATTAAAACAGTTCCATGAACATTTTCGTTTTAAGAAATTAAGTCATTCTTCAGATATGAAAAATGATGCTCTGATGCATCGTGTGGGTTTAAAGTTAATTGATTTAAATTTTCACTCACTACCGCGACCCACAACTTCAAGTGTGTGAAAATCACTCCGACCTGTTTAATTTTGGCACAAATATTTGCAAATTTTGATGTTTAGCCACATTTCATTCCCAATAACACAGAGCTGGTCTGGTGAACTAATAAAAGAGATTAAAAACGACAATAGTAGTGAAAAGCAGTATGAGGGCTAAGAGTGGTTGAATCGTGAGCCAACATCTCTGACAATGGAGCAGTGTTATTTTGAAGACACAACGTGAAAACTGATACCTAACATTTGGCGACAGTGGGTCAAGGTTAGTTTATGAATCCTAAAGTGACGTCTTCACGAAATGATCACACGATTCAGAGATAGGGAGAGATACAAACTAATTGTGAGTGTTAATTATATCGCTAGCCTAATTACGCCCCATTTTATGCATCAGCCAATTTGTCTATTGTCGCCCCATGACACCTGTCCGTCCGTCCGCGGTCCCTTGGCACATACAGTACATTTTATTTGGGCGGTAGCTATAAAGACCAGCCCCATCTGGACCAGTATCTGGATCATTCCCTGCTAGGATAAGGTAGAGAAATAGCACGGACATAAAAATAGGTCTAAGGACGTCTGGACATGCTGGAAACCTTTGAGAGTACTTAATGTCTGGACACGATGTAGTGTGCCACACGAATCGATCTCCAGTCACAAGACGGGGATGCTATAGATAACTAAGAAGCAAACACGATCAGTACTGTACAACATATCAGCTAAAGTCATACGTTGGTCCAGCGCTGTCTCAATGGTGTGCCAGCGTCTGAGACGCTGGCACACCATTGAGACAGCACTGAACCAATATCGGCTATCTGTGGTGTATTATTCCAAAAATTGACTGCTTTGTGGAGTGTTCGGTGCTGTCAACTCTATTCATCGTATCTGTCACCTTGGGGGGTACATGTATGTTTACTGAGTGATAACACACCACACACAAGCTCATGTTCACGTAGGCCCTATTGACGGAAGAAGAAAATCAGCAAGTTTTTCCACACGCTAATTCCAAACTCCACAGGGGCATGAAAAGCAATGCATATCACCTGTATAGGCATATGCACTCTAAGACAGTAGTAGGGCATTAGGACACACACACAGTTTGTTTGTCTATCTGTATATCATGGAACATACCAACAAACATGACAAAGGACCTGGTGAACCTGCTGCAAATCACGTGTCTTCATCAATTCAACTTTTTTAAAACATGTCAACGAAAAACTTCGCCTTCACTTGGGTGGATGTTGGTGGTAGCACTGACTGTTTTATAATTATGGTATTATACATGTTATATGAGCCATCGGTGTAACCGCCCAAGCGAACATTCAGCCTGCGATCAAAGCACGCGTCAGTACAATTATCACTGGTGATTTGAGCATTATTATGATCATTCTCTGTGGCGAAAAAACTCATAAAACTACTGCTGCTCTGGTGCCTTTTCCATGTTTTCTAGCAATGTATAAAGAGCCGGGCTTTGTGGCACAGCTAGTTTACGAGAACATGTTAAAGTCGATTGAGTGTCTACTCCGGCACGTTCATAAACCATTCTAGTGGTGAAAGTGAAAACACAACAGAACGGTTTGTCAAGCCCTCTTTACTGTCATGTTGTCTTTTATATCACGCATTTCTTATTTACCGGCTCAACTTATTGCAAATTAAATGGTTATTTGTGTCGAAAAGTACCATACAGTATCAGTATTTTGAATATTATTGTTCATCAATAAATTATAATTACCCCTAGTAGTAAAAATAGTGGGGTGTACCGTGGTAAAACTGTTCAGAACGGTATGGCAATACCATGCATAGCAAAATGTCAGCTAAATCAGCTAAGATGACATCTTGGAGAGATAAAACCACACCTCCCACCCCGAGAGGTCCTTTATTCTCGTCAAGTGCTCTTACACAATCTGAAAAACGTACCTTATCTTTAATGTATACGATTAATTAATCCAAGTGTAGATGAGACTGGATTCCAGCTTGTATTGGTGCTGGCTTAAACCCTTTAGTCGCCAAATTATTCAATTTGAATTTTCGCCCACTTGAACTATTGTCTCGCTGACGCGATCCACAACTTCAAGAGGGTGAAAATTATTCAGAATTTACACAAATGGAGGGCAACTATTTTCAAATATTGCTGATTTATGTCACGTTTTATCGTTAGCATGTTTTAAAGCTGATATGTAATGTGATAATAAAAGTGTAAAAACGAATATAATCGGGACCAGCATTTAAAGGGTCACGGGGTCCTTGCGTTTTTAATCAGAATCAGACTGGCTCGGTTCTCCAAATAGAAGTCTTCAAGAGGTTGATTAGGGTGAGCACCTGCTGATAGTAATGTTTACTAATACCTGAATACTGTAAGTAATTTTTATGAGCCAGTATATTCTCATTTTCCGGGATACTTTTTCTCATAATTAACCTATCCTCAACTTTTTTATTCGTTGAACATTTCAAGTATATTGTATTGTCACAACATTTGCGTTTTAATTTCTTTGTAAACGCTTTACGTTTTATTTTGATCCAACAGTGACTTACCATGCATGCTACTACTGAACAGATTGAACTGGGACAGTACCCGATTTATCATGGTTATGTTTAATATTAAGCCGCCCTTGCCGAGGGCGTTGCTTACTGTATTCCATACGGTCCGCCTCTGTTGCCACCGCAGTTAATTATGTTCTTAATAGCATGGCTCATTAGGTCTGGCTGTGACTCGAAACTCAAGGTACTGTGTTCGAATCCGGGCCGGGTCGGATTTTTGTGATCAGGTTTGTGCATATATATACAGTGGTTCAATCTGTTAAAAGGCCTGGGGTGTGCAGTGCTGTCTATGCTCTATACCGTACTGTGCACTATAATGCACCCTTGAAGTCATTCGAGTAGAAATCCCGACTTTGGGCTTCCTTCTGTCATGGTATTACGCAGAAAGCGACTTATGTAGTAATATTCATCCCCCCAAATAGCAACAAATATATGAGGTTGTGACAATAAACCTTTTAATCACTAGGGAGACTAACCATGCTAACTTAGAAAGATTTGCGCGCGCGTTTGAGGAAAAATGTTTTCAACAGATTTAACTTTGTACAGATGTTCAATAATGCCAGGTAATGTCCTGATTGACATTTGGGAAAAAACAATTTAAAAAATGGACGTTTACATGATAAATCGTATGTAGTCTTTATCATGTTTATAGTAGGTATATACAGGACATTTGCGTATTGCGAAAACAGTAGATATATCTTTGTGCTTGTCATCTGAAGATAAGTATACTCCATGTACATGTACTTGTATGCACGATTTAGATACATCTCGCGTCTCTCTAGATTACATGTGCTGCTTTAGTAATCGTACGTATACGTTTGATAATTGCGTTTTAATTAAACAACGGGATCGTGCAATTGACACACTGTCTCATATTTAGAAGTTTTAGGCTACTTGACCTATATAGCACATTCTAATTTTAGCATGTTGTGACAGCACCGAGTACCAGTTGTTTCCTTATTGCCCTGTATATGTAGATCAGACCTGTCGCGAAAAGGCAAACAGCAGTAACTGCTTACTTTTCAAGTAAGCAGTTAACTGCTTACTAGCAGTTACTGTTGTTTGTCTTTGCGCGGCAGATTTGAGGCTCTCTGGTTGTCGATCCATGTGAATAATAGACGGATTTTTTTCATTCTAGTATTCGATTGAAGTTAAGAGCTGAGGGTATAGTAGGCCTACCCGCATGTGCAGTTTGTCTCATGTGATAACATAAACCAAAAAATTTCCAAGTTGTTTTTTCAGAAGCGTAATGTACATGTGCATGCCTAACTGCAGTGCCTGTATTGTTGTTTAGAACTGTGAATATATGCTACATAATTATATAGACAGTATATGACGCCCAAGTAAAGGATGTTAGAAATGCCCAAGTGATTATCATGATTATATCACTCTAATTTTCAAGTTTTAATATAACTCAACACAAATGTGTTCGTTCTGTATGCCGAATTATTGTTAGTTTTGATAAAGTATGCACATTAGCTACATGACCTAATAACAGAAAAAATCGTCTGTTATCATGATTATCAGTATCTTGCAAAGCCGATTGTATTCGTGTCCTAACAGGCAAGGTGTTGTCCATTTATTTTTTAGAAGTTGCTCATTTAATAAATGGATGGCACACGTAACATTTGGGCTGTTTATAGGGGACGTTATAATATGACATATGTGAGCGTTGTCTGCCACATGTGCCTTGAATCATGGGATATGTTCTCCTGACACATAATATCACCTTTGCTGTAATAATGGTAATCATTATTGTCATCAGTACTAGCTTTTATATCTAACATCCATGTACATGTATCTGGTATGGCTTTGTAATAGAAACTAGATTATAACCAGATAACCTGTCGTCTAAAGTAAGTTCGCTCTTCTAGAGGCGTGTGGCCTATCATTCTCAGCATCTTCGAGACGTTGAACCAATGTTGTTTTAATGTTGACCAATCGTCTTGGACGTTGGCCCAGCATTAAAACAACATTGCTTCAACGTCCCGTGTGTGCTGAGTTGGAGTATAAACCGGACGTGCCCATATCAATGTTTACCAGAAAACTCGTTGTTTTCCTCTTGTTTCATTTCATTTGTTTTTTGGGTACCATGTTTTATTACGCACACGTCGTGACTCACTGGGCACACGACGTTGTTGCGACGTTGAATCAACGTCATTGACGTTGATTCAACGTCGCAATAACGTCGTGTGCCCAGGTGGGAGACTCCACTATGAGTGCCGCACTGATAAGCCGTCCAAACTCTGGCCCGACCTAAATACAAATATGTTAGCCCAATACTGGAACACCGTCGTTTGCTCAGCATTACCAATATTCTCTCAATGTGTTGTGTTCGCAGGATGTAGAATAACTCATGATCTCTTCACATTGCAACTTTATATAATCTATTCAGATTGTCTCGTATTCGAAGCTCAGATAATTACCGTCATCAGGTGATAGACTTTTATGGAATTAATTAATTTGACATGATCCAAAGGCGCCACTGTATTACTCTTGAAAGGCGCTTCCAAGTTAATATCCACCTGGGTGGCGAATCCGGGTTTTGGAATTAGCCTGGTAATAATGAAACTCATTATCCCATGAACATATAATTTTACATATACTTTTATCGTCACATCCTCAATTAATATCAGAATGATGTATTTGTAAAGCAGGGTCGCTGACAACCGAATGTCTAGCTTTGTCTGTTGAACAATGTGATGTATTTTTATTCGGTCGTCATGCTCGAGGACGACATTATCATGTTCAAACAATGTAATATACAATTAATCATGTAATTTCCCCTCAGAGCTAAAATGCGCCATCTGACACTGCATTGAGGGGTGGGCAGGTAGGACCCTCTAGAGCCTTAGAGGTGATCACATACACACGTTTTATATAATATTATTATAGTTATGTATGTCGCTCCTGACACGGAATTTAATTTGATATATTATAATAACAGATCGATAATTGATATCATAGAGAATACTAGCAATGACGTACTTGTACAAGATCACTCTTATTTATAATTAATGAAAAAAAACGAAATCCATAAAAGAGTGTTTTGCGATCAGTTTTGAAATTTATGCAATAATTATATTTTTCGATATAATTATTTTAATACATTACGTAGTTGAACACGTTTTTTTTTGTTTTGTGATATTTAGTTTTGTCCATATAATTACATTTATATGATTGATCAGTATAGTGGCTGCTATGACAAATTTACTGCCCTTGTCCAAGAATAACAACTTGAATGCCAACGGCACTTTTCAGGCTATTGTATTAATATAAAATGGCTGATGAGAAGTCCTTTACCATCATTTAACATTAATTTCTATGAAAAATCCACTATCCCACGGGTACAATATTCCACTAGCCTCGGACTACCATGACTACCGGGCCAGTGCGAATTTGCATCCTTGAGAACACATGTATCGATGTCTACCTGTATTTAATAACTGCTTGACGTGTCTTGGGATTATCTTAACCCTTTAACCGCCAAATTATTCAATCTGAATTTTCACCCACTTGAAGTTGTGTCTCACTGACGCGATCCACAATTACTTCAAGTGAGTGAAAATTATTCTGATTTGACAATATGGAAATCAACTGTTTTCAAATATTGCTGATTGATGTCACATTTTATCATTAACATGTTTAAAAGGTGTACCTACTTAGTGTGCTAATAAAAAATTAAAACCCGAATATATGTGGCACCGGCGGTTAAAGGGTTAAAGTTGTGTTTCACGAATACAATTATAACTACCCAAGGCGCTCCCACCCTTAGCCCTTTCACCACTGAAGCCCGTTTTTATGTGCTGAATGCTATGGCATTCGGCACATAAAAACGGGCTTCAGTGGTGAAAGGGTTAATTAAACATGCTAAAGCGCTAAACTAAATATTTTAAAATTTTCACCTTCTTGAAGTTGTGTCTTGCTACCGCGACCCACAAATTAAAGTGGGTGAAAAATTACTCATATAATTTCTTTAATTTGAGCCCAAATCTCGTGAAATCTTGATGTTTAAAAAAAATTACAACTTATCGTGCTCCGAGCAAACACAAAACATTTGTATAACACTTGTGCAACGTCGGCGCAACGTCTTCGACGTTGGTCCAACATTGTACAAATGTTATTAAAATGAATTGTGTTTGCTGGGCTGGCAGTGAATTGTACGGACGATAAACAAAACCAATTAAAAACGACTTATAGTTGTGCTTAGCGTTTTAAAGCGACACAATCAGATTAAAATATTCAAAAAAATCAGTATTTGTATTTCAATGGCTTTTTAATATGGCCGTAAGATGTGAGCAAGTCCATAGACTAGAACTGCGTAAGTTTTTTTTAAATTTTGTGTTGCGCATTTACCAGTTAAACTTGTGAGAAATAAGGAAAAATAAGAAATACGGGAATAACTAATAAATGGGGCTTTCGACACTCTTGCTACGTTGCCACAGCAACCCAAAATTTAGAAGATTTCCGCAATTCTAGTCTATAGACATGTTCACATCTTATGGCCATATTCAGAAGCCAAAATAAAAAATACTGATTTTTTTATGATTTTGGCCTGATTGTGTCGCTTTAACCCTTTCAATCCTGAATTTACCATTTACCATCTTCATCCACTACAAGCCGCGAATTGCTGCCGCAATTCTCGACTTGTAGTGGATGAAGATGACTTGATGTGGTTAAAAAAAATCAAGAAAATTACCACGTATTGGAAAACCAATTTCATGGAAACCCTTAGTTATAGGGAAATTAAGTATGTTTTCAGGGATGTAAAATGATGCTTTAATGCATCGTGAGGGTTGAAAGGGTTAACAGCTAAAGGTTTAAATATAGAGATATATACTTTATTGGGACTATGACTGTATTGTATTGGCTTTGGTTGTAGGACCTGCAGATGCTGTGTTCTGGTCTGGAGGGCAGATCCAGTAACCCGGTTGCCCTGCTGTTTGACGCTCTGGCACATCCCGATGCGGACATGGGAGTGGAGAGTCCTTCTCAGCTCACCTGGAAGTCCCAGCGTGAGAAAGAGATCCCACATGTGGTGCTAGGGCGCTGTGCAGAGGGCGGAGCCTGGCAGGTAACATATCACTTTAAAGGCACCCCCTTGGCACCCAAGGGGTCATCAAATTTAATTTCGAGAATTATTTATTATCACAATATGACCCGTATTACCAGACTTCTAATGTATTAGCAGAGTAGAGCATGGCAGGTAACAACATATCACTTTGAAGGCACCCCCTTGGCACCCAGGGGTCATCAAATTAAATTTCGCGAATTAATTATTATCACAATATGACCCGTATTACCAGACTTGTGATGTATTAGTAGTCACCCTGCTTGTCTTACATATAGATTTACAGACATGCCTACCCACATTAGCAGATTAGTCATAGTTTATATTGAATGGAAATACAACCGCTCACTTAACGACTGTTACCACGGTAGGCTTGTCTTTACCCTTAGAGCACTGATGTCGACTACAGTGGACATTCTTTGTGTTCATTAGCACCTGTATACATGTAACCGCTGATAACCAGTAATGGTTAAAAGTAAAATATGCCTTCAATCTTGAAACATTGATATTTGTTGGGACTTAATTTTCAATACAATACAATAGTTTTTTTTATTGAGGGTTCCAAAAGAATCATGTCAATATGCAAGATATACCAGGCAGATTCCCGGTAAAACATATAGTGTTATCAACATTATTCTACACAATATTATATACATTCAAGGGAAACATAACGAAATAATCTACATAACACAATTCATTCACAAATCACACAAATTTTCAGTCGCTTGAAGTACCGCGACACACAACTTGCAGTGACAGAAAATATAAATTAAATAGCTCGGGACTCGAACCCGGTACCCCCGATGTCTGAGTCAACCACGCTAAAAATGATCTATCCTGGTGCCACGAACAATGGTTAACTTATATGCCAACCATCTAGACTTGGAGCCCCGAGGTTACCCTTTTTAAATTGTCCGTCACTTGAAGTTGTGACTCGCTGCCGATCCACAACTTCAAGTTACTGAAATTACGGGTATTTGTGAAAATAAACTCACAATTTGCATCAGTATCACAGACTAAGATTTTGAAGATATTACAGGTAGAAGAAATGGGCATGTAGAAATGTCAGGCTACAGTTATCGACATCAGTGTTGTAAGGGCCGAAAAGCGCTGTCAATATAATGCTAAAACATGTTACTGTATGTTATTTTTTAGATGATGGAGGCTGACATGCAGACCCTCAGTCTGGGCAGCTGGATGGAGCTGCCTGATATGCCTTTCTGGGAATGGATGGGCAACCGGTATGTCACATGGATGATATTCATATTAAAAGGTCGTATCTGCTACTTCAAAAAGTGACAGATACCACCCTTTAACTACTCGAGAGTTTCCACACTTGTTCATACAATGTGAGGTGTGAGTTGCGGCTGCTGCCGCAACTCACACCTCACAATGTATGAAGATTACCCAATTTTAAAACATTTTTAAGTGTGAGATATAAAAACGATTGCTTAGGACTTTCACTTTCTATGACATTACTTTAATTGGAATATGCCCCGTGACTCATAATTGCGTCACCAGCAGGCAAAAGGTTAATATCAATATAATGTATGTCGTCGTCATGGTCTGTTACATTGGTGGTTTGGCTCGATTTCTCATTTTGATATTAAGGGCCTCCAGTTTTCTGAGAATACGTAATTGCGGGAGTTGTATGTCATATTTTAGCCCCCACATTCTATACGATCGATCCAGCCCCCATTCTACGTGTTTTTATGAATAATGAAATGGTCATTTATTTTCAACACAAAGCTCAGTTGCGATGAATTTTAATTTCAAGGCAATAATACAGATTTCAGATTGTAATGATTACATACAGGTTATGCGTTGACAAATCGTCTAAATTTATTAATAAAACACACACAATCTCAAAATCACACGCAATTCTGGAAGCCAATATGCCTATTTATATTTCATGGTGAGTAATATACATAGGAAAGTACCTACCCACAGTCTTAACGTGTGTTTAAACGTGTTTTTATTTCATTTCATACATGTGACGTCGTAAATGTTCTCCTGTTATTAAGGAGACGGTATGTTGATAATGATTATGTAACCCAGGAAATGCGGTACATGTTAACCCTGCTAGTCCTGTATATACACGTTTTCAAAAAAAAGATTAATGCTTGGAAATTGATAAAAATAGTTGGCGGTAGCTGTTCCGTTGATCAAATTATACAATTTCAGAGATGTCTTTTTTTCACAAATATAAATATTTTCTCGTCATTTGAAGCTGGAAATTGCGTCAGCAATTCCAGCTTCAAATGAATGAAAAATACTTTTTAACAATTCAGCAGTACGAGGGTACATCTTATTTTGTCTCAGCGTCTGCGACGGTGGTCCAACCTAAATTCAACAATATTAGTTTGTCGTGGTTGCCGGTATCAGAATACTGAATATATTTACGCGACAGACAGTGTAAAACACACCGTTTTAATCTGAATCTTGACCCGACAAATTCGGATAAATTTTTTTTACCAGGTATTGGTATTTGCATTCTAGTGAATGCAAAATATATTACGGCGTAAAGCAAATATTTTACAATGTTTCCGACGGAGAAATCAGTTTCAGTCTGCAAAGGACGTTATAAGTCTATGCCAATGAAAAAGTTCGATAGAATGACTGTATCCTGTTTAGCAGTTAAAAGGTTAAATATCTGACATAGTCATGCACACCGTCATCACCTGTACAGGTCAAAACAAGGCCCATATCAGGAACAGATTGGAGACGCAGTTTACTGCATGAAAATTAATAATTATGCCGCATTTTATAGACATTTTCACCCACTTGAAGTTGTGTCCCGCTGACGCGATCCACAACATCAAATGAGTGAAAATTATTTAGGTTTGTCAAATCGGAGGCTAAATACACGTGTGTTTACTTTTCCCTGGTGGAAGACACTCCCCATCTTTAAAAGGAGTTATTTACTTAAGTAAAAATGATATGGCCTGTAGAAGGTTGAAGAAAAAGACGTGATGACTTGGGCTCTCTGCCGTAGCAATAACACAACATGGCTTGGACGCTGCTGCGCCCAATGACAGGTCACGCTTGTTTACCCCTATCCGTGCAAACACAAAACATCTGTATAACATTTATACAATGTTGGACCGACGTCGAAGACGTTGTGCCGACGTTGTATAAATGTCATACAAATGTTTTGTATTTGCTAGGACTGTGTGTTATTACTTTTTCTTAGTACCAAGATGAAGGGTAATAAATACTGTTTTTATCCCGCCATTTTACAAAGTGACATGTTATTGGTAAGTCTCCAAAGCACTCAGTACAGATTCGCAGTTTATTTCAAAATTAGATGGTATAGACAGTCGGTTTGAAGTGTACAGTAAGTACAGTACACATGTATATGTAGGTCACCACTACCATATCCTATTGTGTATTCCATCTCTTTAGGTAAACATAAGATAATTATCAGTCTGATTGTGAGTTTGTCTCTCCTTTTATAACTTTTTGGCTAGGAGGTTCTTAACCTATTTGAAAATTACCAAATGTTTTATTGATAGAATTTTAAATTGTTTAATTTTTTGCAATGGGTATCCCAGCAAAGGCAAGCTTTTGACACGAAATAGTCTAATATTGGCCCACTGTCTGCGACATTTATGCAGAATTGAAACAAAATTGGTTGAAGGCTTGCCTGTTTTTATGTACCCGGCTAAGTCAGCAAACACAAAACATTTGTATAGCATTTGTACAACGTCGGCCCAATGTCTTCGACGTTGGTCCAACATTGTACAAATGTTTAGTGTTAACTGGGTATGTGATGTTTTGTTTTCTTTGTGTTTAGTGAGCATGCTGACAGTGAGTCCCGCTTACCGTCTGTGGTGACGAGGAGAGCCAGCATGAATGAGGTCAGGGCCTACTATACAGACTACCTGGAAAAACACAACCTGGGCAAGTACTTCAACAACCACTGTACAGTGACCTCTGTGGAGAGAGTGCTAGACGTGCATCATTCTGTGGATGAAGAGAGTGGAGAGCAGACACCCTGTAGCCGTAATCACTGTGATAAACTCAAATGGGAAGTACGAGGCTACCGTACTGTATCCACACCTGAAGTGAGCACCGTGGACACGGTAGACTTTTGTTATAGAGCGCCTTCTGTTGTGCTAGCCACAGGCAGCTTTGACCTGCCTAATCAGCTTGGGGTACCAGGTGAACAGCAGCCTTATGTGCTTCACTCCCTCAATGAGCTGAACCACATCCTGAGAGAGGGCAGACTCACCTCAGACTCTGATCCTCTACTGGTGATAGGTGCCGGACTCACCGCCGCGGACGCCCTCCATTTAGCCGGACAAGATGACATCCCCATGTTCCATGTGTTCCGTAAGGACGGCGGTGATCCAGATGTGGTGTTTAACAAGCTGCCTTCCACCATATACCCCGAGTATCACCGCATCCACAGCCTGATGAAGCAAGGTGAGGCGAGCTCCACGTACCAGGCGTTCCCCATGCACCAGATCGTGGAGTTCAAGGATGACGGTAAGGTTCTGGTACGCGCTAAGAACTCCTGTGATACCCTCATACAGGTGTCCTATGCCCTGGTGCTGGTCGGCTCAGAGCCAGACTTATCTTTCCTGCCGGAGGACGGCAAGCAGCTGGGTATCGTACCCGACATGAGGATAAACAGTAAGAGTAACCCGGTGGACGTGGACCTGTTCTCATATCAGTCTGTACACAAATGCGGGCTGTACGCCATGGGGCCGCTCGTCAAGGACACGTTTGTACGCTTTCTAACAGGTGGCGCCCTGGGCATAGCCTCCCACATGTGGATGAAGAGGTGCGGCAAGATTTGACACCCCCACGTGATTGGTACACTGAACTAGAGGGACCAATGGTGCAGTACAAGGGGAGCTCTGCCCGTCTCATCATAATGTGAAGATTGCATGAATTCCAAAGTGCGATTCCAAAACTACCACGTTTAAGTGGTCATAGCATAATCACTGTATAGATAATTAAAGGTGATCTATCACCCCTTATATGGTATGAATAATTATGTCCTTATATGGGGTGATTGGCTATCATGTGGCCCTCTCAGAGGGTCACATGATAGCCAATCACCTCATATAAGGAAACACTTGTGCCCCATCTTGTGGCAACTTTGATTTATTTGTCAGAAATTTATTCATACTATATTAGGGGTGATACATCACCTATTATGTTTCACATTATGGTTACTAAACGACTGTGAGGTGTAAACCACCAAGGACAGGTATTTTCAAATCCGGCCGACATAGATCGCAGGCATGTGATTGGTCGAGATTGCGATCTCGACCAATCACATTCCTAATATCTTGGTGGGTCTCTTCGAAAATACTGTCCCTGTAGGCATATTTGACCACTGTGTTATAACTGCTTCGCCAATAACAAGAGATACACAGCTGACAACCCAGCGATATACATGATGTAGCGATGTCGACTTTGGCCCATATTTGCCAAACGTTGTCTGGTCTACATTACTGGGGCGATACTGCACTTCCCAGCAAACAAAAAACATTTGTACAGCGTCTCAGAGGGTCGCATGATAGCCAATCACCCCATATCTTCGACGCTGGGCCGACGCTGGAATGTTATACAACTGTTTTATGTTTACTGGTTTGTGATCATATTGTTTACTTTTCTTCCTGTCTCTCCTTTATTTAGCATGGAGTTGCTCAGTATTTTTTATATTCTTGACGGCCATGATATATTTTGTTTCTTTTTTCTCTTGTTTTACTTTGTTTCTTCATAATTTATTAATTAGCATAGCACAACTTTACAATTTGTTCTTCAGTAAAGTTGATAAAAGTTCCAGACATATCAAACTCTCCTAAGAGTATCTGATTTATGTTTCTAGAGTATTTTCGGTCAAGTTTATTTTGATTCAGATTTGTGTTTGTTTGATGCGAGGGACAATCAGTCTAATCTGCCATGCAAAGCCAAAAGGCAGTATCTGCTTACTTTACAAGTAAGCAGATACAGCCTGCCTTTGGCTTTGCAGAGCAATAATGTGGTTCTTACTTTTCTACTGTGTTGTGCCAAACAGGGCGTTATCGGGAGTCAGTTGCAGAGATATTTGTCACCAAATCATTACAATAATTATACCACATTACGTTAACATAGTTAACCCGCTGAGCTAATTTATTTTAATTTTCAGTCACTTTAAGTTGTATCTCGCTACCGCGATCCATAACTTTAAGTGGCTGAAAATTACTCATATTTGTTTAATTTGAGACCAACTATTTCCAAATTTTCAATTGTAAACGCTCATTTCTTTCTAAAAAAACAGCGATTTGGTCTGCTAAAAAAATGATTAAAAACGACTATAGTCGTGCTTAGCATTGAAAGGGTTAACAAATGATACACTGGTGTAGCAGTGTGTATGAGAACATTGTAATTCTTGAAATCGTAGGTAATCTTCAACTTAATACACTGATTTATAGTGTAATCACCCAATTACGCGCAGTATCACTGTATTTTAGGACGATCAGCATGATCAGTTAGCAAGTTAGTATTGTAGTTTTCTTTTGCAGCGGAATAAGCCTATCCCAGTAAACACAAAACATTTCTATAACATTTGTATAATGTTGGACCGACGTCAAAGACGTTGGGCCGACGTTGTGCAGATGTTATACATACAGGTTTTGTGTTTGCTGGGGTACTAGCACTGTATTATTTTAGACTCAGTAAATTGTTACTTGTACACATTGATAGACGGCTCGATGTCGCTGTCCTTGCGATGTGGAACAACACTTCATAGCTAACAGTTTTCTGAATATGACATGAGTTATCACCAGAGTCTTGACATTCTATTCTATGACAGTTGAATCGACTGTTGTATGTTACTTGTATCAGTTGTTAATGAATACACTCATCACTGATATACAATGTAGACAAGCATAATGGGGTATAGTACTGTAAATATTGTATCACCATTGTAATGGGATATAATAACACTGCATGCAGACCAGGGGGTGTGTTCTAAGACGACCAGGGGGTGTGTTCTAAGACGATCTTAGATGTGAAGTTAGGAGCAAATATGTTAACCCCTAGAGCACTGGGCTATTCAATTTAAATTTTCAGTCATTCAAAGTTGTGTCTCGCTACCGCGATACACAACTTCAAGTGATTGAAAATGTATATGATTTGTGAAATATAAATCCCAACATATATCAGTGTTTCAAGATTGAAGGCATTTTTTACTCTTAAAACTGATTAGTTACAGGTGCTAATAAAAACACATAACCTAATATGTACTGTAGTACTAGGTGGTAACTCACTACATGAATGTACTGGAAATTATGGACCTAACTATCAGCTTAACTCTTAAAATCATCTCAGAACGCGGCCCCAGTGTAGGCCTACCAATGTAGAGCAGATAATCAATTAAGTTGTTACCGACCCTAAAACGGGATCAAATGCCATATGACAACATTATATTGTTGATAGAATGTTGATAGGAGCCACTGTTACTGTTACAAATGGCTGTTATTAACGCTTATTAAAGGTCTCTATACAGCTTTGTCCTATTGAAACATGTTAAATTTATTTATGTTTTTTTAAATATTCTTTCTACGTTAAGCACTATAAGGATTGATACTGATAGTGTGTATGTGCCATCAATAACCAGTGATAACTGTTCTTAATTCGGTAGCTCATCAAGAGTTGTGAGCAATTATTAGTGGAGTATTCATCTTTAAATCTACGATAGATGTGAAAAAAATCCTCTCAAACTTTAGCCTGTTTGATCGTTCTATAGAACGTCGAAGTATAATAGTGAATATTGCCCTCGTCAGTCTGTTAGATTGTTTATTACTGTGAATAATAGCTGATCCGCTTTTGTTTTCCTACAGCTTGTTTCATGCCATATATCAATCAAAAACGCTTTTATCAAATAGGGAATTCAGCATGTCTCTTCTGTGATAAGTTAATGATCAACAATCACCGATGGTTATTGTATATGTATATATTTTTGCAAGATGGGAGATGAGAGGTGTGTCGCCGTAATGTTAATGTATTATAGCAGCTTGTCTCATCTACACACAGTTATAATCATGATTATAATGAAGACCAAACTCTACCAGTAGACGTCCAAGAGATATGCTAATTTAATCAAATCATTAAGATTTGAAAAGAGAATTTTTTTTCATCATTTGAAGCTGCTAAATTAACAATCACAGCTTTAAATTAATGAAAAATAGAAACCATGAGTTCAGCTGGACCAGGGTCCAAGCCAATATCGTAATTGCTACTTTTAAAATGATTGTGCTAGCTTATATTATTTCGATTCAAGAAAATAAAATGAAATGAATCGCGCTTTAGGCCACTTTTGTGCACATACAGGCTAAATTGGGCCAGGAGAACTACCCGAGGATGGTGAGATGAGTAAAATGACACTGCCCTCAAGACGCAAGATTCGAAATTCAAACCCTGGATGTCTGAGGCCGATCACGCTACCTCTCGGTCACGGAGGCTCCCCACAATACTGAGTTTTACGAGTGGATGGGGAAGAAACAGTTTTGTTTTTTTTCAAACCGCAGGGACTGGGAAACGAACCCCGAACTCTAGCGTGAAAGGCAGGGTGCTAACCACTTTACTAGGGCCCCAGCCCATTTCGATTCAAGAGCAAGAGCCAGTCAATATTTTTTATCCCTGAAAGTAGTATCCGCTCACTAAACATTATTAAATTATACTTGTAGGAGCTGAAATGTAGGTGATCGAGTAGGTGATGAGCACGTGATTTGAATGTATTTATTTGTATTATAGCGATATCGCTGCCGTGATCACTTTGAATGATCAACTATTGGCTTGTGTTCTATATTAGAACGATTTTGTAAAGCGATTTATAAACTAAATGTTACATCAGTATGATTCTGATGATGAGTTGGTCAATTTATAACAGGATAATGGTCGTGCGAGTTTATATTAGGCATCAGGCATTCCACGAGATGAATATCATATATTCACATACGCCACCATTTTATATGAGTCTACATTGAGCCCGCGTCGCGTGTTCAAGGTTGAGTCATCGTGTTTGTTCGTCAGTGGTATGATCATCTGACGGCCCACACTTGTATAATTATGTGCCTATTATCGTTGCTTTAACGTGTCACTTGTAAGTAAAACCGTTTATTTTCTTCAATTTTCTCATTATTTTCTACTAACCTGTAAATAGATAGCCATTTTACATTTAAGCCAAATAACATATGTGTATATGTGCACTGTTCCTTGGAATTCAGAACATTACCATAGAATTCAATTATTTGATAAATGTTCATGCATATTTATTTCAATGAGTTTCTTTAACTTGTACGACACTAATGAAGTATAATTGTTCAGAAAAAAATATAATTATTTTCGATGTTATTATACAACTTGGACAATAAAATATGTTGATTTTTGTACATGATCAACTTTTTCGTATTTCATTACTTTGATGGTACGTGGTTCTCCATTATCATGATTATTTATTCCCAGGTGATTTTTAGCAAACGCAAAATATTTGTATAACATTTATACAATGTTGTACCAACATAGGGCCGACGATGTATTAATGTTATACAAATGTTTCTTGTTTGCTGGGAATGAGCGCTGTTAGTCCGCTACCGTATGTTTGCTTGTTCAATTTCCATAATTATATATGTAAGGTATTCATAATTTCCCTGGAACAGACTACCACATATCTGTCTCGTCTAAAAAAAATTATATTTTTGTATTAATGCCATAAATGTGTTTGCATCAAACAAAACGTTGCGTCGATAAAAAATAAAATATGTATTCTGAAGCATTAATACATAACCACGTCTTACACTTATTGCAGATATACTTGCGGCCACTTTTTCAAAATTCCTTCGATATCTCGTAATTTTTATGTGGAGCAACAATATAAAATGACGTGTCTGGGGCGATAGCCTATGGCAAATTTAACAGATATTGAAATTAAAAGCTGTCGCAGTTCTTTTTCGATGTTGATTTTTCGTCTGTGAAAGCTGGCGCATTAACATAACATTCACCCTTTAACCGCCAAATTATTTTTGGAATTATCATTCACTTGAAGTTGTGTCTCGCTAACGCGATCCACAACTTCAAGTGAGTGAAAATTATTCAGAGTTGACAAAATGGAAGTCAACTCTTTACAAATCTTGCTGATTAATGTCACATTTTATGTTCACCATTTGAAAAATGTGGTACTTAATGTGGTAATAAAAAAATGAAAAACCGAATATATTCGGGACCGGTGTTCAAAGGGTTTTGGCGTTACGCATGGATACCCTTGACAAATCCCGAAGTATTAACGTGTCAATAAATGTATTAAATATAGACAAATCTCGAATTATTTACGTGTCAATTACGTCTATAGGCGTTTTTACTCTTTGAACTCGGCTTTCTGGAGGATTTTGTATCATTGGGGGGATTTAGAGTGACTGAGGGGAGGACCTGTTGTGCCAGCGAAGCGATTTTTTTGTGGGGGGGGGGCATCCCCCCCCCCTCCCCTGAAAGGGCCTCCAGATAACCCTGAAACTATTCCTTGACAAATGAAAAATTTACACATGGGCTCATCAAATGAACACATAGAAAGAAGGAATTATGACATTTTAAAACAGAAATAATAACTGACTTAACAAATATGTAGGCCTGCAACTTCGGGTTATTATTATTATTATTGAAAGACCAGACTTGGGGCTATACCATTGAATGCGGGTATTATCAACACATGTCAGCATCGCGATAATAAATTTGACAGTAACAAATATTATATTGGATATTACAAATTTATCTACTGTCTATCAATCTTTTCTGACTTACGCAGTGCTTGTGATGGTGGTCATTAACCCTTTAACCGCCGGTGCCGCAAATATTCGGGTTTTCATTTTTTATCAGCACATTAAGTACCACATTTTAAATATGTTAAAGATAAAATGTGACATCAATCAGCAAGATTTGACAAGAGTTGACTTCCATTTTGTCAAATCTGAATAATTTTCACTCACTTGAAGTTGTGGATCGCGTTAGCGAGACACAACTTCAAGTGGGTGAAAATTCAAATTTAATAATTTGGCGGTTAAAGGGTTAAGACCCTATCCGGGGCCTCAGTACCGAGACTGTTATAACATAATGATACTATATATTAGGTGAAGGTATAAAACATTCAGACAATTCGGACTTACAGCATGTACTGATTCGCCTTGGAGGATACGACGGAGGTGAAATCATGAGGAATGCTAGCTCAGCAGTGGAGAAAATTAAGAAAAACTCCCCACATGGCGATGTTAGTTTTCTTCAATCCCACCGATACGAGGAAAAGCACTGAACTTGCACAGTAGACTGCAAACGACGCGGCATCAAACAATTACCTTAAACTGTTAAATATGTTAGAGCATTGAGTCGCCCCCCAGGACGTCCATTACATCGCCTGTATTTTAATACTGACTATGACCCCAGAGGCGTACATTTACGAAAAAACAAGCAAAAAAACATAGCTGGATAAATGTTTTTTTTATCTCCTGAAATGAACTTATCTGGGTTTTTTCGGAACGTTTTTTGTATCTTCTGAAATAACTGTTTTTTTATCAGAAACAATCCAATGCGCATGCTGGGCAGTTGGTAATGCGCTGCTTGCGCTTTTCTAAAACAGAGAAAAAACATAATGGTCTTAGAAGGGTGAACATTTTTGCAAACAATATTTCCCCTCCAGTGCAGCAAGTACTAATATTCCGTCTCTGAAACCTATTATTTTGTTTTATAATAGATCTAATTTTTCTAGCCTAGGCATCTATTCTCCATTATATTATGTGGAAATTAGTGCTTGCAGGCATCCGACGGGGTTTGATGGGCTGGAACGCTGTCCTGTCTTAGTGCTTATTGCACGGCACTATTGTTAGGCTCTATATGGTGACTAAATGGTATTGAACTGTTCTGCTTGCATGGCATCGCATCAATTATGCGAAATTGAGCATTTCCGTGCGACAAACCAGAAAAAGAGCTGTCATATTGCTCATATAATGAATGTCGCGTCCATTTTGGATTTTTTCTTTAAAACGGTTATTCCTGGTCCACTAAGTTACTACTTACGTGCTCAGAGGGCAAACAAAGCACACAGTAAACACGGGACGTCGACCCACTGTCGTCTCAATGCCGGCCCACCGTCTCGACGCTGGATCAACACTAAACCAACACCGGACCAACACTCCGTGTCCACCGGGCCAGAGCCGCTGCATGTCCAACCCGCATTTGAAGGGGATCATGAGACCCATTATGCTCAATCGAACAGAATAAAATACATTATAGAATTGTTCAACAATACAAAATATAGAAACTAATAATGATATTATGCATACAATAAAGACTTCCGGGTGTTCCATGCATTTTCTACATAATTCAGTACATATTTCGTTCCTGTTGCCATAATAAAACAGAATTATTCAGTTATGTCTAGATTAGAGAAATTATTATAAGTTAAAATAATTTCATTAAATAATATTTTTCTGTGATTACTGTAAACAGGACAGACACACACAAAATGTAGTTCATCCTCAATTTCGTTTTTACAAAAGTGACACTTTCTATACTTTCACTAGGACTATTTCGAAATCTCCCCGTTTCAATTTATAATGGTAAAATACCTAACCTCAACTGTGCGAATATAGAGCGAGACATTTTTGCATGAGCCATCTTAACATAACTTTCACTTTTAAAGATATTTTTAAACATTACATAACTTCTCAATTTAGACTTCATTGACACATTTTTCAACCAGTCTTCTTGACATTTACTTTGGACAATCTTTTTAATTCACTCGAGATCATACACTTCCCCTAAGCGTGGCTGTATATAACCTCATATATCTCGAAATTGCTTAGACCATCCATTAACCATTTTAATATCCCATTTTATTACCTCAGATACAAAAAATGAAATGAAATGAATCGGGCTTTAGGCCACCTTTGTGCACATATAGGCTAAACTGGGCCAGGAGAACCTCCTGAGGATGGTGAGATGATTGAGATGACACTGTCCTCCAGACACAGGATTCGAAATTCGAGCCCTGGCGGTCTGAGGCCGAGCACGCTACCTCTCGGTCACAGAGGCTCCCCACAATACTACCTTTCACACGTGGATGGGGAAGAAACAATTTTGTTTCTTCAAACCGCCGAGACCGGGAACCGAACCCCGGACTCTGGCGTGAAAGGCAGCGGTGCTAACCACTACCCTAGGGCCCCCGCCCACCTCAGATACAATCCGATCTGTTTTTAATTCAGTTAATCTATTCCAAGTTCTAAATAATGCAATTATATGTCTATACTTAGGTAAAAGCCATCCCATATCACCTTGAGCCCTGCAATTGGAGCTTTTGAGTGAAGCCCCAGGTAATAACGAGATGCTCTATTCTGGACCTTATTCATTGAATCAAAGTGATTGAAACCCCATATACCAGCGAAATAGTCACTGATAGGAACTACACAACTATGATACATTTTAGTAAAAGTTTGGAATCCTAAATTTCTGAGCAAGTGCATCTTAGCAATCATAGCACTTTAACTCCTACCGGCAGCCTCAGAAAGAACATTAATACCATACTTAAAATCCATAAACTCGTCAAAATATAATCCTAAATATTTATATACTGTCACTATATCTAAATTTATATTTCCCGTTTTACATAAAAATTGTGTCCTCTGTCGTCTCTTTGGGCGAAAATGTATAATTTTAGATTTATTGGTATTTACTCGTAGCCTCCATTTTCTACACCAGCTATGTATGTAATCTAGCATTTTCTGTAAATTCACCTCTGACTCTGATATAACAACAATATCATCGGCATAACATAAAACTGACAAACAAAAATCATCTGTCTCTATGCCACAGTGCATATTGTGCAAATCTTCAATTAAATCATTTATAAATATATTAAATAGTGTAGGGGAAAATGTATCCCCTTGCCTTACCCGACTAGATATTTTAAACCAACCGGTAAATGTGTTTTCACTTTAATAGCACACCTGGTACAGTTATACATTGCTTCAATTGCTTTACACAATTCCCCATCTACATTGTAATTAAAAAGTTTATAAAATGACATATTTCTGTCCGCCCAATCAAAAGCCTTTTCAAAATCAATATATGCTATGAAGGTAGATTGCTTAGCTTGAATTCTATTCCTAAGTACAGTGGATAAAGTAAACGCAT
Organism: Flabesymbios commensalis; assembly: GCA_964017125.1. Classification (NCBI taxonomy): domain Eukaryota; kingdom Metazoa; phylum Annelida; class Polychaeta; order Terebellida; family Flabelligeridae; genus Flabesymbios; species Flabesymbios commensalis. Next base: position 52,629,902 of record OZ024909.1, on the reverse strand, counting down.
GATCTTCACACGATCTACTCTTCCTAAAACCATTCTGGAAATTAGATAATAAATTTAACATGTTAAAGTATTAATTTATTCGATTATTTAAAACAGATGAGTAAACTTTAGAAATCGTACACAGTAAGCTAATCCCCCTATAGTTAAGAGGTACACAGGGATCTTTGTCTCTTGATTTAGGAATCGGCTTAATTAGACAAATAAGTCATATCCACCCCGATGAGATGATCATGAACATTCATGAATAGTTCATGAAAATACGCGCTGTGAACAAAAAACTATGAACGTTCATGAACTTTTATCAAAGTGTTTATGAACTGTTCATGAGTATTCTGGAGCAACAAATGAGACTTTCAGGAAAATTCTCGAGTTGATGAGCTTATTCTGTTCATGAACTTTGACTTGGTTCATGAACTTGATTTGTTCACGAACGGCCATGACAAATAAGTCAGCAATGACTTCAAAATTTGTCAATAAAATATATATCTATCTATTCATGAACCAGGGCTAGTTCATGAACGGCCACGAAATCAAACAGTATTTCTGATCTGTCGTCATGTCATAAGAATTGACGACAAGCTTTCCCCACTGACGAAAAAACATTCCATTCTGACGACAATGATACATAGCAAGAAAAACAATTTCTAGTTGATTAAAACAATTTTCAGAAATCATTTCCAGAGATAAGTGGGCTTATTTTTCAGTGATTCGTTTGTGAAAAATGTAGTGTTTCAAAGATTGAAATGTACCCTTTGATATTACTAGAATCCACCTAAAGCCTTCCCTGAAAACAATTTCCGGTACCCCCGAACAGTCGCGACCGCCTTCGCCGCCTGCGTGACTCCAACACAAGGTTTGGAGTCAGAATCTTCATATTGCGCGACACCAACTTTTTCAGAGCCAGATACACTGTCAATAATTCATCAACCAGATAGTTATTGAACATTCATGAACGTTCATTCAATGTCTTCATGAACTATTCATGAATGTTCATGAGCAACAAATGAGACATTAGTGAACTGTCAACCTACCTCGTGAACTTTGGCTGTTAATAAACGGCCATAAACTCAAATAATTCATGAATCAGATAGTCGATGAACATTCGTGAACTTTCATTAAATTTGTTCATGAACTATTCACGAATGTTCCTGAACAACAAATGAGACGTTCATGATATCCATGAACTGTCAACCTGAAGTTCCCGAGCTTTGTTGATGAAATTGAGAGTGTTCATAAACTACCAGGAACTCATGTGGTTCAAGAAACATATAATCCAGCAACACTAACTAAGTTCATTATGTTAATGAACTAAGTTCATGTTGATGTTCACGAATGTCAAGGAAGTGTTCATGAAAATTAATCTTCCACTAGTAATTTGACCTTTAAAAGACATTTAGTATTTTGATTAAAGATTCCATTTTTCTGACGTTACTTCTTACCTAAACAAAGCAAGCTAATTAGGTTTGAAAACATGGTCATTTTGTTATCTGAGAAAGAGATCTTCCCCCTCACAGATTCACACATAACTGAACAAAAAACTTAGAAACTAATTATTTCATAAATATTATATATTCTGTGTTTGATAATCTAGCTCAGAAGTTCTTAATTTGCTATTAATTAGTTAACTAACCATTGCGCACTTCATACCATACTCGCCAGGGTAATTAGGCTATTATTCACCACAGTTCAACAACTTGGACGAGCAAACCATGAACTGAATTGAGACTTCAAGCTCATATCAATTTATCACAGTTCATAAAACCATCCCTCATGAACTTTCATGAACCATGAACCGAATAAAGATTTATCAAGTTCATCAAAATTCATGAAACTCTCTCATGAACAAGTTGTGAACTGAATTGATCACACCAAGTTCATAAAAAAATTATTACTGTTCATCAAACTCTTCATATGAACTTCATGAACAATATTAGTTCACGATATGTTCATTAATATTCGTGATTTGTCATGAACAGTTCATGAACACAGTTCATGAACTGACTTGATCAACCATTGATGAATTTTCATGAATGTTCATGAACATTCATCAACGTTCATCACTTGATGAACTTCGTCTCACCGAAATGCCCCTAATTCTAGTCAGGTTTGTAGGTACCCCCATAGAATCGTCCCTAATATTTTACTATAGACATCTCATTTCATGTTTTGTACATACCGAGGCCCAAGAAAAGTTGGTGTGGGTGAAATGTGTCGGGGGTACACGTAGGGTGGTAGTAACCCATGGTCTACTATACAAGGGGTACAACAGGAGGATACAAGCCCATCTACCATCCAGTGATGATGGCGGTAACGCACCAAATTCACCAGACACCCCAAAACAGATGCAGAAACAGAAGCAAAGCGTCGCGAGCTATCAGTTGTGCTTATTAATGTTTGTTGTTTAAAATCGAAGAGTAAATTTGACTTCTACGTTTTTTTTCAATATTGATTCCCCAAGAAAATTCTGACTATTTCGAAATATCCAAGTTTGACAATCTGGAAGAAATAATAACGGATTTACGTATTAAATACAATAATATTGATGTATGCATTATACATGTGTGACCTGAACGCTAGGACAGACAATACAAGTGATGTCTTGGAAATGGGCCAAGGTGAAAGCGAATTAATTGATGCATATTTATCACTTGAGAACATAAATGTATCAGAAAGCCGAGTGTGTTTTGACAACACTGTAAATAATTATAGTACCAGACAATTAAAGTTATCAGGTTTTGTAAATCACTGTAGGCCTAATGTATACATGTAGTAGTGCATTATGCTATTTTCACATCTAGCCTTGTTTAAAAAAATGTACATTTTGAAGAGGACGCTTTTAGCCATGTGACTCCTCACCAGTGCAAATTAACCGAGATAAACAAGGTTGTTAGCGACATTAATGCTGTGTTCATTGATGCGGCACGCAGCCTTGGTATATTTACATCTAGCCACACACCCTCTGGGTACAGTAGGCCTCCTGTGCGGAATGAACCCCACAAATCCTGGTACAACCAGGAATATGAAAATAGAATAGACGCCTGAAAAACAATAATAACTTGCAAAAATTTCTACCAGGCAAAGACTACAAAAAAAAAAAAAATAAACAAAGCAGTTAGAAAATAGAAGCAGCAACTTATTCATAAAATACGAAATTTAAAATCTGAAAACTTGCGCGATTACTGGAATATTACTAACAGCAAAAATACATCAAAAATGAGTTTCTCTTGAGATATTTGAATAACACTTCAGGCATTTAAATTACAGTAATGACACCCAAAACATCCACACGTTTGACCTTCCTTAATGACCCTTTCACATCATAGAAGAAGTAACTAAGTCCATAGCGAAGTTAAAAAATAAATAAAAGTCCCGGAACTGACCAGATTTTGAATGAATTTCTGAAGACTGGCATCTTAACTAAACTCTTTAGCGTAATATTAGCATCATAGGTTAAAATATGCATTTGTTTTGTGTTTATCTACAGCTTTAGCCTACTAATGTGTTGTTGTTTTGCGTTAATGATCTGATATAACTACAAGAAAATGATGTGGACCAATGCGAGTAGTCAATATAGAGCACTTGTTTTTCTCGGTTTTAATTCCCGTCCAAAATGTCCTCTCTAGAACATACGCGGATAAAAGCCAAACTTCAGGTCAAACGACAACTGTGCTACAGCGATTAACTTGAACACAAACGGTTTTCAAAGCTAATAGGTTATTTAACATTTTTGCTGATAAGTACAACAGCCATAAAAAGCATATATGTGCATTTTTTTAACAACTGATAGTTCCAACACGTGTTGTCATGCTGCCATTTTGTTATCACTTATTAATAGGCATATATTATTTATTATTGAGTCACCATGAGTCTTTTTATTCAACCTATGCTATGGAACAGTCCTTTGTGCTCCTCTGCCGAAACAATTGGGTTGACGTCCTGTGAAATTGCGCTTTCATTTTAAAATAAATAATATGACTTTCAAAGCTCTAAAAGACAACCGACCAGAATATCAAACATTTCAGAATCTATAATAATCTGCCTGCCCCCCCCCCCCCCCAATTTATTATCCCCGAAATTCCTCCTTATCTCGATGATCATTGACGTTAGTTACTTATTCCTTATCCCGTTTCCTTAACAAGTTTTCATAACCTTATTTATTTTTTCAGTAGGCCTACAGGCTCCTGCAGATGGCGCCCACCCATCCATGGTCATTCCCACAGTGAACCTAACCCTGACTTCTCAAGGTCATAAAAGACATTTATATTAAAAATCACAGTAAGGTAAACTATATTGATCACTTTGATGGCACAAATAGGCCTTCCGCTTCGAGTATTTCAATGTAGTGTACAAAGGCGAAGCTTTTTTTTAAGTGTTCAGGTGATAGAGATAAAAGCTGCGGAGATAAAAACGAGTACGGGCATAATGACATCCTCAGAGTGATAGGGTAATTAACCTCTCCTGCACAAGTTCACGTCAATATCAAACAAAATAATGAAAACGTTGATGTCCATATATGTAGGCCTATACAAAAGGGTTCAGCGTAAAATGTTATCTTAAAATCAATTCCTATCACCGCAACGTCATCTCCTCTTATGTGACATACGACGCCGTGCCAAAAGATCGACCCTGATGAAAACAATTTCTTAGGTTATTGAGATGTAGGCCTACCCAAAACTCTTATTTTGCGTGTGTTTTTTTAACAAAGAAAGTTGAAATCCCGATAATTACGGATATGGGACGTAACAGCTATATTCCACTACTCATCTCAATCATAATTTAAATAATACGGGGTTTTTTTTATCTAGCATCGATGTTTTGACCTGGGTACGTTAGGCCTGTTAGGGCCAGTTGTGTCCGCCAGGTACAAAAATGTCCGCCACAAAGTAGGTCCCAGCAAACACGATACATCAACCCAATGTTGGTCTAATGTTGGGCCAGCGTCGTAGACGGTGGACCGCAAAAAGAAATTATTGTGGATGTCAGCCACAAGATATGTTAGCAAAAAAAAAGTAAAAAGAATTGGCCGCCTCAATACATGTCCGCAAAAAACGAAAACTAATATATAAGCCACAAGATATGTCCACAAAAAAAAAAAATATCCGCCATATCTTGTGGCACAAAAAAAAAAAATATCCGCCATATCTTGTGGCAAACATTTCATTTTGCGTTTTTTGCGGATATATCCAAATTTGATATATGAGATTCTGATGACCTGATTATTACGTATTTTTTAGAAATATACACGAATCATTAGGCCTAAGTAGACCTACAATGTGGCTTGTCTGTTATTCCGTTACGCTTTTATGAAATGTATTTATAAAATGTTATTTTTTTATTCTTTGTATGTAGAATAATTAATTCTCCGCAAAACTGCGTAACGGAATTAGTCAAAGTCAAGTATATTTATTAGTGATAGGCCTATATGGCCAAAGGCCATAATAATACCGGACCCCGTACAAACCGCAATCTTGTCTAAACCATAATGATTATTTGATCACGAATTAATTACACTCAAAACAATACAAATTAACCATTCCCAAACCGGAGCCTGTCTACTCTGAAAACCGGATTATTTCCCCAAATGGATAAATTGTATTGCATTTCACCTGTCCATACCGGATGCGTTTTTTTGGAAAATAAAAAATCGCATTTGACCGTGCATGCACTAAGGGTTAAACAGCGGGCGACAAGGTGATGTAACATCCTGCTTGTTATGCAATGGTGAAGGTGCTGTCAGCACCGTTTTCGCGCATGCCTATTGTCGTTATGCGGCGCGTCCATCCGGTGATCCGTCCGGTGTCCGTCCGTCCGTCCGCATGCACATTAAGCTTCACATACAGGTTATTCAGGACTACAGCTTGATTTTGTTCACATTTGACCTTTCTGTAACCTCTATAATTTTTTTCTCCCGATAGGCAATGTTCTTGTTAACGCGATTCACTCAACAATTCCTATGTATCGCTACAAAAAATCCACCATAGGGCCTATATCTATCTCACCAATAGCTCGGACAAGTTCGAAAACTATGTCTCGGCGGCCAAAAGGGTCGAATATCGGCAACCGTACCAGTCAGCTATAGACCATAAAGCATACTATATTTCAACTCGCTAAAATTTAAAATAGCCGCGGCCATTATTGACTTTAATATACGTAATATCTGAAAAACTGTGCCAGATAGCTAGACCATATTACTATAAAACAAAATATGTGGCTTCAAGAGGGGAAATATGCCCTGAAACATTTTCAACGCAATAATGTTCAAAATGCGGCCATTATTCACTTTAATATGCATAATATCTGGAAAACTGTGCCAGATATTTAAACTCGATCAAATTCAAAATGCTCGACTTCTGGCTATTATTGACTTTAATGTGCATAATATCTGTGCAGACAGACAGCTATAGTCTGCGCATAAAAAATTCAAAATGGCCCACTTTCGAACATTATTTATGTTGACATCTGTCAAAAATGTAAACTATTTCCTAAAAAGTACATTTCTCTCCTATTGTCTGTCCAACATGACTAATTTGAAACAAAATGGCCATCAGATGTAGTAGAATCAACATTTCAAAAGTTATAGTTCAAGTTGTAAGGTTTTTTCAGATGATATTCACTTTTAACCCTTTAACCGCCAAATTATTAAATTTGAATTTTCACCCACTTGAAGTTGCGTCTCGCTGACGCGATCCACAACTTCAAGTGAGTGAAAATTATTCAGATTTGACAAAATGGAGGTCAACTCTTTACAAATCTTGCTGGTTGATGTCACATTTTATCTTTAACATATTTGGTACTTAATGGGCTAATAAAAAATGAAAACGCGATTTTTATCTTCTTTTCCTCTTGAAATGCAATTCAGATTTAAACTGATTTTCTGATACATACATGGACTTCGTTGTGGTTGTGAGCTACTTGTTTCTGTTTCATCATGTTTGTTGCCCGGAGTTTGTTGTTACCCGCTTAAATGCCAGCTGTGGTAATGACCCTGCCCTCTCCGATCATGTGCGATCATGTGCTGTGATAAGAACCATATTTGTTTGTGCGCATCATGTATAGGTTTAGGAAAAAATCTTAAACTTCAATATTGTTCCTGTCATTTGTTTGGCGGCACCACCTATGAAGCATTGCTGAAATCCAAAATTTGCACACAATTTTGTAAAAAAAAAATTTCATTCCACATTGTCTAATTTCGAATGGGACCTCGATCACTAAATTACCCACTTCTAAAATTCTTAGTGTTTGTGTTTTCAAAATACATTATGAAAATTGTCATTGCAACCACTGTTTGGCTCCCATCTAGAAAACCGTCTCAACCATTTCCGGACATTTTCTTGCTGCCTTCTAAAGGCGGTCGTAAAACAACTTGCGCATCCATTTGTTAAGTTCGTACCAGGTCTTGGACATGTCTAAGAATTCTATGAACGCCTTAAGAAACCATCTCATCGTATGGTGGATCTACTCAAGTTATCCTTACACCGCTTGTACGAATGTCGTACGAATTTTCACTTTCTACAATTTTGGCGTTCGGAAAAATTCGTGCATGCATGCGAGCAACGTAAGAGCCCTACAGCCATCGTACGAGATAAATCACAAAATTTTGTGAAGTATGGAATGGAGGGGTTTCTTAGGCACTCGTAGAGTTGTTGGACCAACACTTTGCTACGAACCATAATACAAATATAATAGTCCATGGACACAGTCACCAAGGTGTGCACTTTGGTATAAACTCACGAAATTTGGCACAGGGACTCCTTATAATGCATTTTGTGATATTTTTTCGGAGGAGGACAAAAACCCTCCCTCATAAGAGCTCTAATTTGCATAAATTCAAAATAGCCGTCATATGATTTGCCGATTATCACATTATGCCCCACAACTTTGGAACAAATAAATATGGACAAATGAATAAGGTATCAAAATAATCAGAATTGAATTTCTAATACTGTACAATCACGTATATAATTATTTGCATCAATCCAAAATGGCCGCCATGTGATTTGCCGATTATCACATTATGCATCATAACTTTGGAACAAATGAAGATAGAAACATGTATTATGTGTCAAAATAAGCAGGATTGAAATTATAATACCGTGACTGTATGTATATAGTAATCGTGGTAATGATATTTCGCATCAATAAAAGATGGCCGCCATCTGATTTGCCAATCATCACATTATGCAATGATCACATTATGCATCGTAACTTTGAAACAAATGAAGATAAAGACATATGTAAGGTGTCAAAATAATTAGGACAGAAATTGCAATATCGTGTATTTATATGATAATAGCAAACTGCTAATTTGCATAAATTCAAGATGGCCGCCATATTATTTACTAATTATCACAGTATGCCTCATACACATTGGAACAATGGGAATGGAAAAATGTATCATGTGTTAAAACAGTCAGGGTTGAAATTTCAATACCATGATTGTATATATATTATTTTTATAATAACAAAAGGCTAATTTGCATAAATTAAAGATGGCCACAGTCTGATTTGCTAATCACCACATTTTGCTTCATAACTGTGGAACAAACACATAAGGAAATACATCTGAATTACTCTTGAATACTGTGCAGTTATGTTTAATTTACATAAATTAAAGATGATTTATTGGATCTTGCATTCGATTGGATGGTTTTGATTGAATCTGTATCTTTAAAAACGTAGTCGAACTGTTTCTAGACCAAATAATATGTACATAAGTGTAAATTAAATAGTCAAGCGATCGGGCACCAATCCAAGACAATGGCAACTGATGCGAATTATTCGAGGGTTGACCACCTCCCAAGTGAAAAATAAGATTCGTTGGGCGGGATAGAAAATCCTTCAGGTTGCGTGTAGGAAAGTCAAATTTCCACTGGCTTTCTTTGCAGTATTGGCAAAGGGATATGTGGCTAAAACATCTGACATGAAAACAATCCTAAATATGGATTACCTAGGATTTAACACGTTTAAGAATATGATCATTGAGTTGATAGACAGGATTTATCAATCTAAGTTGAGATAATGGAGGATATCTGTCTATTACGCTCCATGTCCTACTTGGCAGCCCAGTTTTCTAGGCTGTACAATCATGATCTAATAGCTACCTTGTGACTTAACATGTACATGTATATAGTGATGGTCATTATTAAAAAAAATTATATGGAATTGAACATAATAAAATAGTGTCTTGTAGCACTCGTGGCCGGCACCTATGGCCTATTTGGTCCGGTTATGGCTCGAAACTGAGAGATACTGGGTTTGAATCCCGGCCGGTACGGATATTTGTCACCGGGGTTGAGAATAATCTGTGTTCCAAACTGTTCAAAGGCTTGAATTATGCAGCGCTGTCTATGGTACTGGTATTATGGTTATTCGAAAAAAGTACGGCTTCATTCTGTCGCGATATTGCCAAGATTGTGCATAGACGACGTAAAGCAATATTCTCTCTCTCAATCCCGAGTCAATAGAAACTGTATCTGAGCTGATGCCATATATAACACCTTGCTGGGTCATGTTACACAGGAATTTATGAACACATCTGTGTATGTTCCCCTTGATACTATAAAATTAAGCTTTGACACCAATCTGCCATGATGGACCGCGCTTGTCTAACTGAACCATTAGGTGCTTTACAATAATATATTCCAGTACCTTAGCGCTCATGCTGGTAAAGGTCTGTAATTTCTCAAAATATTTGTTAGACTCTTTTTGAAAATCTTACATTAGCTGTAAGCGACACACAATGTATAGATCGCTAGAATACACAAAATTGTGCAACAGTGCAGTCAGTACTAAGCCGTGGCTCGGAGGTATAGACTATTTGGAGCTGGTCAGGCTCGATAAACAGGAAGACCTCCCCTTCTAATTGGACGTTATTAAGCACAAGGGAACCAGCCCACAAGGAAGTAATTTTCTGTAAAATGAACTTAAAGCTTGATGAACTGTGTTAATTCGGGAAATATAATGAGAGTTGTTTGCATGGAATTATTAGAATATTGGTTTGAATATGTACTCTAAGGAACATTTTTGTGATTGTGCTGATGATAGCGTATGAGGTGCAGGCGTTCAAATGGTCGTGGTTCTGTTGTTAAAAATGATGAATCGCGTATTCCAATTTCGGACAATGGAACCAACCCAAATTTCTACATTGAGCCCGCGTCGATCGATCTGAGACATCAATGTCCATTCCTCAATGAGATTCTCATTTTAAGACCATATACATCTGTCCCTGCATTATGATGAAAACATTGGAAATGGAATAATTTTTAGCTTTGATCTAACGCGAACGTATATATTATATGACGGAATTTTGCGTATTTGACCGAAACGTAGCGTGATCGGGCTCACGCAGCCAGGGATGGAATTTCGAATCCTGTGTCTGGAGGGCAGTGTAATTTCACAATTTTTAGGAGGTTCTCACCGCCGAGTTTTGCCTATATATACAGAGGTGGCCTAAACCTCCAATCATTCATTCACACATTGTGACATAGGACCTATAAAATGTGATGCGGGCATCCGTCCCTGGCGCTATATGTGTAGTAACATGATGAACTATGCCACGTGACAACTAAAATCGCGAAATTATGTATAGGGGAGAAGCGGGCAAAGGGGGCCGGTGGGCAAAGGGGGCCATCAGTGATATTTTAATTGTTGTATGAAATATTAATAACGTCATTGTTATGAATTATGAACATGTGTATACAAAAAACATACATATCATATATTTTAGATAGAAATAATAGATGATAGCGAGTTTAATAAGGCAATTAAAAAGGATAATTAAAAACCTTCCGCGGACAATTAAAAACCTTCCGCGGATAATTAAAAACCTTCCGCGGACAATTAAAAACCTTCCGCGGACAATTATAACCTTCCGCGGATAATTAAAAATTCCGCTGATAATTAAAAACATTCTGCAGATAATTAAAAACCTTCCGCGGACAATAAAAAACCTTCCCCGGATAATTAAAAATCTTACGCGGATAATTAAAACCTTTCGCGGAGAATTATTTTTTTATTCTCTGCGGAAGGTTTTTAATTCTCCGCGGAAGGTTTTGAATTATCCGCGGAAGGTTTTTAATTATCCGCGGAAGGATTTTAATTGTCTGCGGAAGGTTTTAATTGCTCGCGGAAGGTTTTTACTTATTTGCGGAAGGTTTTTATGGTTGGCCATCACCCTCATAAGTAAATAAACCTTCCGAGGATAATTAAAAACCTTCCACGGATAATTAAAAAATTTCCACGGACAATCAAAAACCTTCTGCGGAGAATTATAACCTTCCGCGGATAATTAAAAACCTTCCGGGGAGAATTATAACCTTCCGCGGATAATTAAAAACCTTCCACAGATAATTAAAAACCTTCCTCGGACAATTAAAAACCTTCTGCGGATAATTAAAAATCTTCCGCGGACAATTATAAACCTTCCGCGGGGAATTGAAAATTAATTATCCGCGGAAGAATTTTAATTATCCGCGGAAGGTTTTCAATTGTCCGCGGAAGGTTTTTAATTATCCCCGGAAAGTTTTTAATTATCCGCGGAAGGTTATAATTTTCCGCGGAAGGCTTTTAATTCTCCGCGGAAGGTTATAATTCTCCGCGGAAGGTTTTTAATTGTCCGCTTAAGGTTTTTAATTATCCGCTGGAGGTTTTTAATTATCCTCGGAATGTTTTTAATTATCCTCGGAAGGTTTATTTACTTATGAGGGTGATGGCCAACCATACTGGACAAGCAGCACTGGCATTTCAAAAGTGTATCAAGTAATACATGTAAATCCATTAATCAATATGGCGGATAAACAAACCTCCAATTAGTGTCGATTTTGCGTCATGTCTTGATAGTTAAAGTTTACACGTTGCAAGTATTTTGACTGATAATCGTGTCCTGTTGCATAGTTTTACAACGCTATCCGTAGCTTTCTAAATAATTTAACTTGATGTTTGCACCATCAGCTATTTCCACCTTTCACTGCACGTTGGGACTTTGTTGGTTAGGCGTTGGGCCACCGTTTAAGATTATGGTCCAACAAGAAGCCAATGTTTGATGAATCTACCGGATTAGCCACGTATGATCGATAATACATAAAAAACAGTAGCCCCACCCTTGGGTATTTGCCAATACAGAGACAAAGGCCAATCGCAGAAAGCAGTACCGTCCGCACGCCTATACTGCTTTGTGAGACTGGCCTTTATCTCATAAGTTAGCTTAGTACTAGACATGTTTGATAATTTGAGCATTCTCTAATGCCGACAATAACAGCATTCATCTGTTCATGTGGGCGAAAGTCTTTTAGAGGATCATTATCATGACTATCATGACTATGCTAATGACGAGATTATGACGGCGGCAGTTGTCATTTGAGGCTGATTGGCCATTAAACTTTATAACACGTTAGAAATACATCATATACCACCATGGCTATTGATAATTGAGATAAAACACATGCAAGCTGGTTATAGTCTACTACGATTAATATCGTAAAAACGACATCAATCTAAGGAATTTGTTCACAATCATTATACATAGAAACAGACAACATCATGTTAACAATATACTTGATTTGGGGCCAAGTTCTAGCTTCAGCACCACATCCGCATGCACTGGGTGGATATTATGTCTGGAAGCGTAGAAGTCCTACAAAAATTAGCACAAACGTTAAAGAACACTGACACTTTCCGGATGCGTGGATGACCATTGAGAAAATCAATGAAAGACCAACTTTTAATTTGGTCTTAGAGTGAGCATTAAATCTAAACCACTAAGCTCGGTTATCATGGTTATTCTGGGAATTAGAAGCTCAATCTTTATTGATTGATATAGTCCCCTTAAAGTCAATGCCATCTATGTAATTATGTGTTATTCATTATGGTCACATTGTGGACTGCTCGGGTCTAAATTGGGCCAGGAGAACCTCCTGAGGATGGTGAGATGAGTTAGATGACACTGCCCTCTATAGACACAGGATTCGAAATTCAAACCCTGGAGGTCTGAGGCCGAACCCCGAACGCTAGCGTGAAAGGCAGCGGTGCTAAACACTACCCTAGGGCCCCCGCCCTAAAGGACGGTAAAGAATTCCCAGTAAACGTGAGGCATTAATCCGATATTGGGCTAATGTTGGACCGACCTCGTAGACGGCGGGCCAGCATTAGTCTAGCATCGGGTCAATATCTCATGATTACTGGGGAGCCTCAGTCGTGGACGAGCCAATACCGCGAAGGAGTTGTTCATTCACAGTTCAGTATTCGTTTTACCCGGAAATGTAAAATATTTTCACCATGACGGTGACTGAAAGCTATCTCCACCCCAAGGTCCGAAAAATGTCCATAACTTTTTAATGACTGTGCGACAAATGAGCTGATCACGCGATCACGTAGCTGAAATATTACTGATTCTAATTAACCTATTCACGATCTGATTAATCGAGGCCAAATCTTACCTATGGCCGTACAAAGAAAAGTCCCACGATTTTGTGTGGGCGCAATCTGTAGCTGAAACCTTCAGTTTCAAATTCTATTTCAGACACGTTGGGGCTAAATAGGCCGGCCTGCCTTCAGGGGCCCATCCCACAAAGAATCTTAAAACTAAGATCATCTTAACTTCCTCTTATTTGCTTTAGAAAATTTAGGATCATCTTAAAGGGCCTGGCCAGATAATTTTTCTGCTGCGCATTCACCAGTTAGACTAGATATAGAGACGAAATTCCCGTATTTCTTTTTTTTGACATGGTTGTCAATAATTGGAAATCAGGAATTTTGTCCCTAAATCTAGCCTAACTGAGGAAAAAAAACTTTTGCAGTTCTAACGTTAGTCTATGGACATGTTTACATCATATGGTCATATTAAGAAGCCAAAATAAAATCACCGATATTTTTATGCTATTTTAGCCTGGGCCAGTCCCTTTAACTTTTCTAATGCAAATAAGAGAAAGTTAAGATGATCTTAATTTTAAGATTCTTTGTGGGATGGGTCCCTGGTCTTTATTATGATTAGCCGTACGTGGGCCGTTTATTATGTCTAGTATGCCTATTATTTCTGTCTCGGAACGCAAAAAGTGCAGTAAAAACATTCCAAAACGTTCTCGAATTCCCAGGAATTGTGAAACGTTATCCCTATGCTGTTTTAATATTTGCCCAGCATCTGTGACGTTGGCCAAACAATGCTGCAGCAAGTTAGTGTTCACTGAGTTTAAAATTGGCAGTAAACGCTATAAGCTGTTTTAATGATAGACGTGCGTCGTAGACGATGCAAAAACATTCCAACAAAACATAAATGTTTGCTGGCAACGCTGAAGACCGTTTTGAATGTGCGATAGCTTCAACCGAAACAACTTTTGGAACCAATTATAATATTTACTTGTATTGTAATAAATGTTTATAATTAGGCCTACGTATACGAGGTAGGCCTACTTCATGCATAGTGATATTTTCTTGCAATTGCCAAACTCACATAGTATTTTATATGTGCATGTTGAATAAATATATAAAAGCTTTAACAGTAATCATTATATATGGGTAAATATAATTGATTTCTTTCATTTTAATTTCTCGTGATTTTAAATGAAGAATAGGCCTACATGACAGGCTTGAAAATGTATTGATGGTCTCGAGAGCCATCTGGTGAAGCGAGTTGAGAAAACGTTATCTAGTCTGGTTTATCATGTAATAATCGTCAGAATCTGACGTCTAGGCTTACATACGTCAGATTCTGACGACTAAAGTCGATCCCCGCGCTGTAAGGGTCGAAGAGCTGAATTAGTAGTGTATAAACTATGGAGACCAAAGGTTTGTTTTCAATTTGAAATCATCATAAATGTCTTAGTTAGCTCTTTCTGCTTCATTTGAATACCTCTGTTATGGGTCTACGGTAGGCCTATTATCATGCCAATATTTCTCGCCATAGTGAAAGCTTTTACATCCAATTATTTAAAAATATTTAGCTTCCAATATTTTAAAGCAGAGGAAAATACATATAATTAGAGATTAAATGTATGTCTCCCCCGTTTAGTTAGGTAGTGTCACTTTAATCGACGTTGGCACACATTTCGTTTCTGGAGCATATGGGCGGGGGCCCTATAGGGTCGTGCTTAGCATCACGGGAAATTGGGATGTGTCTGCGGTGACAATCACTGCCATGTCTATACTTCTAACCATTGAGCATATATGCTGACCTAGTCAACATTGTCAACCGGTCCCGCCCCCGGTTGACAAGCTCCCTATTGAAAAAACAGGCGAGGCACCAGTGTGATGTCTGCACACCCTCATCTGACTGTCTAGTGGTGTAGCCTACAATCAATTTGTGACGCCGAAAAAGTGTATGGCCGCCACCGTTAGTAGGTTTTTAAGGTCACGTCAGGAAAATATAAACAATTGAAAATTCGAATCGAGCTGGTATGAACAGTATAAAAGGCGGTCATTTTATTTGAATTTCTGGAGTCTATAAACAACATCCAGCTCCCCGTCTGGAAACGGAGTGCCAGACAGGTGCCCCGTCTAATGCTGACCCTATCCCATTCAGCTGTGGTTAGCACCGCTGCCTTTCACACTAGAGCTCGGCATTCGTTTCCCGGTCTCGGCGGTTTGAAAGGAACGAAAATATTTCTTCCCCATCCACTCGTGAAACTCAGTATTGTGGGGAGCCTCCGCGACAGAGGGGTAGCGTGCTCGTCTTCAGACCTTCAGGCTTTTAATTTCGAATCCTGTGTCTGGAGGGCAGTGTCATCTCACTCACCTCACCATCCTCAGAAGGTTATCCTGACCCACTTTAGCCTATTATGTGCACAAAAGTGGTCTAAAACCAGATTCATTTCATTTTATTTCTGGAGCATATCTCAGTAGTCCGAGCTTGACGTGAACAGCATGGTTCAACGTCAGAGATGGACAGCATAGCAAAAGCTGTGCTTTTTTTATGCTGGCCGTTCAGTGTACGCAGAGACCAACAATTTCCCGAAAAATATGAGGATAGCCCTATAAAGCCAGGGGTTTTAATCCTCACGTTAAGGCATTATTCCAATGAGATGTAAATCAGTCATTATAGAATAATATAAAAATAATTGATCGACCAATGACGCAGTAATTCTTTGCGAAATAGATCGTCCGCGCACCGTATTTTTGGGGCACAACTTTACAAATGGCAATGATTACAGACTCTGTATCGCACACAGAGTCTATTACGGACTTATCTCAGGAACTTTCAAATTTTGCACGAAACACCTCTGCGGCCATTATTGACTCATTATGCGTAATGGTATACTGACCGGCTATAGTATATTATGATGGCAGATAGTCGGCCATTTTGAATATCATCACGCTGAAGTTCTTTCATTGTGCATCCTTCCATGAAGTCTCACATTTTGCTAAATACTAAATGATGGTCTAGCTATCTAGTACGGTTTTCCGCAAGTCGGCCATTTTTAAATTTGATAGGGTTGAACATTTTTCAGGGTATATCCCTCCTTGAAACCGCACATTTTGAAACAGCACATTTTGTTTTATAGTAAAGGTCTAGCTAGTAGACCATTACTATAAAACAAAAAGTGAGGTTTCATGGAGGGACGTACCCTGAAAAAAATCAGCTTGATAACATCCACAATGACAAAAATAATACTAAGTTTAAGTTTAAGTTAGAGGACCCAGACCAGAAAGTTGGGCAAATGCTTCTAATTCATTAACCACATGAGGTTTTAAACATTCCCAGCAGGCACATGATGTTGAATCAATGTTGGTTTAGCGTTGGTCCACCGCTAAACCAACATTGATTCAACGTCTTGTGTCTGTTGGGTTCAGAGATCTGACAGTGTTTTTCATCCAGCCATTTCTAACATGGCGCGCGCCATGCTGTCCTTCACGAGAGTCATTAAATCTGATTTTATCCCAAGCATAGAGGTCACCACTGGCGGTGCTTGTAGACTTTCATTTTAATTAACGGGTAGAATGTACTGGAAATGCCTAAACCAGATGCTCGCATTGCGTAATAATTTTATTAGGTATCCCCAGAGATATGTGGCGCAATGCTCCTGTATCCTAGATAAAACACTGCCACCTATTGACTTCTATTCATTTGGGTCTGGTTTATTCAATTCGGTCCGGTTGTGGCTCTAAGCTCAAAGAGTTACTAGGTTCGAATCCCGGCCGGGTCGGTTATTTGGCATCGTGGTTGTACATATGCTGTGCTCCAAACTATTCAAATGTCTGTGCAGTGCCGTCTGTGGTATTGTGCACTATAAACAACCATGACAGTCATTTATAGCACAGTCCCGACTTCAGGCTTCTCTCTGTCGCGATATTGCCATAATTGTGCTGTTCACTCACTCACTATTCAATTGAACTTAAATCCGAACTGCATACACTAGTAATTTTAAGTTTGTAATAAAAAAATAAGTCGATGTCAGCTAATATAAATAACAAATGTGCCTTCCTCTTTCACACAAGGGCGGGGGCCCTGGTTCAGTTGTTAAAGCTGCTTGCTTTTGAAAAGAGATCGCGGGTTCGAACCACCCCGCTTTGGCATTGAATTTCAAAGAAACAAAATGTTTTGCTTCTCCGCTCACTCGTATTGTGGGGAGCCTCCGTGATCGAGAGGTAGCGTGCTTGTCGAATTTTCAATTACGTATCTGGAGGGCAGTGTCATCTCATTCATTTCCCCATCCTCAGGAGGTACTCATGGCACAGTCTAGCCTATGTGTACCAAAATGGCCTGAAGCCCCGTTCATTTCATTTCAATTTCTTCACACAAATTTCTCTTGAACAAAGATAAATTATGGACATTACGCAATATTGTCATCGGCTATAATAAGTCGATATGTCTATCAAATACATATTACGCACCAAACCTGGACCGATACACGATATACCTAAAGACATTCTGTACTATTTTTAGCTGGTTGGTGTCATAATAATTATAAGGACGAAAATGCAATAGATGGCTTGATCATTTATTCAATAGGCCATACAGTGCGATTCGAATTGTGCATTAAACAAGTCGAAAAATAAACTTAATAATTCGCAAATCTTTAGAACAGGTAGTATTTAAACAATACGTTCACATTTTAAGGGATGTGATAACATAAATGATCCTACAAGTGATAAGTAGAACTTTCTTCTAATAACAAAAAAGACAAAATTAGCATAATATCTTAAGCAGTTCACGTGAGATATTCCATGGCAAGCATCGTTGATCCCATCTGTTCTTTATACAATTTATTAAATTCTTCCATTTGATTCTCACTGAATAAGTCCTTGGGATTTCCCGGCTTGTCCATTGGAACCACATCTGCTAGACGTTTTATTTCGTCTTCCTTCAACTGTTTTCCCAGGAAATCCACTATTCTCTTGACGGCGTGGATTCTGTCCTTGGCCACATCCTCGAAGCGTAGGAACATCACATTAGGGCAGTTAATAAGAGGCAGCCAGCTTTTACAATGCTCAAACCAGTCACCTTCACAAAGCTGCTGGGCCTTGAACATTTCCAAGAAGAGGGACCATTCCACCTTAGGGAAGTCCAGGTGTTTGCCCAGAGTGTTGTAAAGTCTGAAGTATTTGGCCAGCATGTTCCTCGGGTTCATAAGCCACACAATCACACGTACTTTACCCTGCAAACAAAACACAATTTAATCATAGGATTAGATTGTGAGCATGATCATGGATTCTGTCACTGTTTTATACCTATCCGACCGGGCACACTACGTCGTTGCGACGTTGAATCAACGTCGTGTGACCAAAGGTACCAGCAAACACGGGAGGTTCACCCATTGCATCTTTGATGTTGGGCCAGATATTGGTTGGCTAAATACGAGT
The DNA here is from genome assembly GCA_964017125.1 of Flabesymbios commensalis. Lineage (NCBI taxonomy): Eukaryota > Metazoa > Annelida > Polychaeta > Terebellida > Flabelligeridae > Flabesymbios > Flabesymbios commensalis. Next base: position 52,611,113 of record OZ024909.1, on the reverse strand, counting down.
ACGTGGATGGAAAGCGGGGTTGTACACAGCGGATAGGATTATTCACAAAAATTCTTGAAAATATGTAGATGCGGCTGATTTTTTAATCAGGGCTGCGACAAAAGCTAGCGACAAACACCATTTAGTTATTTTGCCTAGTATAATCGAAATAATGAACGTTTAAGAACAACTATCGAGAAAAAATAATAATAATTCACTATTCTGAAACGCCGACCTGTGTTTGATGACTTAAGTTCTGTGAGCTATTTTAAACATTAAAATCATAAACAGAGGTTTATACCCGCGATTCTGAGAAGCAAAATGAAATTAAATATTTGAAGGTGAACTTGTTCTGAGTGCATACAGCTCCAATTTAGTTGTCCAAGATTGCATAATTTTGGTAATTGAATATTACTTAACTGACCTTTAACACTCTTTCTTGTAGAAATCTACTTGGTAGATGTGATTTAAACGATCGTGTTCCGGGTGCCTGGTCCTTCTGAATTTCCCAAGGTGTCTTACCAAAATGTTCATGCTCCAGAAAATTGACGCGGGTTCCTAAGTCTTCTTTTTTCTCTGTTCCTATCTGATCTATGTGAGAAATATGCCACAGTACTTCCTGCATCCAGTGTATACCTGGAAAAGAAATGGGGACATACTCGCTGTCGGTGCTATCTTTGGCTTATAGGTCTATTTATAGGTTGACTGCAGACGCGAAGACAGGGACCTTTCCTATTTAACAGTGTTTAATATACCGACATTCGCGCATTAAATAGGCAACCATGGGTGTGTGTGTGCGGATAGTTAAATTAATCTTAACCAATAAATTCATGTCGTGAATTAACAGCTTATATGGCTCGTAAATTAACTTTTAGTACTGTTCAGAGCTCGGCCTACCTAGTGGAGTAAGAAGCAGTAGGCTACATAAGCACATAATCCCAAAAAAACAAGAAGGATTTTGGAGATGTGATTGTAGGTGTCCTTGATTTCTAGTAGTAAAGCTACGACTCCACATACACGTGATGTGTGAAGTGTGAAGCGTGATGCATGAAGCGTGATGCATGATGCGTATTGCACGACTCCACATGTACGTCAAAATGTGATGCCTGATGCGTCAAAGTTCATTTTGCTGCAGGAGCCACCCAATGCAGATCTCCTGTGGCTTTTTTACACACATGGACATGGCACCTTATTCGTCTAAATATAAACGTTTGATGAGCGAAATTTAGGATGACGACGAAAATTTACACACTGTATGCATGGCCTACCTTGGATCCAAGAGATAATCAAACAAAGAAACACATATGGCGTTTATCATCTAGTGTAAGAATTGGAATTAGATTCAGAACGTTTCCATCAATATCTTCGGATGACCAGCGCAGGGAGCAGTTCAGATCCTGTTTCAGATTGAGCCATTATTAGCTAAGTCAATCGTGCAAGAGAAATGATAAATACAAAGGCAACGTTTTGCTATATAATTAAGGTGGTTGTCCTTGGATCACATGTAAAGATCTTGAGGGGTACCCGGGAGAATCAATATATGACGTCATGGTAGGCTCGCGTGATGCGTGTTGACCGCTACACGGTCTTCATCGGTTGTTACACTCCGGCCCGAAGGGTGTATTGTCGTCCCCTTCGTGCGCCGCCGCCCGCCGTCTCCTCTGTCAGTTTTGCCTACTGCTCCAATATGGTCCAACAGATTGAATTCATAATTTATACAAACATTCAACCCCTTAGGCAAAGGTCATAGGTCAAAGTTCAAGGTCAAAGATTCGAGAAAATTTCTTGTTAACGCGATAGCTTGAAAAATAATTATTGGATCTCTCCAATTTTGTATGTGAAGTTAGCCATGATTATCATGATTATGGAGATGACCCGATTAGATTTTCTGATTCCACCGATAATCAAAATGGCCACCTAGTTAGGTCATATTTAGTAATTCCGTGACCGTTGCTTCCGGAGGTTGGTTGTATGATTGATTTGCCTTCTACAGCCAGTATAGAAAAAATTAGCCCCCATGCCTCTCGCAAAAGTGTGGGCGGCATTTTTGAGAGCCTAAAATTTAAAATAACCGCTAAAATGTAATGCAGAAATCGAATTCCCATAGATTTACCACATAGGTATGTGTAATTCATTGTTTCTAGGTGATTTGGGGTCTATAAATTCATTTATTGGGGTTTTAAGGCCTACTTCACCCCCAAATCCAAGATGGCCGCCATTTATAATAAAAAATTTTGGTTTGTCACCTAGATAATGTGTAATTTATGGTTTCTGTGTGATATTAAGGCGAGAAATTAATTCATTGTGTAATTTAGTTATTTTGATCTATATTTCACCCACAAATCCAAGCAACGGCCACAGAATTACCAAATATGACCCAACTAACCAGCTGGAGACTATTTTTTCAACTCATTTTGTTCAGAATTCACAATAGTGCCTTCAAACCTGGTATTATGAGTGTTTAAGGGTATGTGAGTCTATTTGCATTGACCGAAGACGAGGCTATAGGGACCCATCCGGATTTTAATTTTAATAAATTGTTCTTATTTTCAGTTAAATGCTTTGAAACATGGCATATATAGGTTTTCGGGGTCTGCTAGTTTATAGATAGGCGACATAATCAGCCCGTTACCAGACTTTTGAAAAGGGGGTTCGGCCCACCTGTGAATGTACTGCGAAAGGTAGTTTAGAACTTCCAAAATTAAAAAAATGAACATGTCAAAAAGTATAATTTCCAGAACACCCCCCCCCCCTCCCCCTCCCCTGGTGAAGGGTCTGATAATTAGATTACATATATACGTTGTTTGTGGTCATCAGAGTATTCGCATAGCGTATTGGCAGCAGGACCGTCAAATTTTTTGGCATTTTGAGTCACTACATCAGCTGGGGTGTTATCAGTGCTTGCACGGTAGGTTTTGTTTTACAAAACGAGCTAACTAAATGTTCTTGTGTTAGTTAAAACGAGATAGATTATTCATTATAATAATATTAGTTAGCTTACACATATCATATTCTAGTTAAAAAGATAGTTGTACACTAACCTGAGCTCGGATAGCTGTTGATAATGACGTCCCCCTCCTCAAACTCAACACCCTCCATCCAGTTCATAACTTCGGGTGTGCAGTCGGGCATACAAAGGAAGTCTTTGTAGTAGTACATGCCATCCACGAAGTACAGCCATTCCTTCAGTGGTCCCTGAGGGGCTGGTCTGGCAAGTGTCGTAGTCATTGTTTTTTAATCTGGAACAGTTGTGACGAACCCTTAGATATTTTGAGCACAATAAACATCACTTAATTACCGATAATTTCAACGTTGTTTGCTTTACCTTCAATTGCGAATTGCTGTATACCTGAACTGCTCCCACAAATCCCAACTCAAAGTGAACAAATGTACCCATCTTTATTAAATCTCCCAAGTGTAATAAACTAAAGCTTCCTCATTTCGATGAGCAGTGTCATTTTTTACGAAATTGCCCCATGGTGCATGATTATTTAGTGCTGGCAGTTCTCCAAGAATTCCAGACATGGAGTTTTAAAAGCTACCCATTTTGTTCTAAATACTGGTTAAACTAGAAAGAGTTGCTCGGAAACGAACACGAAAGCAGCCCTCCGTTATCACTCGACCACTATTTTAAAATTGTGGTATATGATGGCTATGTGAAGTATGAGGAAGCAGAAATTCATAAATCAGCTATCATGCAAGATTTCCGAGATAGTGAAAAAAATAAAAAAATTATAAAAAAATAAATGGCCGACTGTCAGCCATTTTGGATTTTTTAGTGTGAAATTTGTCATGGGTTATCCTTGTGTGAGACATTACATTTTGTTTTATATTCATGGTCCAGTCATTTTGCATTTCTTGAGTTAAGTAAATATTACAAAATTCAAAATGGCCGCTAAACGTTTGATCCCAAAAGTTAATCAGGTCATTGGCTGACATAGCTAAACATATTTGCCAAATTAAAAGAAGATCTGATAGCAACTTTTCCCTAAAATGCGCTAACGACCATTTCTTCGTTAGTGGCCATAGTAATTAAAGGGTTGATGATATGGGTATCAAAATGTCACTAGAACAATTCCCCAGTGGTATGTGATGGCTATGTGAAGTATGAGGAAGCCGAAGTTGAGAGATTAGTAGCTATCTCAAAAACAAATATCTGCGGCGGCGGCGGCGGCGGAGGCGGCGGCGGAGGCGGCGGCGGAGGCGGCGGGGGCAGCGGCGGCGGACCGTGCGGACTACAGTAAGCAGCCCGCCTCGGCGAGGGCTGCTTAATTATATTAAGTTATTTAAGTTGTAATTAGCAAAAAAAGCATGCGTTATTTCGAATATAGCTAAAATGAGGTGTATATCTGCTTTAACGAGAGGTGTGTGCATTATATTTAGAAATCATGCACATCCGGGTATCAACCATGCCATGCCCAGTTTTGCGAGTGTGCTGCAGACAATAATATAAAGGCGACATGATTGGATTATTCCAATCGGAATGAGATTCTTCATGATGCAGATGCTAGTAGTTTAATAAGGGAAACTCTTGAGTGTTTTTACATTGCCTATAGATATTAATATTTCAGTAACGATTCTTATAATTTCCATTTCCTACCAAGCATCACTCACCTACAAGTCGCCTTTGACAGAGGTGTAAACTTCACTCGCAGATCCCAATGAATGCCAAGATACTGATAAACTGAGTGAATCAACTATTGTGATTCTGCTGTGAACACAGCCCGCACTTTATGTGGAACATAATAAACCCGCACATCATGTTGCAATGTTCTCATACAGGGACGTGCTACAATGATGGAAATGTCCCTGAAAACTGGAGACGTTGGTCCGATGTTGGTTTAGTGTTTGGCCAGCGTATCCGACGCTGGTCAAACACTAAACCAACATCGGGTCAACGTCTTGTTTTTTTCCTGGGGGCGCCCTCCAAGAAATGGTGGCCCGCTTTGAATCAACGTCATGCCAACCATGGAGCAACATCGGATCAGCGCTGGGCAACATCTGCTACCCCTACCCCCATAGGCGAATGAACTGATTGAGTTATCGGTTGACCCAGAATACAAAATACTGAGAAAATAAACCTTTTGTTTATTAAGCAATATTTATCTTGCAAAGAATTTAAATTGCAGATAGGAGCTCAATCGGTCTATAGCAAACCCTATTTTGTCAAGCATTAGTACCAACGACAACGAGATTCAGAGGGTTCATCATTGTGTGCGTATTTTTCTTATTTCAATGAATACGGGTACTTGCACATGCTGGTAGACCAATCCCATGTCCTCTTTGGTGAAAATACGTTTTTCTGTGTTTTTTTTGTATAGAAAATCTGTTGTATATTATGACAAACCAGGATACACTATCAGTAAATTTCCATGAAATAATATTTGTAATAAATTCTCAATCTCCTCATGCATAACGCATTATATTTTTCATAATTTACCTGCCACTTGATATCAATATTTAAAATAATATATAAAATTATATATATATATAATATAAATAAATAATATATAAATAATATATAAATAATATACATATAATATTATAATGTCGCTTAATCTGTAACTACATGTCTATCGTGCAAATCCAAACTTTTTAAGTGAACAGTTGCTGTATTTTGGTTTTGCATTGTAGATTCGCGATATTTGCGCGATATTTATTTTCTGTTCACAATGCAAGCGTCATTTTACACAGCGGGAGGGAATTTCTTTGTTTGCCAGCAGAGCGCACGTGGGCACAAAATACACACAGACAGGTAGCAGGGGGACAACATGTCGACAGAAATTCAGCGTTTTCTAGACATTTGCAAATGATCAAATTCTGTTCGCTTTGGTGTTCAGAAGAGTTAAGCGTAGAAAAAGGCGTTCATTGTGGGTTCATTCAATGCTACAGAAGAGACAACAATAATATGAATACCACAGATTGGTAGGTGAACGACAGTTACATGGAGCCCGGTTTCAAGAGTACCATGCACGTGACTAGAAAAGTGCCTCTGATTGGACGCATAATTTTATGACCACCGCAGCAAGCCAGCAGCTATTTTGCCTTTTTTTTCTAGTTGCGTAGGCTAAATAGCACAACATTATTCAAATTCAAAATGGCCGCGAAACTGCCATTTTTTAATTATTTGCTCCCGAAAGTTAATCGCGCTAACAAGCAATTCTTCGTTAGTAGCCGCAGTGATTTAAGGGTTGATGATATGGGGATCAAAATGTCACCAAAACAATTCCCCAGTGGACTGTAATGGCTATGTGAAGTATGAGGAAGCAGAAGTTTATAAATTAGTAGCTATTGTTAAAACAAAAAAAAACAAATAACTGCTATGTGGCCATTCAATTGCATTTAAAAAACATTAAAGGGACATGCCCAGGTCTGAAATCATAAAAAAATCGGGGATTTTATTTTATTTTATATAGAGACGAAATTCCTGACAACCATGTCAAAAATAAGATATACGGGAATTTCGTCTCTATATCTAGCCTAACTGGTAAGTGCGCAGCACAAAAATTAAAAAAACATTTGATGATTTTAGACCTGGGCATGTCCCTTAAATGTTTTTTAAATGCAATTGAATGGCCACATAGCAGTTATTTGTTAACTTATGGCATTGTTAACTTATGGCATTGTTAACTTATGGCATTTTAAACGGTGTTCTACATTTTAAAGTGAAGCAGATAAACATTTTAGGTGGTGTTGCGATACTGCTACGATGTACGTAGGCATCCAGCAAAGACGAGGCATTCAACCAATGCTGTTTCAATGTTGGTCCACCGTCTTTGACGATGGCCCAACATTGAAACAACATTAGGTGAATGTCTCGTGTTTGCTGGGTCCAGAGGAACAAACATATATCCCAGCAAACACGAGGCATCGACCCAATGTTGTTTTAATGTTGGCCCGCCGTCTTCGACGTCGGCCCAACATTAAAACAACATTAGGTATAAGACTCGTGTTAGCTGAGATAGATATTCACTCACGCACATGATGTGCCAAGTCCAGGAGCGGATCCAGGATTTGAAAAAGGAGGGGGCGCAGAGGGTTCGGGGCGAGATTTTCGGCATATTTAGGCCAATTTAGGGGACTTTTTAAATAATTTGGCACAAAAAGGGGTGGGCGTGCGCCCCCTGCGTCCCCCCCCCCTCTGGATCCGCGCCTGCCAACTGTGTTTGATTGAAAAGGGTTTTGAATTTGGTTCATGTTGCTGGGTATGATGGTCATCTGTTTGAATATCACACATGCTGGTAATGACAACCGGAATATTCTATACGTTATTGGTCCTGTGTTGGCTTAATGTCGGGGCAGCGTCTGGGACCGTGATCAGACTGAGCTAGCACAGTGTGAATTACTTTGTGCACTCTATGTTGTTCAAGACCATCTAGTAATATCCTATTCACTCTGCATTCTCTATCCTGACACACGCAGTGTTCATCGTTTATTTTGGATTCACATCGACCGTGGTGAATGATTTCCCTTGATTTCAGTCAAATCTTCCTTGATTTTCTTGCAATTTTCTACGCACTATTTTCGAGTCATGCGGTGACCGCTCTGAAAATTTCTCAAAATTCGTGAGTATTTCAGAAGTTAGAACAGAGATCATTCATATGAATAATCTCTGGTTAGACAATTAATTTTTGTCATGTGAGGTAATTCTAAGGCGAAGTTAGTAGGTTTATAGAGGAGCGTCATTTACAACATGGCATAGAGACTGAAATTTAAAAAAGAAATTCAGGATGGTCACTAGAAAAAAATACTTGCAAAGTTTCATGAAGATTGTTTAACAATTGACTGAGAAATCAGCGAAATCCATTCACCACGGTTATTGTGAATCTTACCATAGTCAGGTTTTCTAACTCGCCGAGATGGACGTGGACGTGGCACCAGCCTCTGCCGCCGGGATGCTCACATCCCCCACCGGGATCCTAGGAATCCTGCTAGTCACCGTGGGGTCCGTCTGGTTCTACAACTCCAGAAAGCTCCGTAACTTCCCCCCGGGACCACCTGGAATCCCCATCTTTGGGAACCTTCCCATGATGAAGGAGAACCCCAATCTGTACAAGGATTTTATGGCCCTGGCTGAGCAGTACGGGGATATCATGGGGCTACAGCTGGGTAACTACCCCGCCGTGGTGCTGAACGGGCATAAGGTGATCAGAGAGGCCCTCGTGGAAAACGGCCAGAGCTTTGTGGACAGGCCCAACTGGATGTACATCATCAAGAAAAACACAGAACAAAAAGGTAACCCGGCAAACACGAAGCGTTCAACCAATGTTGGTTTAACGCTGGCCCGGCGTCGAAGACGGTGAGCCAACAATAATCCAACATTGGTTGAACCACTCGTGTTTGCTGGAATGTCAAATCATTATGAAACAAGGACAAAAATAATCCGTTTAAGAGAAAGACATTAAATTTTATGATGTCCTGTTGTCTGTCGTAATGTTTTGAAGACAACCGACCCAATTGTTTAGTTTTGTTTTATTGTATGTGATAGGCCTAATGTTTTGAAGACAACAGATTAATAGATAGGTTTTATAGTATCTCGTTATATATATGTATAACCGGTATTATTATATATATATTGTTGAAAACAAGTGTAACAATCCACGAAATAATTAACATGATTAAGGTAATTGATGGTAGAAGCATTGTAAATATTGAGGGCATAAGTGTAAAAGTAATAAAAAAGGTGAAACGTGGACATTTGACAGATTTGGGTATGAAGGATGCATATTTGAAAAATGTAATAGATCTTACCGCTTTAGTGGGAATTTATTGTATTCTTACGGGTGTGGGCGCCAATAATAAAAAAATAATAATAAAAAACTGTTTTGCATTTACAAAGTATGACAATTGAAAAACGTGCGGCAATGATCAAAGATTGGTGTGGCCTTAACACCCTTAAAAGCCCACAAATTTGTTGAATATCACGTATATACATGATATATGAACTACATTGTTTCCTAAGCTACAATGGATACTCATTTGAGAAATGCATTATAAGAGTATTAGCGTCAAGTCTCAATGCAATAAAATATTTGAAGACCATTAAATTAATAACGACTGTTAATATCTCATTATAAAGTCGCTGAAACTGAAAAGCAGTGCCATATCATGATATTTGACGCAGAATAATGTGCTGTAAAACATATGCTTTAACAGCGCTGTATTAGCCTAGTATCAGATTGTATTCATCAGTCATTTTCATTCATTTGAAGCTGAAATTGCTGACGCAATTTCCAGCTTCAAATGAATGAAAAATAACGATCAATTTCAGTCATCATGTTCGTTGCAAAAAGTCCTGTTCCTGCTCATGCTGGAAGGCATAAGGATGCCCAGATTTCTAGCGTTACAGTTTTATTACTGATTACACCTTGTACGTAGACCTGGAAGGTCTCGGTAGTAAACCGAGACAAAGAGAGCTTCCAGGGCTACCTTGTACGCCGTGTTTCAGGACTGATCATGCAAAACGGCGTGCACTGGCTGGAGCTGAGAAAATTCACCTCCTTAGCCCTCCGGGACTTTGGAGTGGGAGGAGAAAAGATGGAAAAGAGGATCAAAGCAGAGGTGGTCACCATACAGGACCTTCTAGCGGCATCTGGTGGCAAACCGTTGAACCTGAGACCTATCTTCAGCAACGCCATCGGCAACATCATCTGCTCTATAGCTTTCGGCCAAACGTGAGTGTTCATTTGAATGAATTAAATACAAACTTAATGTAACCCTGACAACCCTGAATTATTTTGTATAAATCATGGAGATTAAAGGGTTTATTTCGATTTGAAATCGTCATAAGTGTCCTAGTTATCTCTTTCTGAATCATTTGAATACATATGTTATGTGTCTACGAACATCAGAAATATTGTATTTCTTCCAGTCTTTATACGTCAGAATCTGCCGTCTACAGACGTCAGATTCTGACGTATAAAGACGGTCCTCGCGCTGAAGGGTTAAACCTATGGCAAACGCACCCATCTGAAGCTGATGTTATAAGACTGGGGACGAAGTTTTTGATGAATTTTATAGAAATTCAACATTTAAAATTTACTGTGAATTATGACAACTGCGCTTAAAAATTCTAGAACATTAATATTACTACTATTCTAAAATATAATATTGTGACGGATGAAGACAGTTGAATCATTGCACGCGATTCTTGACACTATTTTTGAATAAATAATCATCGTAAACATTATCGTAGTTAACCTCCGACAATGTTGCCACGACAAATAGCATGACTATCGCGTAATATTGGTAATTGTATATGTCTAAGAGCTGTAACCTTGAAACGCAATGCATGATTGAACATACTCGTTTCTAAACCTTTTTTACATTTGCAGATAAAATATATATATAACCCTTTCAGCGCGGGGACCGACTTAAACGTCAGATTCTGAAAGAGTAAAATATTTATAACGGCCGTGGAACCAAATCATAGGTATTCCAATGAAGCGGAAAGAGCAAACTAAGACATTATTTTACAATTATTTTCAAATTGAAAAGCACCCTTTGGTCTCGTGGTTTATTTTAGCGCTCTAAGGGTTAAGGTATATTCCGCCATTGGAATTAAAAGAGTGTACCTTTTGAACCCCCAAGGCCACGATTTCAGGCATTAGTGCAAACCCAGATGTTTAAAAAAATGGAGCAACATATTAAATTATGGAGCAATTAATATAGGGAAAGTTAGATAAGATGCAAGCCACATCACGGACATGACCTGTGCAAATTTTATGGTGGACGCTTAGCAACCGAGACGACTTGAAACCCCCAGGAGCTTGCGCTGGGAGCACCCCCTCTCATCAAATTTTCGTTCTACATTTCATGGTGTTCTTTGTCATTTCAGCTATAAATACGGGGAGCCTGAATTCACGTCGTTGTTGGAACAGCTGGACTATTTTTTCCGCATGGGAGGCATGAAGAATGTGGAGAACTACATCCCGCTCCTCAGATTCATCCCCTTCAGGAAAAACGTAATAATACGGTAGCGTCCAAGGGGTCGCTCCCTCAAATACTAATCATCTGATCTCGATCTCACCCAATCGGATCCTTAAGATTTACATTGGTTTGAATCCGACATTTTGGAGAAATGAGCCCTGACTGAAACAAGTACGAGTCACGGTACATCGTACACAAATTGAATTAAACGAAATTTATTCATAATTATTAACAACATTTATTAACAATTTTACACTAGATGGTGCACATGACTTGCAAAGCGTGTTGCTTTTCTCTTGACTTGCCTGTGCTAAAATTTAAAGATACACTTCTTCGCCTCGGAGCTAAAGGATCCTATCTGACACTCCTTTAGCTCCGAGGCGACGACTTCTTGGTCCAAGTTTAGTATTTTACCCTTAATTTAACAGCTTAACGAAGCGCGATGATTAGCTACTCCAGTCGTTACCAGCTTGGCGACACAGGCTACAAATATGCTGTGTTATTGAATGGCCAGTCATTATAATTATTAAAAAACACCTCGCTGACACTGTTGTGTTTCTTTAACAGCAAGCGCGAAAGCAATTTCACATGTTACATAGCTAATACATGTATAATAACAAAATCCTTAGGACAAATATGGACAAATGCTACATTATATTTGTCCGACCTCTTACTTTATAGCACCGACTTCTTACTCTATAACATTCAGTGGCTGTAAATCCACTAGACAGTGACATATTCCTTTCGACATTTTGTACCCTTGTATTATTAGCATCTTAGTAGTGGGGATTATTGCCTAATATTACGGTAAGGTTTATTTACGGTACTTTTTCAATAGGACTACTTTTGAAAAATAGACAACCATATATTTTAGATGCGAGAGTATTTCATAGTAATTGATATTTTAAAAACTTATAATTTGCGATTTTTTTGTATGGAATGAATTTAAAATAAATAGTTGTCATGATTGTTGGAGGTATATATTTAAAGCTTAGTATTATGTGTATTTTATTGACTATTTATTTCCAGCCATATGTAAAAAAGACGTACGAAATTACCGTGAACATCAGAAATTTCATCACCACAAAAATCAAGGAGCACCGAGATACGTTTGATCCGGAGAATGTACGTGACTTCATCGATCTGTATTTGATGGCTGAACGGGAGGAAGGGACTAATTCGGAAGGCGCTAAAACCGGTATGAAATCAACAAAATTCTGTATTTTCAGATATTGGAGAATTTGGCATATTTTTAGGTGTCAATGTCACGGCCGTTTGTGACTTAGATTTGTGTAAAGCGCAATATCATTATCAAAAATGACATATATCTGTGTTTGAGTTCTCCGATCTAACATGGTTGTTGAAAATCGTGAGGTTGTAATTCCTTAAAACCCATCTCAGACTGAATGTAAATAAGTACAGTTAGGTATAATTATTTTGATGAATTTTATGCGCCAAAAAACACAAATACCTCATATCTGATTATTATATGCTCTATATCTCCATTTTGTTCGCCCATTTAGAAATTAAAAATTCACCTAGACCCTAATCAGTACAGTTGTGGGTGAAAATTATAGACCGATATTTGTTAATTTTGAGACCTACTCTTTTCCATTCTCATTAATTAGCCAAATATTCCCCCCTCCAAAATTCGTTACTCGTTCTTCTAATATAAATGATTATATTAACCCTTATCCTGCTAAATTAATGTATTTAAATTCTCAACTACTTGAGGTTGTGTCTCGACACCGCGATCCACAACTCAAGTGATTGTAAATTACTCATATTTGTCTAGTTTGAGACCAAAGATTTACAAATCCTGATGATTAAAACATTTATTCCATTCCCAATAACAGTGGTTTAATCGGGAAATAGGTTAAAAACGACAATAGTCGTGATCAGTAGGCAAACGGTTCACTATATATTTACGAATGGTGGTCGAAGGGTTAAAACTTATTCATTCGTTACAGAGAAGAATATTTTCCGGACCATCTGTGACTTGTTTCTGGGCGGCGCGGAGTCTACAACCACCACCCTGCTCTGGGGATTCCTGTTCCTCATACTAGAACCAGAAACCCAGAAGAAGTGCAGAGAAGAGATATTCAGGGTAAGCGAAATGAAAGGAAATGAATGGGGTTTTAGGCCACCTTTGTGCACATAGGCTAAACAGGGTAAGTGATGTCCAGCGCGTTTTATAATTCTGATTGGTGCAGATCACCTTCCCTAAACAAATACGCTGAATCTGAAATGGGATTTCTTACCTAGCAATGCAGCCGGGCTCGTAGCAATAGAAATATGAAAGCGAAGCATCAATTTGTGGAAAATAAACTAAATGTGTATATTAGACAATTTGTGACCTTAGCAAAACATAAATTCAATACTAATAGTAGTGCAAATTGCCGATTCTAAAAATAGAACCACCCCTGCCAAACACACTGTTACGGGGTGTTTATGATGGAATTACACTAGGGGGAATTAATTACTGAAATAGATAGATTAAAAATTGGGACGTAACATACCGATCCAAAAGACTAATATGAGACAGACGAGGTTGAACTGACGGTAACGATAAGAACAAAACAATTCACATGCATTGAAATTTTAATTTCATGAATCATACAAACAGTACAATGTGGTATATATGATAAACTCTATCTTCAACGGTCCAGAATATGAAAAGAGAAGCAAACTTTAATACATAGAAAATATGCGTCAAATATCAATAAAAGTTCGAGTTTGACAATTACTCAAAATGCCTGGTTAACGCAGATAATATTCTCATAAAACCATTTCAGAGATAAATTTAAATATTCCTATGCTGAACAATATGAAAGAGAATCAGTTACTTATCTCGCAAAGATGTACCAACATTACTAAACTATATGAAACATCAATATCAATGTTAACAATATCACACTCTCGTTAACAATAACATAATTATGTCAATCACACATCAGTCATTCATCAACACACAAAACAAAATAATAAAAACAATAATACCCAAACCCCAGCGACCTGAAAAATAGACAACAGATTAATGATCATCGTGGTGAGGTTTACATAGTAAAGTCTAGAAAACACTAACCACGATATCTCGAGTCTTCTTCGTCTATCCCCCAGGTCACAGAGCGCGATGATCAAATGGACTAACGACGTGAGTGCTCCAGGTTACCTCAGGAGTAGTCACACTCACGCCGGAACACGGTAGGCCCCCAATTTCGAAAGATCTTGTTCTAGAGAGCCGAAACAGAAAAGTGTTTCCCAATAACGCCGATACAAGCTTATTTAACAGAAAACCTCAGCTGTACACAATTATACATTCTCTACAATTATCATACATCCCGAGTCACTCATGCTTCACTGCTTCTGCAGGTAGGCCTTCTGCACGTAGGCCGGCATTACTATTGGCGTTGGGACAATATTGGCCCAACATATATTTACATCTCTCAAACCAAGTACCGTAAACACATTATATTAGCCCCTTGGGTACAAAATCCCGCAACATTCCCCCGTCAAAAAGAAAAAGGTTATAGTAACTTTTTCCAATTTTCAATCTTAACTACAATACATTGTAACGAATATAACATTGTCTACAATATCATTTTACACTTTTAACTAATGTGGTGTAAATGATCAATCACCACATTTATGTACTGCAATTATCATTTATTATATTGATAATAATATCATTATAAGTTTTTAAGCGATACGGCTTAAACAATCCGCCACTACATTATCACATCTTTTAATATGCCTTACTTCAACATCGTATTCCTGCAAAGCTAGACTCCACCTCAACAGTCTCTGGTTGTCAGTTTTCATTCTCTGCACACACATTAGAGGATTATGATCACTATATACAATTGTAGCATGTGGAGAAGAACCTAGGTACACATTATAGTGTCGTAGAGCACTTAACAGTGACAAGGCTTCTTTCTCCACTACAGAATAATTTTGCTGATGTTTATCCAACCTTTGAATAAAAAGACACCGGATGATCAATTCCGTTGTCATTTACCTGCATCAAGACGGCTCCCATCCCGATAGCACTAGCATCGACTGCTAACTGAAAAGGTTTAGAAAAATCAGGTGCCTTCAACACAGGCTCACAGGTCAACTTTAATTTAACCATTTCAAAAGCTTCTTGCTCAACAGGAGTCCATATAAACTTTACTTCCTTTTTCAATAGATTAGTCAAAGGTGCTACTACATCAGCAAAATTCTGACAAAAACGCCTGAAAAATCCAGCCATCCCAAGGAAACGCATTAAAGATTTACGATCAGTGGGTGGTGGAAACAAAGCTATAGCGGCTACTTTAGTCATATTCGGCTTAACAGTACCATTACCAACTTCATGACCGAGATATAACACTTGCGGTTTTCCAAAATTAGATTCACCTAGATTGATGCCTAATCCAGCTGCTCTGACCTGTATGAAGAGGCTACTTATGTGCCCGAGATGTTCCTGCCAACTGTCCGCCCACGTGGCTACGTCATCAACATATGCTTCTGTTTTCTCCGACTTTCCGGTCACTCTGTTGATTAAGCGCTGGAAAGTTGCGCCGGAATTCCGCATACCAAACGGGGCTACTTTATACTGCCACAAGCCACGTGGAGTACAGGAGGCAGAGACCTCTCGTGCACGGTCCATCAATGGAAACTGCCAATATCCCTTTAAGCAGTCAAAAACACTTTATTTTGCATTGCCAATCTTATCAATACAATCTAATACACATGGTATAGGAAAACTGTCTGGCTTGGTAACATAATTTACTCTCCTGAAATCTGTAACAAATCTATTAGAACCATCTGGTTTAGCAACAAGAATACATGGTGAGCTCCAGCTACTAGAGCTAGGCTCGATTATATCATGTTTCAACATATAATCTACCTCCTTAGCCATAGCAGCGTCTTTCTCAGGATTCACACGATACTGATGCTGTTTAATTGGCCTTACATCCCCTACATCCACATCATGTTTTATCCAGGATGCCTTAGGTGGACTATCCGGGAAGATATCCTGAAACTCATGTATTAATTGTTTTATGTCATTTCTCTGTGATACGGATAAATGTTGTACTTTTTTATCAATATTACTTATCCATTCAGAGTTATTCATTTTCGGTGAAACATCAACATCAAATTCATAATTACCATCAACAGGGTTGCCTTTACATTTAATATCACCACTCATGACCATTGAACATTTATTTTCAATTTCAACATGGTCAAATACTTTAGACAAATCGGCATACGACAATGTAGCCTCAGCTCTATCATGATACTCCTTTAACATGTTAACATGGCAATGTTGAGTTAATTTACGTCGATCTGGAGTATCAATTACATAATTCACTTGTCCCAATTTCTTAGGCACTACATAAGGTCTAGAATAACGTGCACTAGGGGTGTGCCGGGTATTGGTAATAAAGCCAATACCTTATCACCCACATTAAAATTACGTTCTACTGTACCTTTCCCGTCATACCACTGTTTCATCTCTAATTGAACTTTTTCAAATTTTCATGTGCGAATTGCCACGCCTCAGTCATTCTCTAACGGAATTATCGAACATACAATAAAACATTTCTATCATCATTAGATTTTTCAAGAAGGACTTTTTTAAGTGCCTTCAACGGACCACGTCCCTCGTGTCCAGAAACGAGCTCAAAGGGAGTAAAACCTAATGTTTACTGAACTGTGTCACGTACTGCAAACAATAAAATGGAATACATTCATCCCAATTCTTTTTGTTATCCACACAATAGGCTCTCAACATGTTTTTCAACGTAGAATGAAATCTTTCTAGAACACCCTGGCTTTCCGGGTGATAGTCTGGGAGCCAAGTCCTGTAATGTGTCACTTCGCTTGACCCAAAAAGTGGCAAAGGTCTGAATTATTATTATGACAGGAAAATATCCCTAGGACATCATTAGGGTGGGTGTAGAACTTTACTGTGGCAGCAAAGTCCCTGAAATGAGGGATGATCAAGGGTACCCTCGAGCCTGAATACTGATTTTTTTAAAACACCAGGTAATTAACTCAAAACTCAAAGGTTTTAAACAATCTTCAAATCATTGTAAATCTTATTTTGCTTTTATTACATACAGAATGACATATTACTAAAGTTTTGAAATATTTCAGAAAAATTAAACCCACCCTTTATGGGCTGAAAGTCAGTATTCCAAATTAAAGGTAGTTTTGTTCTCCAGATGTAACTTTTCCGTTTCTTGTTAATTTGCATGGTTATGAGCATGCAAAGATATGCTTACCTCATTTTGGTTCATCACTTATCTGGTACCACTATGTCCCATTTGAAAACCCATGAGGTGTGGCATGGAGGACTTATGAGGTCAAAGGTCCGGATGGGTTACTTTCACTAATTATATTTTGTCGACCTATTGTAATAATTATTTTTTTTATTTTTATAGTTATAAACAACTTTAATACCTCTCTTGCCACATTTTGTCATTAAATACATTTCGGACGAAACATAGGTGAAGTTATGATACTTTTCAGAAAACGTGAGCCCACCTTTAGAGCGCTGAAAGGCAATATTAAAAAAAAATCACAAAGTTCGTATAATATAATTCTTTCGTTTGCTCTGCATGTGTATGATTATGAGCATGCTAATGTCTGTTGTCTTTATTTTGTATATCTATCATCTGGTTCCACCGTATCAAGTTAGAAAAACTGTATCTTGTTGCACTAAGGACTTATGAGGGCAAAGGTCCGGATGGGGTACTGTCACTAGTTACATTTTGTCGATCCCGTCTAATAACATAGTCATTATTTTTATAGCTGTAGACAGTTTTATTACAATTCTTGCCACATATTGTCATTAAATACATTCTAGACGAAACATATGTGAAGTTGTGATATTTTTCAAAATATATGAACCCACCCCTAGAGCGCTGAAAGTCACTATTTCAAATAAAAAAAATCACAAATTTCGTAGAATGTTACTCTTTCGTTTGCTCTGTATGTGTATGTTTATGAGCATGCTACTGTCTGTTGTCTTCATTTTGTATATCTGTCATCTGTTTCCACCATATCAAGTTAGAACAAACCTTATCTTGTTGCATGAAGGACTTATGAGGTCAAAGGTCCGGATGGGCTACTAGTACGAGTTACATTTTGTGTAATAACATAATCTTTATTTATATTTCTATATTTCAAAATAACTTAACACAGCTAGAACACTGGGCGAACGTGTTTTAAATACATTATTCACCACCAGGTGGCATACAAATCTGTCTTACGTCACAGTCAGTAATGTGTTGTGGATTGTGTGGGACCACAGGCTGATATACTTAGATTGTCAGCAATATTTCAGTTATTAAAAGGGTTGTCAATGGTAGCAGATATAGATCTGTCCCACTGATAGTTGAACAAGGAATCTAGATTCCTTGGTTGGAATGTGCATTACGAAGCTCATTGAGGCCCATAACATATGATGACGTATTACCAATGGTCAAAAGTTGGGTAATATGGGTAATCTGCATGCAAAGGGAAGGCAGGGTCTAAAGTTGTTTTTATGACATATCCATAACAAGCACCTCAAATGAGTTTATGTCGACTTTGTCATGGTCATATTACTTCATTCTTATCTGTGTCTTGGAATACTAAATGATAAATACATAATTATAGATAATAAATAATTATCTACAACGCACAATTGATCATTTAAAACGTTGTGTAATATTTCAAATAATTTGTTGTTACTTTACATGATAAAATGTGATAATACTAGCCAAGTATATACTAGAATAGTACATGATAAAATGTGATAATACTAGCCAAGTATATTTAATGAGAGATTTGTACTTGCTAGCATACAGAAAATATATGATACTCTGGGCACATAATGGCGAACACCAGTGAGAAGCCAGTTACATTTTAGAAGTTCTTCCCCACCAGCAGCAAACAGCTAGGAACAATCACTGACTTTTCCTAACGTTTTAAGACGTTTCTCGTGATAAACTTTCGAAGGCGGCAGTTATTAGCAAAGATTAAACCCACATATTTAGAAAAACGTCTGAAAAAAGTAATGGCTGATGCCATCATTATGAATTTAAGGTATAAACCAGTAAAATATATTTAAATGAGAAGAGGAATAATGCAGATAGTAGTAGTAGTACTTATATCGTTGGCTTAGTGGTATGCTACACTAGGCCCACATTTATTTCACTTCAAATCACTGGGCTTATACGCAGTGTCTCTGGATAACGGCAATACTGGTGTTGTATGGTGTCAATTATCCAAGTGAATGGAACAGGACGTTCTGCAAATATGATTCGGCATAAAAGACTTGCATTTAAGAGACAAACATTTATTGAACCATTGGTATAATATATCTATACATATGCTTCTGTAATATATGCTGCAGTTGATTTTAGTTATGACATGACATATTCAATAACTAGTTTAACCCTTGATACGTCCTCCCCCCACAAATGTTGCTTGATGCCACCTCATATACTAATCCAAGATGTTGAACAATTAGAGGCATTACAGAATCTTAGGGTGATATTGGTGATATCAAAAGGTGGTTTATCAATTTGCCTTTGCATTGTCTGAACAAAAAAGATTATGTGAAGACAACACCTTTCTGAGGAAGGAAGCTACATGGCTGATGGCATTGTGACAAACACAATTATGGCTGCACCAGATACGCTTCTAGGTGTTGTTAAAATTGGATTTATTATTTACAAATTGGCTAAAACTACAAATTAACTTTATTATCTTTCACCTGTGGATATATTAAACTAAAACAATATAATTATGTCCTCAAAATCGTCTAGTTCCTATTTTATCACTAGGGAAGTTATCATAGGACTAGTTCAAATAAGAGTCGTAAATGTTAGGTCTTGGTAAACAGTGAAATTTTTTTTAAAAAACCAGCACCTGTTAACCTCTAAGGTTCGATTTATTTTGTCAAAAATATCAAAACTGTATATATGTTTCGCTTGGAATGTATTCAATGACACAATGTGGCAACAATGACACAATGTGGTATTAAAGCTGTTTATAATTATAAAAAATAAGATTTTGTTAATACAAAGTGGTCGAAAAAATATAACTGAGAATACCTCAACCGGAATTTTTGATCTCATAAGTCCTTAATGCAGCATAGTAGGTTTTTTAAAATTTGACATAGTTGTACCAGATGGCAGATTTATTATATGAGGTCAGCAGACATTAGCATGCTCATAATCATACAAATGTACAGTAAATTGAAACGTGTGCATACTACTAATTGTGTTTATTTATTTTTTTAATATTGACTTTCAGCGCTCTAAAGGTGGGTATACGTTTTCTGAAAAAAATGTAAACTTCAGATATGTTTCGTCCGGAGTGTATTCAATGACAAGAGTCAATGTGGCAAGAGTTGAAATAAAGCTGTTTAAAGCTATAAGAATGACAACTTTGTTATTACAAGGGGTCGACAAAATGTAACTAGTGAGAGTACCCCGTCTGGACTTTTGACCTCATAAGTCCTTAATGCAACATGGTGCGATTTTTATAATTTGACATAGTGGTACCAGATGACAGATATATCAAATGAGGTCAGCAGACATTAGCATGTTCATAATCATACAAATGTACAGAAAACTGAAGTTACATACTACGAACTGTGTTCATTTTTTTTGAAATATTGACTTTCAGTGCCCTAAGGGTGGGTTTACATTTAATGAAAAAACTCTAAACCTCACATCTGTTTCCTCCTGAATATATCCAATGACAAAATGTGGCCAGAGTGGTATTAAAATAGTTTATAACCATAATAATGATAATTATGTTATTACAGGGGTCGAAAAAATGTAACTTGTGAGAGTACCCCATCCGCTCTTTTGTCCTCATAAATCCTTCGCACAACAAGGTAGATTTTTTTCTAATTTGACATAGTGTTAACAGATGGCCGATGTACCAAATGAAGTCGACAGACATTAGCAAAATCATAATAATAGAAATGTACAGGAAACGACAAAATTACATTCTACGAACTGTGTTAATTGATTTTTTAATGTTGACTTCCGGCGTTCTAAAGGTGGATTTATGTTTTGTGAGAAAAAATGAAACTCTAATAATTTGTCATCTTATCTTTAATAAAAGAAAAATCTGGACGACAGTGATTTAAAAATTGTTTATAGTATTTGTGGTTTGAGGTTTCAATACCCTGGGGTTAAAAATGTGTCTTTGTAGCTCGAGGGTGCCCTTGAACATCCCTCATTTTAAAAACTTTGCTGCCACTATCAACTTCTACACCCACCCTATTAATGTTCTATGATAAGCACTTGATAATACATGTTTAATATCAAATTCTTCAGTTAGTTGTTTAAACACATTTCCCGTCAGATTTGTACCTCTATCACTTTGGATGACCTTGGGAAATATGTGTTGGCATTACAGATAAATCTTGCCTTAATGTTCCTTAAAGTAAATGCTTCAGGCTACAGAGTGACTGTACACATTATTGTCAACAAGTACATATTACCTTTTGATGTAGGATTCAAAGGTCCCACACAATCAATCTGGATCTTTTGAAAAGGTTCTGACATCATCGGTATTGGTATTGGTATCAATGGGGCTTTGGCAGGATGTTGCCCAGCCTTCCCAGAAATATGACAATTATGACATGATTTGACATACTTGGATACATATGAATACACACCAGGCCAATAAAATTATTGCAACAATTTGAACGTGGTTTTAGTACGCTCCTAATGTCCAGCCGTTTTAACATCATGTGCTAAACTTAGAACATGTGGTGTCTGGTGGTAAGACGATCTGTTTAACAATTCGTTGACAAACCTTATGAGGACTTGATGAATCGTCAGTCAACATACACCTTCTCATCAGGACACCATCACACATGAAATAAGTGATACCATTACAATTTGTAATATTACTTTCAATGGGTGCCCTTCGTCTGATTTTAGCTAACTGGGGGTCCCTCTGTTGCATCATAACTAGACCATTTTTCCCAGTAACTATGGATTCAGACTCCATAACTGACATCTCACGGTTATTATCATTTATATGACTATCAGCTGTATCAATGCTATTACGATAATTATTAACAACACTTACATCAGGAGTTTTTTGTAAACTCATAACCGGACAACTTGAGCCATTGACAGTACAGACCTTTTCCAATTCCTGTACCATCTGTCTCTTGTTTGCTCTTGACCTGGTGATCACGCAACACGGAAAATCATTTTCCATGCCTTCTCCCTCGGAAGTACGTCGTGGATCAGCCAGGAGACACGGTAACTCAATCTTGCAGGTAGAGTTCTGCATGACGTCATTGGCCAAGATGCAGCCACAACATTCAGAGGCATCTCCTCCACAACTGCAACACTAATAAGACCTGTGTACAATTCTGAATCTAAATTTACAGACACTACTGGTAGCGTTGTTCTACCAGTTACAGTTTTCAACATAGCATATTGTTCTGGGTCTTCCAATGAAAGCCCTAATGCTTGACATACTCTTTTAGACACAACAGTTTGATTACTTCTGGTATCCCTCAATATACGTACCTCAAACTTTACATCAGATTTAGGGTCAAGGGTCAACACACCTTGATGTATAAAAGGTGAAAAATCATCAATACCATTACACTCAGAACGAAGATTTTCGCACAAACTGTTTTTCTCTACACTAATACATGAATCATTTTTTTCTGATCATTCGACATAGGCTACCTTCAGGTCCCAGTTTTTTGGACACATTTATAAATGCACTTGCCTATTCTCAGCACTTGTACAAGATTTGGCGTAGTACCCCATCTCCCGACATTTGAAACATTGAATTGTCGACAGATCACGCTTCTCAAAGGATTTACCTTTTTCTTTGGTTCTACTAGAATCATCTGCGCCATTGTCTCTATTTTTGTGATGCTGCGACCGGGTGTTTCCACCCATCTTAAAATGAGATTCAGACACCTCAGTCCTACGTGTTAATCTATGACAAATTGAATAATCATCAGCAGTTTTACTGGCTTCATAAGGATCTTTTAATATCTTTATCAACCAAATGTACTTTAACCTCAGAGGCACGTAAGTAATCAACATAGGTTTCTGAATCAGACAATTTCCTATTCTTTCTGAATTTAATCTATATGATTCAGGCCTCAACTCATACTCACGTAACACTAGGCGTTTCAGTTCTGAATAACCCTCGTTCTCAGGTAACAGGTTAAAACATTTCTGTGCACGACCTATTAGTGCACTTTGCACCATAATCACCCATGATTCTTCAGGCCATTTTAACTCATAGCAGTCTAGGTCCGAGCCCAGCTCGGACCTGGCATTTATGACGCTGCAGTCTAGGTCCGAGCCCAGCTCGGACCTGGCAATAATGCTTAGCCATTCACCAAATGACATCACTTGCGCTACTATGAACCAAGTATGGGTAGCCTGGAACATAAAGAGTTGACTTATTTGCATCACAACTGTTTCCAAAATAAAAATCGAGCTCCAGGCTCAGATGAATACGAGGCTTTTGGTATTTCCCAGATGAGTTGGGAATGTCAAACTTGGTGCATCTCAAAATTTGAAATCCAGTATGCATCTCAGTTTTTTTTAGAAAGATTGCTAAATCCCATGGTAATAACTTATTCACCCTATTAATTTGTTTATAAAGACCTATTGAATGCTTATTCGAACCATTTGTGATGTATTTTAATATATTTTATGTGAATTGCTGTAATGTTGTACTCCTGAATCTCCGTGAATTACAAAAATACCATTTTTAAACAAAATTTCCGAAAATTTGACTACCTAATTAGCATATTCAAATGGCTGTCGGTTGCCATGGCAATATCACATTGGCCGTTTAAATGAAGTGTATTCTGGATATATATTGTATGTGTGTTGCTATGGTGTATGGGAAATACATATGCCATAATTCTAAATTTATATTAAAAGTAAGACATTATGTCTCAAAATCACAAAAATGGCCAGACCACACAGACGTCCTATGTCAAAACGGCCAGACTGCTATGAGTTAAGGCTAGAGCAACTTTCTCAAAACAACGAAAAAACTCTTCAACGGAATCTTCATTAAATAAAGGCATTAATCTAAGAGATTTAGCCGGGTCAAACATACCCACATTCTTAGGCCTACTCTTTTCACTGTCAAGTTTTAACTTTACCATTTCTAGTTCATGAGTACGTTGCTCACCTTGCTGTTTTATCATCATCTGCAATTTCTCCTTCTCCCATGCCAGCTGTTTGGTCGTCATAACTTTGGACGAAGGTACAGCTGTGGGTGATTCAAGAGAACGCTCGAGCCTGTCCAATTCACCGCTATCAAGTAAATCATGATTAACCCAATAAAACATTATTGATTTAACAATATCAGCTTTTGTTTGATATTGTGAATTACCTGCAGTTGGAACATCAAGATAATAATGTTTTGCGACCAGTAACAAATCAGGCCGTTTCTCTTTTTCTAGACACGCTTGCGTGCACACAGTTTCTAACGTCTTGGCCAATTGTGCCATGATTACACACGTATAATATGAATTTTATTCTCACCACACGTAGTACAACTCACCGTCTTGTCTCAATTTAAATTTAAATTTAGCCAAATATCACATGCCACATGCCACTTATCATGCCACATGCCACTTGCCCAGGTTCTTTACCATTAATATGTTACGGGGTGTTTATGATGTAATTACACTAGGGGGAATTAATTACTGAAATAGATAGATCAAAATTTGGGACTTAACATACCGATCCAAAAGACTAATATGAGACAGACGAGGTTGAACTGACGGTAACGATAAGAACAAAACAATTCACATGCATTGAAATTTAATTTCATGAATCATACAAACAGTACAATGTGGTATGTATGATAAACTCATGAGTGAGTGTACACGTACCGTAGGTGGCGTACGCACACCGCGTGCGGTATGCGTACGCCACCTACGGTACGTGTGCACTTATCCACGCTCATACACGATTCAGACGCTCACAGACGATTTCTACGGTATGCGTACGCCATTTTTCGTCTGTCTGGGTGTGTAGGCACACCGCGCGGATTGAAACACGCGGTTGGAGACGGTCTGATGCGGATTGCCGATTTCGGCTATTTTGCTCAAACCGCGGGCAGCGTGTCAATCCGCGTCTCAGTGTGACTGTAGCTTAACGACGTGAGTGCTCCAGGTTACCTCAGGAGTAGTCACACTCACGCTGGAACACGGTAGGCCCCCAATTTCGAAAGATCTTGTTCTAGAGAGCCGAAACAGAAAAGTGTTGCCCAATAACGCCGATACAAGCTTATTTAACAGAAAACCTCAGCTGTACACAATCATACATTCTCTACAATTATCATACATCCCGAGTCACTCATGCTTTACTGCTTCTGCAGGTAGGCCTTCTGCACGTAGGCCTCCTGCACGTAGGCCGGCATTACTATTGGCGTTGGGACAACATTGGCCCAACATATATTTACATCTCTCAAACCAAGTACCCTAAACACATTATATTAACCCCTTGGGTACAAAATCCCGCAACAACACGCACAGATCAGTAACCTGGATTCAGATCACTCTACTCGATCAATCCATCCTGCTGGATTGGCAGATAGGTCAATCCGGTTTCAGATTGACTGATCTGTACCAAACGAGCTACACAGATTATCGATCTGGATTGAGTTTGGTGCCAATCGAGTCGGTATATAAAGTATAAAGCTGCATGTAACACCAGAGGTGCTGGCCCAACATCGGACTAACGTTTATTGGTAGTTATTTATAAATACCATTTAATAAATAGTGGCCAACATTTGATGATGGCTGACGTAAAATTAAATACCATGCCACGGCTCAACAATTTGATAATTTCCTTCTAAAGACTGTTTTTTTAAAATTTACTAGCCGTAATCTATGACAAAAAGTTCTTAACTCGTAGGAGGATAAGTATGTAAGGTCTCAGATTTATCACATTGTCAAAGACGTTGCTAGTTTAATACCAATGTCATCGGAAAACCACAGCTTAACGGCGTTTTCCCAACGGGTCTCACATTTCTAAACACGAAGGGTCAACACCTCCATACTCGGCCAATTGACATGTTTTACATCTTTGCGGGACACCGTGAACATCGCCAAAATACACAGGTGGTATTCACTGGGATGACGTGGCTGGTGTAGTGACAAAAAAGAAAGGGATTTTCCTCGGTGTTGATCATTTCAAAGAAAACAACAAATCAACATCGGACCCTTCATCTAGACCCTCAGCGCCTTGGGCAAAGCCATGATAATAAAAAGCTGGTTGTTATTAATTGTATGAACATTCCGAAATACACACTTATCGGGTACATATCTCTTTCAAATGGAGTGTGGAGAAAGATAATATAGATTTACGATTATATATACCTTTTTAACACAATTTTAAACTTTTAAACTTCTTAAGTTTAAGGCGCTTAGGTATGGGCCTTTAAGTATAAGATAAAGCCCGAGGAGCTCCCCAATCTTAGCTGTGAAAAAGGTCCGAGGCCAAAGGTTGAGGCCTTTTTTCACAGCTAGGAATGGAGGACCCCGAGGGTTTTAACTGACTTGAAAACACACCCGTAATAAGGATCCCTCATAATCAACAGCTCGGTCACACCTGACTGATTACCATTTAGTCTACCTTGATACAATGTAATTGGTTCTGTATTTGGTCAACAATAACTCTACATTCCCGGCTTAGAATGTCGTGGTCGGACAAAGAAGATAGTGTAGTGGTGTTTTAAATCATGCTATGATGTATTTCGAGATGTTGAGCCAACGTTGTTTTATTGTTGGCCCAGCGTCCACGACGTTGGCCCGCCATTAAAACAACTGAAAAATCAAGGAAAAAGCGAGTGTTTATTTTTATTAAAATATATCTCTGCTTAGACCCTGAATATTATCATGATTATAAGATGGTTTGATATTTCTATTTTATGTTTCTCGTCTTGCTTTAATCCCACAGGTACTGGGTAAGGACCGCATCCCTTGCAAGGAGGACAGGGCCTCCATGCCGTACATGCAGGCCACCATGAACGAGTTCCACAGACGTGCCAGTATTGGTGAGTTGGTATCAGAATCAGATGATGCGATGTGCAATACACAAATGCGTCTTTTGTTTATCAAATTGTGTTATGGTTTCCAACTGTTTATGTAAAAAGTACTACTGTAGATATGGTAATATTCGTGAAGTTTTAATTTTCGCAAATTTTGAAAGGAGGACAAATTTACGAATTCAAGAATCTCGCGAAAATTATTTTTGTCTCCCCCTCTGTACACAGAGGTGAGTACATGTTGGTTTACCCCTGTCTTCTCAGTGTGTCTGTCGCGTTCTGTCTGTCTGTCCAGCAGTTTCTTTGAACTTTAAAATTATATCCAGCAGCACCTCCTATTTGGAGTATCAGGCTGGAGGGGGGAAAGGGCTGGTGGATTTAGTCAACCAGTTGACTCTTGAACGCTGCCACAGTTTTTAATTCTATGGCAGCTGCCGGAAGAGAATTCCAATCAGGGATAGTTCGATGCCAAAAAGAATTTGGTCCCAGTGTGGTGTTAGCTCTAAGATGTTTATAGGCCTGATTGTGCCCACCACGTGTTCTTCTGTCCGCTGTGATTAAACGGTCATTGATAGGAATTTCGACTAGCTCATTTAAAATTTTGAACATGCTTACAAGTCTAGAATTTTTACGTATTGTTTTCAAGTCAGTCCAGCCCAGGTTCTGAATGAGAGATGTCACACTGGCTGTTTGTCTATAATTTTGGGTGACAAATCTTGCTGCTGATCTTTGAATTTTTTCTAATTTATCAATATCTTTTTGTCTAAAGGGGTCCCAAACTGCTGAAGAGTATTCTAAAGACGATCTGACCAGGGAGAAATAGGCAGTCTCCCTTAGTTTAGGGGGACATGCCTTCAGGTTCCTCCGAAGGAAGCCCAGAGTGGAATTTGCTTTACTTGTAATTTTGTTAATGTGGGCCTCCCATTCCAGGGTCTCACTAAGGCAAACACCAAGATATGGTGTTGATGAAACGTTCGCTAGTGTTTCACCTTTAAGGGTGTACTCAAATTCCAGGTTTTTTTATTTCGGCCTGGACACCCTCAGGACCGAGCATTTCGAGGGGTTGAAACACATCCCCCATCGATCTGCCCAGTCCTGTAACGCAGATAGGTCTCTCTGCAGCTGCTCCTGATCTGCTCGACATATTATCGGGCGATACAGGAGGCAGTCATCTGCAAAGAGACGAACCTGCGAGGAGACCGTGGAAGGGAGGTCATTAATATAAGTCAAAAAGAGTAGGGGTCCGAGAACAGTACCCTGGGGCACACGGGACCTCACGCGAGCTGATTCTGAAGAGCTGCCATCAACTACTACTTTTTGGGTTCTATTGGTCAGAAAATTTTGAATCCAATTAAGAGTTGTTCCCCGAATTCCATAGTGGTCAAGTTTGTGCAAGAGGCGTTGGTGGGGGACAACATCAAAGGCCTTACTAAAATCCAAGACAACAACATCTGTTTGTGTCTTGCTTTCAAAATTTTGAATAAATTCATCAGTTGTAATCAAAAGCTGGCTTTCGCATGAGTGTTTTGATCGAAAGCCATGCTGTACAGGTGTTAAAATTTTGTTTTCCGAAAAATGGGACATAATTTGTTTACAAATGATGTGTTCGAGTAATTTGGCACAAACACATGTGAGGGATATCGGCCTGTAGTTTGCCGGAGAGTGCCGATCCCCTTTTTTGAAGACTGGGGCAACATTAGCCTCTACCCAGTCATCTGGTAATTTGCCCGTCTGTAGAGATTGGTCGAAAATAATTTTAAGAAAGGGAGATATTTTGTTGGCAGCATTCTTCAGTTCGTCTCAGTTCGTCCGGTCCAGATGCCTTTCCGCCGTTTAAACCCTCAAGTAATTTAGTTACACCTTGAACGGTAATTTCGAATTTAGGCATTTCAGTATTCGGTGGTCCTGTTACTTTAGGTATATTCGTGGTGTCTTCCGAGGTAAAAACTGAGCAAAATTGGTTGTTTAGTATTTCGGCCTTACGTCTGCTATCTGAATGCAGCTGACCGTTTTCCTTCAAGGGAGAGACACCATTTCCATCCTGACGTTTAGATTTAATATACCGCCAGAGTGGTTTTGAATTTTTTTGTTCTAAAGATTCAGAAAGTTTGTTTTTCAAAAAAGACCACCTGGCAGACCTGATGGCACGCTGGGTCTGCCGTTTACATAATTTATATTTTGCCCAAAGGTCAGCTTTATTCGTACGCTTGGCTCTGCTATATAAAGATGTTTTTTTCCGAATAGATGCAAGGAGTGATTTGGATAGCCAAGGTAGATTTTCCCGAGGGGACGTCATTTTAGTTGGTATAAATTTGTTCAGGCATTGATTTAGGACGGATTTAAGTTTCAACCAATTTTCATTAACAGAACAGCTGGGACTGTTTTCTGAAAAGGAGGTCCAGCAGCTCCTAATTTGTTGCCTGATAGCTTCCCAATTAGCCTTTTTGAACTGACGCACTGGGCGGGGTTTTGTACGACGATAGGGTGGGTCAATATCCAGTTCGGTCACAACAGCACAGTGATCCGAAATTCCAGGTACACTATGAGAAGATTTTATCAAACCAGGTTTATTTGTGATCAGGAGGTCCAAAATATTTTCTTCTCTAGTTGGTTCTTTATGAATTTGGGCCAAGGCATGTGTATCTAGGCTTGACAAAAGCAGCTGTCAAGCTTTGTGATTTGTTTGCTGCTTTAGGATTTACTACTCCATTGTCCCAGTCAATACCAGGCAGGTTAAAATCACCTCCCAGGACAATGGTCTGATTTGAATTTTTTGGCATGAGGTCTAAAGATTTCACAAGTTCTTCTGAAGTACTAATTTTGGAGTCGGAAGGTCTATAAAAACACCCGAGGGTTAAAGATTTTGATGCCGATATCTGAACTTTAGCCCATAAAATTTCACAGTTGGTTTCTAAATCAGGGAGGAGGGTCATGTCATAATGTTTTCTGACAGCAATAAAGACTCCTCCTCCTCGGGCTTTCGAATTTCGATCTTTACGCAAAACTTGGTATTCAGGAGGGAAAATTTCACTGGTAGTGGTATCCTTGTCAAGCCAAGATTCAGTGCCGAGGATACAATCAGGTTGGTAGTAATTTACAGATGCTAGAAAATTTGCTACTTTCCCCTTTAGGCTTCTGCAATTTATTAATAAAGTACGCCAGTTTCTTTGACGGTTTTTAGGCCTAAAGGGGGGAATTGGACTACTGTGCTGTGTGGGAGCGAAATCTGAATTCGGTGAATTGACGTTCTCAGAGCCACTAAAATTTAGATTGTCAAAATTATTTGTGGTTTCAATTTCAAACGAATGGAATAAATTTCGATCAAAATTTAAATGATTGCATCGACAGCATATCCACGAGACGTTTGTTGTGGAATATGCCAGGAAGGTGAAAGATCCCATGTCGACACAATCTTTGTGAAACCACACATCACAACTATCACAGCAAATTCCACGCTGCTCCCATGTGACCGGGTCTTCGCAATAGCCACATGGGAAGATCGATGACAAATTTAAGCTCCCAGACATGGGAGGACCTGGGTTAAGTTCAACCTGGCCAGAAAGTGAAATTAAAAATAAGGCTGAACCAAAATCTAATTTAGGTGGGCTGGGCTGATTTGATCCTAGACTAGGACATAGCCTGAAAATAGGTTTTACCCCACGAAAAATGCGAGAATTGAGAAAAACATGAACATGTATTGCCGGGGGGCCGAAATCAAGTACCGGTGATGTAAAAAGAATATCATGTTCCCTGTACAGAGTGTAATCATGGAGAAAGGGGATTTCGTGAGGGTAATTCACACCTCTAATGTCCTCTGACTCAATTCGAGTGAGGACTAAACTGGCTGCAAACACAACCAGAAAATGTTTCATGACGGTGGTGATGTTTACATATTGAGCCGCCATTTTGTTTTTGGGTGTCATGTGATCACACGCTGTACAGTTCAAAATGAGCCAGCGAAAATCGTATCAATTAAAGACCAAAAATTTACAGCTTTAGGATCGAAAAATA
This sequence comes from Flabesymbios commensalis, assembly GCA_964017125.1. Lineage (NCBI taxonomy): Eukaryota > Metazoa > Annelida > Polychaeta > Terebellida > Flabelligeridae > Flabesymbios > Flabesymbios commensalis. Next base: position 52,580,135 of record OZ024909.1, on the reverse strand, counting down.
ATCTAATTTGTTAATTTATAGCTTCTACGCAGGTTTAATAATTTAGATTAAACAAGGGAGCAACGATCAAGTGGTTCTAAATAGTGAAAAAAAGGATAAATTTGATGAGTCAACCGGGAGATGTCTGATCTTATCGAGCCTCGTTTCCAGCCTCGTTTCTATTGTGCAGGCGGAGGCCGCCCACACGAGACGTTGACACAAAGCTTGGCTGATGTTGGCCCAATGTCTACGACGCTGAGCCAACATTAGCCCAGTATTGGGTTACCATGTCGTGTTTGGCGCCACGCTGAATGTGGGCCAGCGTCACAGACAGCGGGCCAACATCAACCCAGCTTTGGTTCAAAGCATCGTGCAGGTACCGCCAGCATGAAGTACTGACTAGGGCTGAACGGATACTGGCCAGCACTGGCGACGCTGGCCCGACATCTAACAGACATTGAGTCGGTGTCAGCTTGTACTCGCGGCCATCAGTAAGCACTACCAGACCAACATGCTATTGAACTCAGATCGTGGACCAGCATTGGACCAGCATTGGGTCAACGTCTAGCATTTGATCGGAGTGTTGACAAGCCATATTGTGTTTCGCACATCGGAGTGGTTCCAAGACGGAAAATTAAATTAATACATAGTCTCTACTGTCCACAGGAGCCATTTAATAGCATTAATTACAAAAGCCATTGACACTACATTTATTAGCTATCAACCTTTACGGTTATGCTGCTGGATGGGAGACATATGCAGTTTTTTGTTTACAAATAACTGTGACCCTTCTAGTTATGATAGCGATACCGAAGAAAAATGTGAAGATTCGCGAATTCTAAACTTCGTGAAAAGTCCCAAAATAAAAAGTTATAAAACATTTAAACACGCAAAAATTACCAGAACTACAGTATTGGTACTTCATATTATGATATTTCATGACTTCATTCCTTTTCTTCGATATTCTAAATTTCTTTGCAAAATGTGGCCTGTGAGATTTTGTAAGACAAACTTTGAAAAGATTTTGTATCAAGATGATGCCAAGAGTAAACATATTTTAGTTACTAGCATAGTTATATATATGCATCCTAAATAAAAAGGCCTATATTGATATAATTATGCGAAAGGCCAATACTCTAGAAGATATACATTATGGACCTCACGTGTTTCACTTCACTCAGGGGTGTAAGTGGTTACATTGTAGGCTCCTGTGACAGAGATAGCATTGTGTACGATAAGTTACCAGCGCAAAATGGTTGCAGTGGTGCTCCCCGGGGGTAAGACGTAAGGTGTCATGACCCTAGGCTGGATATGTCTGCCATAATTATTTATTATTATCATTTGTTAACTGTTGAAATGATATTAAAATGTAATTGTGCGCCATGAGCGGATATGTACCCCATGTAAATACTTGAAATTATTATTTATTATTTATTAAGTCTCCACCCACTATGGGGTGGTGGAGCCTTATTGTTTTAGCTCCGCCCGCCGCCGCCGCCGCCGCCGCCACTTGTTTCTGCTCTCACTCGAAAACCCCTACTCAGATTATTTCCAAATATTTGTAGTATGCATACTGGCCCTGGGGAATTTGTCTGGTAATTTTTTTTTTGCGTTTTCCAGTTTCTTCAACAAAATCCAAGATGGCCGCCAAAATCCTATGGCGCACGCTACAGCCTAAACCGCTTCATCGATTTGTTTCATGTTTGGTTTAAAGGGAAGACTTTACTCTGGACGTGAGCTGAAAAGCTTTTGGTGTGATTCTGATATAAACACTTTAATTTTTTTTACGTTTTAGTATTTTAGCGGTTATTTATGTTTTGCTCATTTTGGGCATCATCAAAATTTGGTAATATAGCTATACACCTCTACTCAGAATATTTCTAAATACTTCCAGTATGCATATTGGCCCTGGGAAAAATTGCCCTGTAAATGTTTTTTGCGTTTTTCAGCTTTTTCAACAAAATCCAAGATGGCCGCCAAAATCCTATGTCGCTCTCTAGAGCTTGAACCGCTTCATGGATTTGTTTCATGTTTGGTTTAAGGGAAAGACCTTACCCTGGACGTGTGCTGAAACGCTTTTGGTTTGATTCTGATAATAAAAACTTTGATTTTTTTACGTTTCATAATTTTAGCGGATATTTCAGTTTTGCTCATTTTCGTCGACATCATCAAAATTTGGCAATCTAGCCATACATCTCTGCTTGGAATATTTCTAATTATTTCCAGTATGCATATTGACCCTGGAAATATGCGCTGTAAATTTTTTGTGTCGTTTTTCAGCTTTTTCAACAAAATCCAAGAGGGCCGCCAAAATCCTATGTCGCTTTCTAGAGCTTGAACCGCTTCATGCATTTGTTTCATGTTTGGTTTAAAGGAAATACCCTACACTGCACGTGTGTTGATTGTTTTTTTGTTTGAATCTGATAATAAAAACTTTCGTTTTTTAACGTTTTTATAATTTTACCGGATATTTCAGTTGTTCTCATTTTGGCCATCATAATCACAAAGAAACCAGCCTAACATATTATCCATATGGACACAAATCACATGGTCACGAATTGAATATTTTTTTATTATCGCATGCTATCAGAATTATTGTGCAAACATTTACCTAGCCATGAAATAGAACGCCATATGTCTCTGTAGTATGAGAAATAAAGATTATGATGTATTTTTTAAATCCACGGCTCTTATCCTAATTCAACTTGAAACTCAACGACCCTGACATAACCGCTCCAAGTAAGTAAATTTAAGTCCACTAATTTCAAGAAAATATATATGATATTAAAAATCCTTAGGTATTACTCTGTGTAAAGAAATCCAATGCATTGTTTAAATTGTGATTCTATTTTAGTGCTCCCACTACGATGTCACCATATTTTCAGCATCAACTCGACTGTTTATTTAGGTCAAAATTGCAATATAACATGTTCTTATATTTCAGGTGCCACTCAATTGTTCGACGCGAAATAGTTTAGCATACATGTGCAGCCCATTATTTACTATCATTTCATAAAATTCTGGTTAGATTAAATATAAGTGACAGTGCTGCATTTCTCTATAATTGATGTATTTTGGCTGCCAAATATATGTGGGTGGGGTTGAGACGCAAGCTTTGCCCCTCAGGCAAATCTAGTTACCTACGCCATTGTAATTGTCAACCAGTATTGTAATTTTATCTATTTGTTGTTTTCTACTGATAACTAATCAATGACCTGTCAAAGATTCTTTAAAGTTATTATTAACGAGATAAGCTAAATGGTTATTCGGTAAACATCAATTATTTTTTAAAGAGAGTATAACAATAATGAAATTATAATAAAACAATGAAATTATATTGAAAACAAACAAACATAATTCTTGCACTACCTCTGGGATTGGTCTATCATGTCTATATCACAAACCAATGTCAAATAACCTCACAATGTCTAAACAGCATAACCGATATCAATACATTCACGTTTGGGTTTATGAAGTCAGTGGTATCCTAGCAAACACGATACATCGACGCAATGTTGGGCCAAAGTTGGGCCAAAGTTGTAGACGGTGGGCCAACATTGGTCCAACATTAGGTCAATGCGTCGTGTTTGCTGGGATAATTTGAGCACCGGCACTCCCCAACTGACCTTTATCCACATTTACGTTGATTACCACTGTACGCCTGTTTTACAGCTCCTCTGTCTGTACCGCGCTCCACCAACAAGGAGGTTTATATTCAAGGCTACAGACTGCCCAAGGACACTATTGTCATGACTAACATCTACTCTTCACACATGGACAAACGAGTCTGGAACAATCCAGACCTGTTCTCTCCTGAACGCTTCCTGAACGAGAAGAATGAGGTGATCAGCCATGAGGCCCTCATGCCGTTCTCTGTTGGTTAGTTTGTCATCAGTTTGTTAAGCGGCGAATCCTGAGGGGGTCAGAGGGGTCCTGACCCCTTTTCCGAAAATAATTTGCCTCAATATCGAGTAAAATTGCCAAAATATCGGTAGGCCTATTTGGTACTCTAAATTTGCTAGGGTAGTGCCTCAGTTGAGGCACTACCCTAGTAAATTTAGAGTGTCAAACTCCCATATTAGCTGAGAAAATAAATACATATTTTTTGACACATCATTTAATTACTATTTTTCTCCATCTGACCTCCTCCCCCCCCCCATTTTTCAAAATTTTGGATTCGCCCCTGTTGTCATGCCGGCTCCAATAATGTCTGTAAAAATAATGTCAGATTTGTTTACGGCCTTTTCATCCACATGTATCATTTAACTCCTCGCATATTCTGACCTCATGTCATCCAGTACATTTTCACGAATTATAAGACAACCCGCTAATGGGGACACTCTGCTTACAAGCAAAGGTTGTGTGAACACAATACCATATACCAACGTTGTTTTCATGTTGGCCCATCATCTGCAACACTTTCCCATCATAAGAACACATTAGTTAATATGCTCGTGTTTGCTGGAAAGAATGTTATTTTACTATAGTATTCATACATGTTTTATCAAAAGATAGATTAATATAGATAAATTATATTTTTGGATGTACTTTGAATTTAGTGTAACAGTGTGTAATGATTTTGAATAATTAATAGGCCTATTAATGTCTGACTTAATTTGCCTTGCCCATCAACGTTTACATTCGATGAAGATAAACTGTTTATAACAATTATTTTATTCCATTTTTCTTGCACTAACTTACTGTTGAAGCTGACCATTAGTATTTGATCGATTACAGGTAATGCTGAGGTGGTCTGTATTTGCTTTCAGGGCGTCGCGCGTGTATTGGGGAACCACTGGCAAAAATGGAACTCTTCCTAATATTGACGTCACTTCTCCAAAAGTACGAATTCAAGATGGTGGATCCTTCAAAGCCGCCGAGTACCGTGGGCGTGCTGGGAATAGCATTGGCACCTAATGAGTACGAGGTCCTTGCAATACCAACTTGATCATCGCAAACAATGACTGCAGTGCACTTATAATCAATCGATTAAGTTTTGCGTTAAGGATCTTACTACGGCCTTCGTAATTGTTTATTTTATTTTGTCTGAATGTACATAGGCTACATTCAATTATCCCATAAAAGTCTGTATCTTAAAACGATGTTGAATATTTCAATGTGTCTACCGCAGCCCGGCAAACAAGATGCATCGACCCAATGCTGGTTTAGTGTTGGTCCGCCGTCTCCGACGCCGGCCCAACATTAACCCAGCATTGGGTCAATGAATCGTGTTTGCTTGTGGAGCATAATGTAGGCCTATCCATCACAAGATGTTTAAAGACAATAGTGCTTTTTTATATTTTGTATAATAAACCATAACCCAGCTAATCGCCAATAGTTTTAATAACTTTGGTTATTTTAACCCTTTGACTTCCAGGCCGGGGTGCATGCCAGGATCCAGATATACTGGTGTAGGAGTTCTATTTTTCGTCATTTGAAGCTGGAATTGCTAACGCAATTTCCAGCTTCAAATGACGAAAAATACATAAATGTAGTATATATTTGACGAAAATTTGTGTCATTTTATGGTTACGTTCATTGACGAATGACGACGGAAATTTCCGTCATGTATGGTAGTGAAAAGGTTAAGCCAGTAAACACAAGACGTTGAGCCAATGTTGGTTTATGCTATAGCCCACCGCATACGACGCTGAACCAACATTAGGACAAACAAACAATTACTTACGTACTCTGCCAACATGTTTGCATGGAAAATAATCACGTATAGATTATATTTTTGACCCGTGCTCCTCAGGAATATAGTTTGTTGTATAAAATCAGAAAACACGAACGTTAATGCAATGTTGGTTTATCATTGGTCCAGCGTCGTAGGCGGTGGACCGACATTAATTCAACATCGTGTTATTACCTTGTGGTTGCTGGGAATGACGCTGCTTTGTGCCGATAAGATCAAACAGTACAGTCCGTTTCATTTCCGGCTGGAGTACTAAATTTCTTCGATCGCTCTGCGAATATTTAACAGTAGAGATATCCATGATTTAACTAATATCGCTGACATTTTGCACATAATGATTCCTAGACATTCCCCAATACACCACAACATTTTACAGAGATAATTATATCGAATAGTTTAATCCTTAAGGCGTTGACATTTCTTGCATAAACCATGGAGACCAAAGGGTCTTTTTCAATTTGAAATCACCATAAATATCTCAGTTAGCTCTTTTCAATTCATTTGAATACCTATGTTATGGGTATGCGACCATTGGAAATATTTTACCCTTTGCGGGGATCTCCCTTAGACGTCAGAATCTGACGTCTAAAGTCGATCCCCGCGCTGTAATGTTTTAAAGTTGGTATCTATGACATGTTATAAAACATATCACCATCACTGTGAATCAAGAATTATGCTACTGGTGAAATGGCACAACTTCTGAAATACACAACAAAACTCCATCCAGTTTTTAGGGAATCTGGGGGGAAATAATATAATCTCGTAGAAAATGGAGGAAATTGCAAAAAGGGCTACTACTATACACCCAGACCATAGATAACAAACGACATAATTCCGGGACTAATGAATTGAGGTAAAGTGTTCTTAAAGTTTGTACATGAATATAATGGCTACTTCAACTGAATTTCTTCAGACGCAGATTCTACATCTAGATTCCATCTTCAGAAAGCTTGCAACCATGTACTAGTTTTAAACAATTTTCTGAGGGAACTATAAATACGCTATGACAGAGCGTCCATAGACAACTTACGAACATATCGCTATGCTCTTATACTACGACTTTGTACAGTGGAGTACATTAGAAATACTATCACGTTTCATTGTATCTTCCAAAAAGCATTACCTTAAAAGCCGAAAATTAAAAATATATATATATTACATATTACATAAAGATTCAAGCCTGTCTGTTGATTTTGTTAGTGAATAAAATATATTTTTCAGTAATCGATTTAAATAAATAGCAAAATAACAAAAATATGCTAACTTTTCAAGATGTATATTATTTTCATAATGTATCATATAATATATATTACAGTAATGTAAAATATTGTAGCATGTTCTTTATTTTTTCTTAGTATGCTTAATACAAGCACACACATCGTAACGAAGGGCACGGATGATATGCAATGCAAAAAATGAAGCATAACGCAAGCTTCTGAGTGGTGGTGGATTATGAACATTTTCGATTTCAATTATGAAAATTTTTAATATATAGCAAAATATATTTGAAATTTTCAGTATACTAAACAAGAGTAATTTACATTATCTTGCTCTTTCTCAATCAAGTCAAAAAATATCACGTAGTTCTTGGTTTAAAATAAGTAATATCTGCTACATATATTCATAAAGACACAATAGTAGTATAATTTTTATATTGTAAATAGTGGGAGTTCCCCGAAAAACTGGTTTTTTTTCAATCATCATAGACCATATACATGTATGCAGAAATATTTCGCATTATGAAACATAAAATAAGGAGGAATGATAAATTAGACTGGCGTATTCCTAATTTGCTGGACATAGAATACGTTTAGTGAAAAGGATTTTGCAAATTAGAAACACTGATAATTTAGTACAATGTATACATATTTTAATACAAGGTCAATACATAGACCATGTAATTTTTGTTCATTAAATGTGATTCATGTACGTGTAGCCATTGCTAAAAATTAGCAAAGAGTTGGTATTCAGTCTGAATAAATTATTTGTAAAAGATTCATGAAAATAAAATCATTCAATCGACTCACTGATCGAGACCATAATATGAGTTACACGTGCAAAGTAAATAGGTAAAACTACTAAATAGAAGTCCAATGTATATAATGACAAAAACAATTTAAAATACAAAATGGAGAACCTACACCACAATGAAGCAAAATATTTTTTTGTAGGCCCACGAGAGGATAACTTTGCCCGACGTGTTATACTCCGCCTCTGAGTTATTATTTAAGCGAAGTTAGAAATTTATGTTTAGAAAGTAAATTTGATAAATACGCCCAGATATGTTGACTTAAATAAAGAATACCTTAAATGTTTAATATTTCATTAGCTCGTGATTTTGATGGACTCCCCCGCTGCCTAACAAACCAGAAGACAACTACTCGACACTTCACACCTCTCGAATTCACACCTGACACGCGAGGAGAATTAGGAGTCATGTCAGCACTCATTCTATCTGCCAACAAGCATTAGTTTAAAAAGCAAAAAATAAAAAAAATATTGTCATATTTGCTTCAGGCACTCTACCTTCGATTAGCTATCAGGACTTACTTATTCCAAAGTATATAATGGCTACTTCAACTGAATTTCTTCAGACGCAGATACTACATTTAGATTCCATCTTCCAGAAAGCTTGTAACCAAGTACTAGTTTTAAACTATTTTCTGAGAGAACTACAAACACGCTATGACAGAGCATCCAGAGACAACTTACGAACATATCGGTATGCTCTTAGACTACGACTTTGTACAGTGGAGGGCATTAGAAATACTATTTACGCATATGCTACAAAACAGGCCAGTAAAATTGAGAAAATGGAAGATGAGATGAGAAAAATGGGACAAGAACCTACAGTTTTGTATGATCTTGTTGCAGAAGAAAGTGATGATCTAGATTCAGATTAAGTGTGAACACATGATTAGCAAGACAAACGGCCATTGTCATGGTCAGCACATATTACAAAGAGATTCAAACATGGCTGTTGATTTTGTTAAAAATAGTACATATTATTCAGCATTTTATTTAGATAAATAGCAAAATACCAAAAATATGCAAACTTTTCAAGATATACAATATTTTCCAAATATAATAACAGTAATGTAAAATATTGTGAAATGCTCTTTTTTTTTCTTATAATCACATGGTTTCGGTTTTATAATTAAATTAATATGCTTAATCCAAGCACACACATGAAAACGAAGATTACAGATAATATGCATTGCAACAAATGACACATAACGCAACCTTCTGAGTGGTGATGGATTATGAAGATTTTCGATTTGAATTATGGCAATTATAAAAATAGGAAAATATTTTTGAATATACACATGGCGATATAAAAAATAAAAGTCCAATAATCAATCCTTCCTACACACTAGTGAAAATCACCTGTATACTAAACAAAAGTAATTTAAGTTAAAGTGACTGGCCCACGCTAAAATCATCAAAAAATCGGTGATTTTATTTTGGCTTTTCAATATGACCATATGATGTAAACATGTCCATAGACTAGAACTGCAAAAGTTTTTTAATTTTTCTGCCGCGCATTCACCAGTTAGGCTAGATATAGAGACGAAATTGCTGTTTTCTAATTATTGACAACCATGTCAAAAATAGGAAATGCGGGAATTTCGTCTCTATATCTAGCCTAACTGGTAAATGCGCAGCAGAAAAAATTTAAAACTTTTGCAGTTCTAGTCTATGGACATGTTTACATCATATGGTCATATTGAGAAGCCAAAATAAAATCACCGATTTTTTGATGATTTTAGCGTGGGCCAGTCCCTTTAACTTGCCTTTTCTCAATCAAGTCAAAAATATTACTTATATGTTGAAATAAAATAAGGAACATATGCTACATCTATTCATAATGACACAATAGTAGTATGTTTCTTGGAATAGAAATACTGGGAGCTCTCCGTCAGATGTTTTTTTCAATTATTATAGGCCATATATACAGAAATATTTCGCCTTATAAAACATAGAATGAGAAAGAATTATAAATTAAGCTGGCGTATTTCTAAAACGTGCATATATATGGAATACATATATTCGGAAGAATTAAAAAAAATATGCTAATTAAATATAGTGTATACATTTTTAAATAGAAGGTCAATAAAGATTAGACATGTAATTAATTCAATCGACCCACAGATAACCTAATATGAATTACTCCTGCGAAGTGAATGGGTTAAACTAGTCAATAAAAGTACACTGCATATAATGACAAAATAATGTCGAATGCAAAGTGGATAATTTACCCCATAATGAAGCAAAATAATTTTTGTAGGCCTACGAGAGGATAACCTTGCCTCACGTGTTGTACTCCGCCTCTGAGTTATTATTTAAGCGAAGTTAGAAATTAATCTTTAGAAAGTAAATTTGATAAATAGGCCCAGATATGTTGAGTTAAATAAAGAATACCTTAAATGTTTGATATTTGATTAGGTCGTGATTTTGATTGACTCCTCCGCTGCCCAACAAACCAGACGACAACTACTCGGCACTTCACACCTCTCGAATTCACACATGACACGTGAGGAGAATTAGGGAGCACGTCAGCACTTATCCTATCTGCCAACAAGCATTAGCTTAAAAAGCAAAAAGAATAAAAAATATTGTCATATTTGCTTCAGGCACTCTACCTTCGATTAGCTATCAAGACTTACTTATTCCAAAGTATATAATGGCTACTTCAACTGAATTTCTTCAGACGCAGATTCTACATTTAGATTCCATCTTCCAGAAAGCTTGCAACCAAGTACTAGTATTAAACAATTTTCTGAGAGAACTACAAACACGCTATGACAGAGCGTCCAGAGATAACTTACGAACATAACGGTATGCTCTTAGACTACGACTTTGAAAAGTGGAGGGCATTAGAAATACTTTTTACGAATATGCTACAAAACAGGCCAGTAAAATTGAGAAGATGGAAGATGAGATGAGAAAAATGGGACAAGAACCTACAGTTTTATATCATCTTGTTGCAGAAGAAAGTGATGATCTAGATTCAGAATAAGGGTGAACACATGATTAGCAAGACAAACGGCGATTGTCATGGCCAGCACATATTACAAAGAGATTCAAACATGGCTGTTGATTTTGTTACAAATAAAATACATTATTCAGCATTTTATTTAAATACATAGCAAAATAACAAAAATATACAAACTTTTCAAGATATACACTTCTTTTCCAAATATATTAACAGTAATGTAAAACATTGTGAAATGCTCTTCATTTTTTCTTATAATCATATGGCTTCGGTTTTATATATTAATATGCTTAATTCAAGCACACACATGAAAACGAAGGTTACAGATAATATGCATTGCAGCAAATGAGTGGTGATGGATTATGAAGATTTTCGATTTTAATTATGAGAATAATAAAAATAGGAAAATATATTTGAATATACACATATCGAAATAAAAAATAAATATCCAATAATCAATCCTTCCCACACACTAGTGGAAATCAACTGTATATTACACAAGAATAATTTACATTATCTTGCTTTTTCTCAATCAAGTAAAAAAAGATTACTTAGATGTTGGATTAAAATAGGGAACATCTGCCATATCTATTCATAAGGACACAACAGTAGTATGTTTCTTAGAATTTAAATACTGGGATTCCCCATCAGATGTTTTTTTTTTTTATTATAAGCTATATATACAGAAATATTTCGCCTTATAAAACATAAAATAAGAGGGAATTATATATTAAGCAGGCGTATTTCTAAAAATTGCATATATATGGAATACGTTTATTAGGAAGAATTAAAAAAACTATGATAATTAAATACAGTGTATACATTTTTTAATACAAGGTCAATAAATATAGGACATGTATTTTATGTTCATTAAATGTGATTTATGGTCATGTAGCCATCGCTGAAAATTATCCAGAGTTGGTCTTCAAACGGAATAAAATATTTGTACAAGATTCATGAAAATGAATTCATTCAATCGACTCACAGATGACCTAATATGAGTTAATCCTGCGAAGTAAATAGGTAAAACTACTCAATAGAAGTACATTGTATATAATGACAAAATAATTTTGAATGCAAAGTGTATAATCTACCCCATAATGAAGCAAAATAACTTTTGTAGGCCTACGAGAGGATAACCTTGCCTCACGTGTTGTACTCCACCTCTGAGTTATTATTTAAGCGAAGTTAGAACTGAATCTTCAGAAAGAAAATTTGTTAAATAGGCCCAGATATATTGAGTTAAATATAGAATTCTTTAAATGTTTGATATTGGATTAAATCGTGATTTTGATGGACTCCTCCGCTGCCTAACAAACCAGAAGACAACTACTCGACACTTCACACCTCTCGATTTCACACCTGACACGTGAGGAGAATTAGGGAGCACGTCAGCACTCATTGTATCTGCCAACAAGCATTAGCTTTAAAAGCCGAACATTAAAAAAATATTGTCATATTTGCTTCAGGCACTCTACCTTCGATTAGCTATCAAGACTTACTTATTCCAAAGTATATAATGGCTACTTCAACTGAATTTCTTCAGACGCAGATACTACATTTAGATTCCATCTTCCAGAAAGCTTGTAACCAAGTACTAGTTTTAAACAATTTTCTGAGAGAACTACAAACACGTTATGACAGAGCGTCCAGAGATAACTTACGAACATATCGGTATGCTCTTAGACTACGACTTTGTACAGTGGAGGGCATTAGAAATACTATTTACGAATATGCTACAAAACAAGCCAGTAAAAGATGAGATGAGAAAAATGGGACACGAACCTACAGTTTTATATGATCTTGTTGCAGAAGAAAGTGATGATGTAGATTCAGATTAAGGATGAACACATGATTAGCAAGACAAACGGCCATTGTCATGGCCAGCACATATTACAAAGAGGTTCAAACATGGCTGTTGATTTTGTTACAAATAAAATACATTATTCAGCATTTTATTTAAATACATAGCAAAATAACAAAAATATACAAACTTTTCAAGATATACACTTCTTTTCCAAATATATTAACAGTAATGTAAAACATTGTGAAATGCTCTTCATTTTTTCATATAATCATATGGCTTCGGTTTTATATATTAATATGCTTAATTCAAGCACACACATGAAAACGAAGGTTACAGATAATATGCATTGCAGCAAATGAGTGGTGATGGATTATGAAGATTTTCGATTTAAATTATGAGAATAATAAAAATAGGAAAATATATTTGAATATACACATATCTAAATAAAAAATAAATATCCAATAATCAATCCTTCCCACACACTAGTGGAAATCAACTGTATATTACACAAGAATAATTTACATTATCTTGCTTTTTCTCAATCAAGTAAAAAAAGATTACTTAGATGTTGGATTAAAATAGGGAACATCTGCCATATCTATTCATAAGGTCACAATAGTAGTATGTTTCTTAGAATTTAAATACTGGGATTCCCCATCAGATGTTTTTTTTTAATTATTATAAGCCATATATACAGAAATATTTCGCCTTATAAAACATAAAATAAGAGGGAATTATATATTAAGCTGGCGTATTTCTAAAAATTGCATATATATGGAATACGTTTATTAGGAAGAATTAAAAAAACTATGATAATTAAATACAGTGTATACATTTTTTAATACAAGGTCAATAAATATAGGACATGTATTTTATGTTCATTAAATGTGATTTATGGTCATGTAGCCATCGCTGAAAATTATCCAGAGTTGGTCTTCAAACGGAATAAAATATTTGTACAAGATTCATGAAAATGAATTCATTCAATCGACTCACAGATGACCTAATATGAGTTAATCCTGCGAAGTAAATAGGTAAAACTACTCAATAGAAGTACATTGTATATAATGACAAAATAATTTTGAATGCAAAGTGTATAATCTACCCCATAATGAAGCAAAATAACTTTTGTAGGCCTACGAGAGGATAACCTTGCCTCACGTGTTGTACTCCACCTCTGAGTTATTATTTAAGCGAAGTTAGAACTGAATCTTTAGAAAGAAAATTTGTTAAATAGGCCCAGATATATTGAGTTAAATATAGAATTCTTTAAATGTTTGATATTGGATTAAATCGTGATTTTGATGGACTCCTCCGCTGCCTAACAAACCAGAAGACAACTACTCGACACTTCACACCTCTCGATTTCACACCTGACACGTGAGGAGAATTAGGGAGCACGTCAGCACTCATTGTATCTGCCAACAAGCATTAGCTTTAAAAGCCGAACATTAAAAAAATATTGTCATATTTGCTTCAGGCACTCTACCTTCGATTAGCTATCAAGACTTACTTATTCCAAAGTATATAATGGCTACTTCAACTGAATTTCTTCAGACGCAGATACTACATTTAGATTCCATCTTCCAGAAAGCTTGTAACCAAGTACTAGTTTTAAACAATTTTCTGAGAGAACTACAAACACGTTATGACAGAGCGTCCAGAGATAACTTACGAACATATCGGTATGCTCTTAGACTACGACTTTGTACAGTGGAGGGCATTAGAAATACTATTTACGAATATGCTACAAAACAAGCCAGTAAAAGATGAGATGAGAAAAATGGGACACGAACCTACAGTTTTATATGATCTTGTTGCAGAAGAAAGTGATGATGTAGATTCAGATTAAGGATGAACACATGATTAGCAAGACAAACGGCCATTGTCATGGCCAGCACATATTACAAAGAGGTTCAAACATGGCTGTTGATTTTGTTACAAATAAAATACATTATTCAGCATTTTATTTAAATACATAGCAAAATAACAAAAATATACAAACTTTTCAAGATATACACTTCTTTTCCAAATATATTAACAGTAATGTAAAACATTGTGAAATGCTCTTCATTTTTTCATATAATCATATGGCTTCGGTTTTATATATTAATATGCTTAATTCAAGCACACACATGAAAACGAAGGTTACAGATAATATGCATTGCAGCAAATGAGTGGTGATGGATTATGAAGATTTTCGATTTAAATTATGAGAATAATAAAAATAGGAAAATATATTTGAATATACACATATCTAAATAAAAAATAAATATCCAATAATCAATCCTTCCCACACACTAGTGGAAATCAACTGTATATTACACAAGAATAATTTACATTATCTTGCTTTTTCTCAATCAAGTAAAAAAAGATTACTTAGATGTTGGATTAAAATAGGGAACATCTGCCATATCTATTCATAAGGTCACAATAGTAGTATGTTTCTTAGAATTTAAATACTGGGATTCCCCATCAGATGTTTTTTTTTAATTATTATAAGCCATATATACAGAAATATTTCGCCTTATAAAACATAAAATAAGAGGGAATTATATATTAAGCTGGCGTATTTCTAAAAAATGCATATATATGGAATACGTTTATTGGGAAGAATTTAAAAAACTATGATAATTAAATACAGTGCTTACATTTTTTAATACAAGGTCAATAAATATAGGACATAAGTAAGTAAGAAAGTAAAATTTCTGCTTTACTTCACTTTTCGGCCAGTATGGCCATTTAAGTGAAAATTCCAGGTATTACAATATCCCATATTGTATAGTTGAAGTAGTAAAGGAAAGACAAAGCCAATAAAAGCATGTTTGTACTAAAATATTCAGTTTAAAGTGTTTGATATGATAAGATGACGATGCTCCTGGCACCTATATGTAACGAGTCTGATGACATGTTGTAGCGCCTGCACTACAACACAGTTTAATGAGTATAAAAATATCAGTATAAATAATGTAAAAGATGAAGTTATTATAAAATGAACGACTTATCAAGTCACTATATCTCCATGAAATTGGAGTGATTGTGTAAAAACTACAAGTCTAAGTCTAATAATTAAAACATAGAATATAGGTTACATTCCCGAAGGAACTGAATAATAAAACCAGCAGGGGTGTCCCTGAATAGCTCAAATAAGGAATTAAATGCAAAATACTTCCTTCTGATGTGCGCATATTTCGCACAACTGAGAAGGACATGTCTTACAGTGAGACGAGTATTGCAGCACATAGGTCGCAATTCTCCTCTCAATAAATAGCCGTTTGTGAAATAGGCATGGCCAATTCTGGCCCTGCATAAGACAACGTCATCTCTTCGGCGTTCCATTGGTGTAAAAGATCGCTTAATGATTGGTTGTACCTCAAACAATTTGCTGGTGACATTGATGTTCCATTCACCTTGCAAAATGTCATCAAGGTTGACAGAGATGTTGTACTTGAAACAGTATATGGTATATAATAAAACTGTTTCGTCTTATCCAAGGCAGCCTTGGCCAAAACATCAGCCCGTGCAATGCCCTGTATTCCAATATGGCTGGGTACCCAGCAAAAAATAATGTCCTTGTGCCCAGACAAGTAGTGACACATATGCAAAATATTGGAAACAATTGGGTTGTTGAGTTTTTGACTCTTAAGAGCCTGCAATGAAGATAGCGAGTCTGTGATGATCATGAACTCCTCGTCATTACTATCCCAGATGTATTCGATGGCAGCTTCAATAGCTAACAGCTCTGCTGTGCAAATTGAAGCCTCATCGTTAATGCGGCAGCTAAATTCATGATCATCACAGACAAAGGACATAGCTGTCCTCTTGTCTTCCTTTGATCCGTCAGTATACACTTTCCGGTGCCTCGGAAATCTACAAAATAACTCAAGCAACATGCTCTGGAAGACAAGGGGACAGGTGTCTCCTTTCCTGAGATCTGAGAGGTTAAAAAGTATATTAGGCTGTTGGAGAAGCCAGGGTGGACATTCTGGTGGGCGCACAACGCTAATTGCGTCGAGCTTCACCTCCATGTCCTCCAGATGGGGTTGAAGCCTTATACCCAAAGTAGGTATAGTCCCTGGCTTGTTATGAAACAGTCTCTTGTATTCAGGGTTGACAACACACGAGTATGCCGGGTTCTCAGGATTTGCTTTCATTTTCATATAGTATTGCAGGCTCAGCTTCAACCGGCGAGTCTCTAAAGAGGGCTCACCGGTCTCCACCTGAAGACTTTCGATGGGTGATGTTCGAAATGCCCCTGAGCATAATCTCAAACCTTGGTTCGCGATTGGATCAAGTACTGCTAAGTACGATCGTCTCGCTGAACCATAAACAATACAACCATAATCCAGTTTGGATCTGATGTGAAACCGGTAAATCCTCAGTAAGGTTGTCCGGTCACCACCCCAATCCTTGCTGGATATAACTCGTAGCAATTGTAATGCTTTCCTACACTTATCTTTCATATATTTGATGTGTGGAGTAAAACTGAGCTTCTTGTCGAAAAAAAGACCAAGAAATTTGACCTGCTCTTCAACAGGAAGCTGTTGTCCATATAGTTTGAGATCGGGCTCAGGCTGTAAGCCATTTTTTTTACAAAAATGTACACATAAAGTTTTTGTGGGAGAAAATTTAAAGCCGTTCTCATCCGCACAAGTCACCAGCTTATCGAGGCAACCTTGCAGGCGCCGCTCAATTATTGCCATATTGCTTGACTGGCAGTAAACAGCAAGATCATCAACATATAATGATTTTTCAATATCGTCTGGTAAAGCATCAATTATACTGTTTATTTTAACGGTAAATAGAGTTGGTGAAAGGATACTACCTTGTGGGACACCCTCCTCCTGTGGATTTAGTGAAGAGTGGGTGTTGTCTAAGCGGACTTTAAATTTTCTCCCCTTTAAAAAATTATCAATGAATAAGGGTAATCTACCCTTCAGGCCCATTTCATGGAGATCTTTCATGATACCACCCTTCCATGTGGTATCATAGGCCTTTTCTAAATCAAAAAATACTCCAACTGTATGTTGATTTTTAACAAAACCTTGACGGATATAAGTCTCAAGTCTGACCAAATGGTCTGTGGTGCTTCTCCCTTTTTGAAAACCACATTGATATTTAGTTATTATGTTATTGTCTTGCAAAAACCATGTAAGACGATGATTGATCATGCGCTCGATGATTTTGCAAAGACAACTTGTCAGTGCTATTGGCCTATAATTATTAGGATCTGTTCGATCTTTTCCAGGTTTAGGGATCGGGATCACTGTTGCTTCTCTCCATCCATCTGGGAAATCCTGAGATTGCCACAGATCATTCAAGAGTAGAAGCAACAGATCAAGTGATACATCAGGCAAATGTTTCAGAAACTGGTAGTGAATTTCATCAGGGCCAGTTGCCGAATCAGTTGCCTGAGCAATAGATTTAATTAGTTCTCGTTTAGAGAAATTAACATTGTATTTTTCGTCATTATCTGACTCAAAGTCCAATGTGTTCTCCTTCTCCTTGTCCCTAATCTTTCGAAATTTTTCCTGATAATGATCTGGTGACGATTTAGCAGCGAAGGATGTCGCCAGCGTTTCTGCAATATCCGTTTTATTGGTTATTGTGTCAGAATCAGTGACAAGGTATTTGATGGTTTTATCTTTCCTCTTGCCACTGATTCTGCGCAGCATTTGCCAAGTATGTTTTGCCGATGTATTATTATTTAGTGTGGAGACATATGCTCTCCAAGATTGCCGCTTGGCTTCACTGATTGTGCGGCGAGCTTTAGCGTAATTTTTCTTATATCCGTCAAGGTTTTGTCTAGTTGGATGTTTTTTAAATTTTCGCAAGGATTTTTTCCTTTTGTCTATTGCCTTACGGCAACCTTCGTCAAACCAGGGTTTGTCGAGTTTTTTGGGAACTGTCGAGGTTTTGGGTATGCTTTTATCTGCTATATTGTGTAACTTGGCTGTAGGGTCATCAACCCCCTCTTCATTCTCAAATTGAGAGATTGTGAGGCTCTCCCCACAAGACTGTTGGAAGGCCTCCCAATCTGCTCTGTGCAGCCTCCAATGCTGCACTCTTTCTTCAACACTAGAGTTGTTGCTCTCTATAAATATAGGATAATGATCACTGCTACAGAGATCCTCGTTGACCCTCCAAGTGTAATCCAAATATAAATCGGGATCACACAAGGATAGGTCAATGGCTGTTGCAGATCCTGAAGCAGGGTGCAAATAGGTGGTAGTATCATCATTAAAAATGCAGAGATTTTCCTCTGAGAGGAAGTCTTCTATTATTCTGCCCCGTGGGTTGATGTCCCTACAGCCCCACATTGTGTGGTGCCCGTTAAAATCTCCCAGTAGCATGAAGGGTTTGGGCAATTGTTTTACCAGCTGCCTCAATTCTACAACATCTACTGAGCGGCTCGGCGGTAAATAAACAGAGCATATCGTCATTGGCCTGTGACGGTTTATGTTAACCGCCACAGCCTGTAAAGTTGTATTCAACGTGATCTGTTGATGTGGTGTTCCATCCTTTACAAGGATGGAAACCCCCCAGCAGGCCCTTTCATTATTGGCAGGGCCAAAACAATTGATTATTGAATAGTTTTTAAAACTTATGTTAGTGTTAGGTTTTAAGTTAGTCTCCTGCAGGCACACAGCCGATGGGCTGTGTTCCTGCAGAAGAATAGCCAGGTCATTGTAATTTGATCTTAAACCTCGACAATTCCATTGTATAATTTTGTGGGCCATTATGAATTTTTAAGCCTCCCTGGTTTTATCTTTGCTTGGAGTGCAGCGACGGTGTCGGGAGATACAAATACCTCGCTATCGCTGCTTTCATCACCATCTACACACTCCATGGATTCGTATCTATTATACGTAGCGATCGGGTCATCAGTGCCCTTGGGCATTCGACCACTGCCTTTATTTGTGCTTTTCTTGTTAATTTGTTTGGTTTGTTCAGCTATTGGTGGTTTATTTACCGTTTCTTTGTTCTTGTCTTTATTATTTGTTTTGCCATTTTTTGTTTGTTTTGAATCCCTATTTGCCAGTGGCTTTGGGGCAGTAGGGGTAGCTGCTGTTGTTGTATTTTTATTGATCATAGTTTGTTTTTTGGCAGTGGAGGTATCTTTGCTTGTATTAGGTTTTGATGAAGAGGATACAGGTGTTGCGGAAACATTTGTTGCACCAGTTGCAGATCTGATCTCTACTGCGTCAGTCTGGCAACCAACCGACACAACCTGCTTCGCGACAACACTGGCAAATGATGGTTGTTTGCTAACCCCTTCAACAATTTTCCGAGCTTCAGGGAAGGAAATCTTTCGCTCTGTGCGAACACGTTGGATTTCCTTCTCTGTAATCCATCGGGGACAATTTTTGGAATAGGCCGTATGTTCACCATTACAGTTGACACATTTCATTGCAGATGTGCAGGCGGTGTCTTGATGGTCAGGTTGTGCACACTTCGCGCACACCTTCGCTTTACTGCAGTTATCTTGGTGGTGTCCAAACTGTTGGCATTTGAAACACCTCAAAGGGCTGGGCACGTATGGCTGAACGGTACATCTCTCAAATCCAACCTTTAAGGTGGCCGGTGGAGTTGGCCGATTGAAAGTGAGAAGGGCAGTGTTTACTCTAATCATTTCTCCGTTTTTTTTAATGGTAACCATACGTGCGTCAGTGACTCCTTGTTTTTTGAGCTGTGTCAATAATTCCTCTCTAGTTGTATTTTTGAGCTCAGGAGTCCTGAGAACTCCCTTTGAGGTGTTTAGTGTCCTGTGTGGTGATACTTTCACAGGCACTTGGGCCAATTCCGTAACTGCTAGAAGCTTGGTAGAATGCGTTTCTCTGTCGACCTCTATTAAGAGGTCGCCAGAGCGCAGCCTTTTGATGGTTTTAGGCTCTCCTACCAAGCCCTGGATTCCCTTTTGGATGGCAAATGTTGAGAGTCTGGAGAGAGATTTCTCATCATCTCCAGACGTCATCATCAAAAATCTCGGAAAATATAATTTTGCTTTTAGAATTTCCTCCCTGGTCTTTTTATACCTTTAAAGGTAAGCTTGGTCACTATCATAATCTTCATCAGAATTTTTTCGCTTTGTCGCTTTGTTATGTCCGGTATCCATGGTGTGTTGTGTTGTTTTTTCATCACCCTGGCTCTCCACCCACCACGGAGCCCTACAAGGGGGCAAACTGCCCGCGGTAACCAGCAGGAAGTATTGTCAAAGCTACCAGGGTGATATACTCATAGCAAAAGAACAGCAGTTGCAATAACCGCAGTACACATCCTTTCACCAGATTAGCCCATGAGCCATCGCCATCTAGTGTCCACAATCGTGTATATAAAAATGGGATTGGCGCTATCTTTCACTCTGTCTTGGATGATTGCTAATGAGATGAGATGATAATAGACAAAAATGGACACTAGATCAACGAGACTAGCCGATTGATCTGGCCGGGCCCATCAGACCACCCGTCTCAATGAGATAAGGGCCAAAGTGGTGTGTTGGGAGTATAGAGTCCGCAGGCTCCTACGCCCTCAACCACCAGGATCCCTTCTCCCACCTATACGGGATGCAACCCACGGCAAACAGGTTGAGGGTGTGTTTAGCCTTCTAAAAGAAGTTACCAGGGGGACCACGTGGAGGTAACATCCTCCCCCCCAAATATAGGACATGTATTTTATGTTCATTAAATGTGATTTATGGTCATGTAGCCATCGCTGAAAATTATCCAGAGTTGGTCTTCAAACGGAATAAAATATTTGTACAAGATTCATGAAAATGAATTCATTCAATCGACTCACAGATGACCTAATATGAGTTAATCCTGCGAAGTAAATAGGTAAAACTACTCAATAGAAGTACATTGTATATAATGACAAAATAATTTTGAATGCAAAGTGTATAATCTACCCCATAATGAAGCAAAATAACTTTTGTAGGCCTACGAGAGGATAACCTTGCCTCACGTGTTGTACTCCACCTCTGAGTTATTATTTAAGCGAAGTTAGAACTGAATCTTTAGAAAGAAAATTTGTTAAATAGGCCCAGATATATTGAGTTAAATATAGAATTCTTTAAATGTTTGATATTGGATTAAATCGTGATTTTGATGGACTCCTCCGCTGCCTAACAAACCAGAAGACAACTACTCGACACTTCACACCTCTCGATTTCACACCTGACACGTGAGGAGAATTAGGGAGCACGTCAGCACTCATTGTATCTGCCAACAAGCATTAGCTTTAAAAGCCGAACATTAAAAAAATATTGTCATATTTGCTTCAGGCACTCTACCTTCGATTAGCTATCAAGACTTACTTATTCAAAAGTATATAATGGCTACTTCAACTGAATTTCTTCAGACGCAGATACTACATTTAGATTCCATCTTCCAGAAAGCTTGTAACCAAGTACTAGTTTTAAACAATTTTCTGAGAGAACTACAAACACGCTATGACAGAGCGTCCAGAGATAACTTACGAACATATCGGTATGCTCTTAGACTACGACTTTGTACAGTGGAGGCATTAGAAATACTATTTACGAATATGCTACAAAACAAGCCAGTAAAATTGAGAAGATGGAAGATGAGATGAGAAAAATGGGACACGAACCTACAGTTTTATATGATCTTGTTGCAGAAGAAAGTGATGATGTAGATTCAGATTAAGGGTGAACACATGATTAGCAAGACAAACGGCCATTGTCATGGCCAGCACATATTACAAAGAGGTTCAAACATGGCTGTTGATTTTGTTACAAATAAAATACATTATTCAGCATTTTATTTAAATACATAGCAAAATAACAAAAATATACAAACTTTTCAAGATATACACTTCTTTTCCAAATATATTAACAGTAATGTAAAACATTGTGAAATGCTCTTCATTTTTTCTTATAATCATATGGCTTCGGTTTTATATATTAATATGCTTAATTCAAGCACACACATGAAAACGAAGGTTACAGATAATATGCATTGCAGCAAATGAGTGGTGATGGATTATGAAGATTTTCGATTTAACTTATGAGAATAATAAAAATAGGAAAATATATTTGAATATACACATATCTAAATAAAAAATAAATATCCAATAATCAATCCTTCCCACACACTAGTGGAAATCAACTGTATATTACACAAGAATAATTTACATTATCTTGCTTTTTCTCAATCAAGTAAAAAAAGATTACTTAGATGTTGGATTAAAATAGGGAACATCTGCCATATCTATTCATAAGGTCACAATAGTAGTATGTTTTTTAGAATTTAAATACTGGGATTCCCCATCAGATGTTTTTTTTTACTTATTATAAGCCATATATACAGAAATATTTCGCATTATAAAACATAAAATAAGAGGGAATTATATATTAAGCTGACGTATTTCTAAAAAATGCATATATATGGAATACGTTTATTGGGAAGAATTAAAAAAACTATGATAATTAAATACAGTGTATACATTTTTTAATACAAGGTCAATAAATATAGGACATGTATTTTATGTTCATTAAATGTGATTTATGGTCATGTAGCCATCGCTGAAAATTATCCAGAGTTGGTCTTCAAACGGAATAAAATATTTGTACAAGATTCATGAAAATGAATTCATTCAATCGACTCACAGATGACCTAATATGAGTTAATCCTGCGAAGTAAATAGGTAAAACTACTCAATAGAAGTACATTGTATATAATGACAAAATAATTTTGAATGCAAAGTGTATAATCAACCCCATAATGAAGCAAAATAATTTTTGTAGGCCTACGAGAGGATAACCTTGCCTCACGTGTTGTACTCCACCTCTGAGTTATTATTTAAGCGAAGTTAGAACTGAATCTTTAGAAAGAAAATTTGTTAAATAGGCCCAGATATATTGAGTTAAATATAGAATTCTTTAAATGTTTGATATTGGATTAAATCGTGATTTTGATGGACTCCTCCGCTGCCTAACAAACCAGAAGACAACTACTCGACACTTCACACCTCTCGATTTCACACCTGACACGTGAGGAGAATTAGGGAGCACGTCAGCACTCATTGTATCTGCCAACAAGCATTAGCTTTAAAAGCCGAACATTAAAAAAATATTGTCATATTTGCATCAGGCACTCTACCTTCGATTAGCTATCAAGACTTACTTATTCCAAAGTATATAATGGCTACTTCAACTGAATTTCTTCAGACGCAGATACTACATTTAGATTCCATCTTCCAGAAAGCTTGTAACCAAGTACTAGTTTTAAACAATTTTCTGAGAGAACTACAAACACGCTATGACAGAGCGTCCAGAGATAACCTACGAACATATCGGTATGCTCTTAGACTACGACTTTGTACAGTGGAGGGCATTAGAAATACTATTTACGAATATGCTACAAAACAAGCCAGTAAAATTGAGAAGATGGAAGATGAGATGAGAAAAATGGGACACGAACCTACAGTTTTATATGATCTTGTTGCAGAAGAAAGTGATGATGTAGATTCAGATAAAGGGTGAACACATGATTAGCAAGACAAACGGCCATTGTCATGGCCAGCACATATTACAAAGAGGTTCAAACATGGCTGTTGATTTTGTTACAAATAAAATACATTATTCAGCATTTTATTTAAATACATAGCAAAATAACAAAAATATACAAACTTTTCAAGATATACACTTCTTTTCCAAATATATTAACAGTAATGTAAAACATTGTGAAATGCTCTTCATTTTTTCTTATAATCATATGGCTTCGGTTTTATATATTAATATGTTTAATTCAGGCACGCACATGAAAACGAAGGTTACAGATAATATGCATTGCAGCAAATGAGTGGTGATGGATTATGAAGATTTTCGATTTAACTTATGAGAATAATAAAAATAGGAAAATATATTTGAATATACACATATCTAAATAAAAAATAAATATCCAATAATCAATCCTTCCCACACACTAGTGGAAATCAACTGTATATTACACAAGAATAATTTACATTATCTTGCTTTTTCTCAATCAAGTAAAAAAAGATTACTTAGATGTTGGATTAAAATAGGGAACATCTGCCATATCTATTCATAAGGTCACAATAGTAGTATGTTTCTTAGAATTTAAATACTGGGATTCCCCATCAGATGTTTTTTTAATTATTATAAGCCATATATACAGAAATATTTCGCCTTATAAAACATAAAATAAGAGGGAATTATATATTAAGCTGGCGTATTTCTAAAAAATGCATATATATGGAATACGTTTATTGGGAAGAATTAAAAAAACTATGATAATTAAATACAGTGTATACATTTTTTAATACAAGGTCAATAAATATAGGACATGTATTTTATGTTCATTAAATGTGATTTATGGTCATGTAGCCATCGCTGAAAATTATCCAGAGTTGGTCTTCAAACGGAATAAAATATTTGTACAAGATTCATGAAAATGAATTCATTCAATCGACTCACAGATGACCTAATATGAGTTAATCCTGCGAAGTAAATAGGTAAAACTACTCAATAGAAGTACATTGTATATAATGACAAAATAATTTTGAATGCAAAGTGTATAATCTACCCCATAATGAAGCAAAATAACTTTTGTAGGCCTACGAGAGGATAACCTTGCCTCACGTGTTGTACTCCACCTCTGAGTTATTATTTAAGCGAAGTTAGAACTGAATCTTTAGAAAGAAAATTTGTTAAATAGGCCCAGATATATTGACTTAAATATAGAATTCTTTAAATGTTTGATATTGGATTAAATCATGATTTTGATCGACTCCTCCGCTGCCTAACAAACCAGAAGACAACTACTCGACACTTCACACCTCTCGATTTCACACCTGACACGTGAGGAGAATTAGGGAGCACGTCAGCACTCATTGTATCTGCCAACAAGCATTAGCTTTAAAAGCCGAACATGAAAAAAATATTGTCATATTTGCTTCAGGCACTCTACCTTCGATTAGCTATCAAGACTTACTTCTTCCAAAGTATATAATGGCTACTTCAACTGAATTTCTTCAGACGCAGATACTACATTTAGATTCCATCTTCCAGAAAGCTTGTAACCAAGTACTAGTTTTAAACAATTTTCTGAGAGAACTACAAACACGCTATGACAGAGCGTCCAGAGATAACTTACGAACATATCGGTATGCTCTTAGACTACGACTTTGTACAGTGGAGGGCATTAGAAATACTATTTACGAATATGCTACAAAACAAGCCAGTAAAATTGAGAAGATGGAAGATGAGATGAGAAAAATGGGACACGAACCTACAGTTTTATATGATCTTGTTGCAGAAAAAAGTGATGATGTAGATTCAGATTAAGGGTGAACACATGATTAGCAAGACAAACGGCCATTCTCATGGCCAGCACATATTACAAAGAGGTTCAAACATGGCTGTTGATTTTGTTACAAATAAAATACATTATTCAGCATTTTATTTAAATACATAGCAAAATAACAAAAATATACAAACTTTTCAAGATATACACTTCTTTTCCAAATATATTAACAGTAATGTAAAACATTGTGAAATGCTCTTCATTTTTTCTTATAATCATATGGCTTCGGTTTTATATATTAATATGCTTAATTCAAGCACACACATGAAAACGAAGGTTACAGATAATATGCATTGCAGCAAATGAGTGGTGATGGATTATGAAGATTTTCGATTTAACTTATGAGAATAATAAAAATAGGAAAATATATTTGAATATACACATATCTAAATAAAAAATAAATATCCAATAATCAATCCTTCCCACACACTAGTGGAAATCAACTGTATATTACACAAGAATAATTTACATTATCTTGCTTTTTCTCAATCAAGTAAAAAAAGATTACTTAGATGTTGGATTAAAATAGGGAACATCTGCCATATCTATTCATAAGGTCACAATAGTAGTATGTTTCTTAGAATTTAAATACTGGGATTCCCCATCAGATGTTTTTTTTACTTATTATAAGCCATATATACAGAAATATTTCGCCTTATAAAACATAAAATAAGAGGGAATTATATATTAAGCTGGCGTATTTCTAAAAAATGCATATATATGGAATACGTTTATTGGGAAGAATTAAAAAACTATGATAATTAAATACAGTGTATACATTTTTTAATACAAGGTCAATAAATATAGGACATGTATTTTATGTTCATTAAATGTGATTTATGGTCATGTAGCCATCACTGAAAATTATCCAGAGTTGGTCTTCAAACGGAATAAAATATTTGTACAAGATTCATGAAAATGAATTCATTCAATCTACTCACAGATGACCTAATATGAGTTAATCCTGCGAAGTAAATAGGTAAAACTACTCAATAGAAGTACATTGTATATAATGACAAAATAATTTTGAATGCAAAGTGTATAATCTACCCCATAATGAAGCAAAATAACTTTTGTAGGCCTACGAGAGGATAACCTTGCCTCACGTGTTGTACTCCACCTCTGAGTTATTATTTAAGCGAAGTTAGAACTGAATCTTTAGAAAGAAAATTTGTTAAATAGGCCCAGATATATTGAGTTAAATATAGAATTATTTAAATGTTTGATATTGGATTAAATCGTGATTTTGATGGACTCCTCCGCTGCCTAACAAACCAGAAGACAACTACTCGACACTTCACACCTCTCGATTTCACACCTGACACGTGAGGAGAATTAGGGAGCACGTCAGCACTCATTGTATCTGCCAACAAGCATTAGCTTTAAAAGCCGAACATTAAAAAAATATTGTCATATTTGCTTCAGGCACTCTACCTTCGATTAGCTATCAAGACTTACTTATTCCAAAGTATATAATGGCTACTTCAACTGAATTTCTTCAGACGCAGATACTACATTTAGATTCCATCTTCCAGAAAGCTTGTAACCAAGTACTAGTTTTAAACAATTTTCTGAGAGAACTACAAACACGCTATGACAGAGCGTCCAGAGATAACTTACGAACATATCGGTATGCTCTTAGACTACGACTTTGTACAGTGGAGGGCATTAGAAATACTATTTACGAATATGCTACAAAACAAGCCAGTAAAATTGAGAAGATGGAAGATGAGATGAGAAAAATGGGACACGAACCTACAGTTTTATATGATCTTGTTGCAGAAGAAAGTGATGATGTAGATTCAGATTAAGGGTGAACACATGATTAGCAAGACAAACGGCCATTGTCATGGCCAGCACATATTACAAAGAGGTTCAAACATGGCTGTTGATTTTGTTACAAATAAAATACATTATTCAGCATTTCATTTAAATACATAGCAAAATAACAAAAATATACAAACTTTTCAAGATATACACTTCTTTTCCAAATATATTAACAGTAATGTAAAACATTGTGAAATGCTCTTCATTTTTTCTTATAATCATATGGCTTCGGTTTTATATATTAATATGTTTAATTCAGGCACGCACATGAAAACGAAGGTTACAGATAATATGCATTGCAGCAAATGAGTGGTGATGGATTATGAAGATTTTCGATTTAACTTATGAGAATAATAAAAATAGGAAAATATATTTGAATATACACATATCTAAATAAAAAATAAATATCCAATAATCAATCCTTCCCACACACTAGTGGAAATCAACTGTATATTACACAAGAATAATTTACATTATCTTGCTTTTTCTCAATCAAGTAAAAAAAGATTACTTAGATGTTGGATTAAAATAGGGAACATCTGCCATATCTATTCATAAGGTCACAATAGTAGTATGTTTCTTAGAATTTAAATACTGGGATTCCCCATCAGATGTTTTTTTAATTATTATAAGCCATATATACAGAAATATTTCGCCTTATAAAACATAAAATAAGAGGGAATTATATATTAAGCTGGCGTATTTCTAAAAAATGCATATATATGGAATACGTTTATTGGGAAGAATTAAAAAAACTATGATAATTAAATACAGTGTATACATTTTTTAATACAAGGTCAATAAATATAGGACATGTATTTTATGTTCATTAAATGTGATTTATGGTCATGTAGCCATCGCTGAAAATTATCCAGAGTTGGTCTTCAAACGGAATAAAATATTTGTACAAGATTCATGAAAATGAATTCATTCAATCGACTCACAGATGACCTAATATGAGTTAATCCTGCGAAGTAAATAGGTAAAACTACTCAATAGAAGTACATTGTATATAATGACAAAATAATTTTGAATGCAAAGTGTATAATCTACCCCATAATGAAGCAAAATAACTTTTGTAGGCCTACGAGAGGATAACCTTGCCTCACGTGTTGTACTCCACCTCTGAGTTATTATTTAAGCGAAGTTAGAACTGAATCTTTAGAAAGAAAATTTGTTAAATAGGCCCAGATATATTGACTTAAATATAGAATTCTTTAAATGTTTGATATTGGATTAAATCATGATTTTGATCGACTCCTCCGCTGCCTAACAAACCAGAAGACAACTACTCGACACTTCACACCTCTCGATTTCACACCTGACACGTGAGGAGAATTAGGGAGCACGTCAGCACTCATTGTATCTGCCAACAAGCATTAGCTTTAAAAGCCGAACATGAAAAAAATATTGTCATATTTGCTTCAGGCACTCTACCTTCGATTAGCTATCAAGACTTACTTCTTCCAAAGTATATAATGGCTACTTCAACTGAATTTCTTCAGACGCAGATACTACATTTAGATTCCATCTTCCAGAAAGCTTGTAACCAAGTACTAGTTTTAAACAATTTTCTGAGAGAACTACAAACACGCTATGACAGAGCGTCCAGAGATAACTTACGAACATATCGGTATGCTCTTAGACTACGACTTTGTACAGTGGAGGGCATTATAAATACTATTTACGAATATGCTACAAAACAAGCCAGTAAAATTGAGAAGATGGAAGATGAGATGAGAAAAATGGGACACGAACCTACAGTTTTATATGATCTTGTTGCAGAAGAAAGTGATGATGTAGATTCAGATTAAGGGTGAACACATGATTAGCAAGACAAACGGCCATTGTCATGGCCAGCACATATTACAAAGAGGTTCAAACATGGCTGTTGATTTTGTTACAAATAAAATACATTATTCAGCATTTTATTTAAATACATAGCAAAATAACAAAAATATACAAACTTTTCAAGATATACACTTCTTTTCCAAATATATTAACAGTAATGTAAAACATTGTGAAATGCTCTTCATTTTTTCTTATAATCATATGGCTTCGGTTTTATATATTAATATGCTTAATTCAAGCACACACATGAAAACGAAGGTTACAGATAATATGCATTGCAGCAAATGAGTGGTGATGGATTATGAAGATTTTCGATTTAACTTATGAGAATAATAAAAATAGGAAAATATATTTGAATATACACATATCTAAATAAAAAATAAATATCCAATAATCAATCCTTCCCACACACTAGTGGAAATCAACTGTATATTACACAAGAATAATTTACATTATCTTGCTTTTTCTCAATCAAGTAAAAAAAGATTACTTAGATGTTGGATTAAAATAGGGAACATCTGCCATATCTATTCATAAGGTCACAATAGTAGTATGTTTCTTAGAATTTAAATACTGGGATTCCCCATCAGATGTTTTTTTTACTTATTATAAGCCATATATACAGAAATATTTCGCCTTATAAAACATAAAATAAGAGGGAATTATATATTAAGCTGGCGTATTTCTAAAAAATGCATATATATGGAATACGTTTATTGGGAAGAATTAAAAAAACTATGATAATTAAATACAGTGTATACATTTTTTAATACAAGGTCAATAAATATAGGACATGTATTTTATGTTCATTAAATGTGATTTATGGTCATGTAGCCATCGCTGAAAATTATCCAGAGTTGGTCTTCAAACGGAATAAAATATTTGTACAAGATTCATGAAAATGAATTAATTCAATCGACTCACAGATGACCTAATATGAGTTAGTCCTGCGAAGTAAATAGGTAAAACTACTCAATAGAAGTACATTGTATATAATGACAAAATAATTTTGAATGCAAAGTGTATAATCTACCCCATAATGAAGCAAAATAACTTTTGTAGGCCTACGAGAGGATAACCTTGCCTCACGTGTTGTACTCCACCTCTGAGTTATTATTTAAGCGAAGTTAGAACTGAATCTTTAGAAAGAAAATTTGTTAAATAGGCCCAGATATATTGAGTTAAATATAGAATTCTTTAAATGTTTGATATTGGATTAAATCATGATTTTGATCGACTCCTCCGCTGCCTAACAAACCAGAAGACAACTACTCGACACTTCACACCTCTCGATTTCACACCTGACACGTGAGGAGAATTAGGGAGCACGTCAGCACTCATTGTATCTGCCAACAAGCATTAGCTTTAAAAGCCGAACATGAAAAAAATATTGTCATATTTGCTTCAGGCACTCTACCTTCGATTAGCTATCAAGACTTACTTATTCCAAAGTATATAATGGCTACTTCAACTGAATTTCTTCAGACGCAGATACTACATTTAGATTCCATCTTCCAGAAAGCTTGTAACCAAGTACTAGTTTTAAACAATTTTCTGAGAGAACTACAAACACGCTATGACAGAGCGTCCAGAGATAACTTACGAACATATCGGTATGCTCTTAGACTACGACTTTGTACAGTGGAGGGCATTAGAAATACTATTTACGAATATGCTACAAAACAAGCCAGTAAAATTGAGAAGATGGAAGATGAGATGAGAAAAATGGGACACGAACCTACAGTTTTATATGATCTTGTTGCAGAAGAAAGTGATGATGTAGATTCAGATTAAGGGTGAACACATGATTAGCAAGACAAACGGCCATTGTCATGGCCAGCACATATTACAAAGAGGTTCAAACATGGCTGTTGATTTTGCTACAAATAAAATACATTATTCAGCATTTTATTTAAATACATAGCAAAATAACAAAAATATACAAACTTTTCAAGATATACACTTCTTTTCCAAATATATTAACAGTAATGTAAAACATTGTGAAATGCTCTTCATTTTTTCTTATAATCATATGGCTTCGGTTTTATATATTAATATGCTTAATTCAAGCACACACATGAAAACGAAGGTTACAGATAATATGCATTGCAGCAAATGAGTGGTGATGGATTATAAGGATTTTCGATTTAACTTATGAGAATAATAAAAATAGGAAAATATATTTGAATATACACATATCTAAATAAAAAATAAATATCCAATAATCAATCCTTCCCACACACTAGTGGAAATCAACTGTATATTACACAAGAATAATTTACATTATCTTGCTTTTTCTCAATCAAGTAAAAAAAGATTACTTAGATGTTGGATTAAAATAGGGAACATCTGCCATATCTATTCATAAGGTCACAATAGTAGTATGTTTCTTAGAATTTAAATACTGGGATTCCCCATCAGATGTTTTTTTTTACTTATTATAAGCCATATATACAGAAATATTTCGCCATATAAAACATAAAATAAGAGGGAATTATATATTAAGCTGGCGTATTTCTAAAAATTGCATATATATGGAATACGTTTATTGGGAAGAATTAAAAAACTATGATAATTAAATACAGTGTATACATTTTTTAATACAAGGTCAATAAATATAGGACATGTATTTTATGTTCATTAAATGTGATTTATGGTCATGTAGCCATCGCTGAAAATTATCCAGAGTTGGTCTTCAAACGGAATAAAATATTTGTACAAGATTCATGAAAATGAATTCATTCAATCGACTCACAGATGACCTAATATGAGTTAATCCTGCGAAGTAAATAGGTAAAACTACTCAATAGAAGTACATTGTATATAATGACAAAATAATTTTGAATGCAAAGTGTATAATCTACCCCATAATGAAGCAAAATAACTTTTGTAGGCCTACGAGAGGATAACCTTGCCTCACGTGTTGTACTCCACCTCTGAGTTATTATTTAAGCGAAGTTAGAACTGAATCTTTAGAAAGAAAATTTGTTAAATAGGCCCAGATATATTGAGTTAAATATAGAATTCTTTAAATGTTTGATATTGGATTAAATCATGATTTTGATCGACTCCTCCGCTGCCTAACAAACCAGAAGACAACTACTCGACACTTCACACCTCTCGATTTCACACCTGACACGTGAGGAGAATTAGGGAGCACGTCAGCACTCATTGTATCTGCCAACAAGCATTAGCTTTAAAAGCCGAACATGAAAAAAATATTGTCATATTTGCTTCAGGCACTCTACCTTCGATTAGCTATCAAGACTTACTTATTCCAAAGTATATAATGGCTACTTCAACTGAATTTCTTCAGACGCAGATACTACATTTAGATTCCATCTTCCAGAAAGCTTGTAACCAAGTACTAGTTTTAAACAATTTTCTGAGAGAACTACAAACACGCTATGACAGAGCGTCCAGAGATAACTTACGAACATATCGGTATGCTCTTAGACTACGACTTTGTACAGTGGAGGGCATTAGAAATACTATTTACGAATATGCTACAAAACAAGCCAGTAAAATTGAGAAGATGGAAGATGAGATGAGAAAAATGGGACACGAACCTACAGTTTTATATGATCTTGTTGCAGAAGAAAGTGATGATGTAGATTCAGATTAACCCTTTAAACGCGGACCCCGAGTATACTCGGGGGCAAAAGATGTCTCCCTGTCGCGGACCCCGAGTATACTCGGGTGCAGAGTGTGTTTTTTCGTATTTTTGTCTGTAAAATCAATGTGTTCCGATTATCATGAGGGTAGCCTTGTTTTTGCTGATAAAAGTTTGTTTCTCTTTTGATTGTGCATGGATAGCATCCCATAATAATATCTGGGTCGATGTAGAACTGTCATTCTTTTAAAGGATTCTTTTGGAACGAAAAATTCAAAATGGCCGCCGTGAAATCAATAAAATTATCATAACTTTCTTAATAATTGAGATAGAGACTTGATTTTTTCATCAAACCTATATTTCTGTTTTCAAAGAATACAATAAAACAAACCATACCTTCCTTTGGCATCATCATCATGCTTAAATGCTATAATAATACTTATATGACAGATATCGCAGCAGTGCGGATTGCATGGTTGTACACCTAATCATTACGCATTACCTATATAATCATTACGCATTTAGTACACATCACCCATAAACTGATAAACGCGACATTTTACATGACTTTGACATAACCTTCACGTTTATTTTGGGCGGCATCCATGCAGTAGAGCACAACCTCAACCCATGTCAACCTCCATACCCAATTATATATCAATCTTTTGCGATGGAAGCCCAAGCTGATGCTACACGCTG
The DNA here is from genome assembly GCA_964017125.1 of Flabesymbios commensalis. Taxonomy (NCBI): domain Eukaryota; kingdom Metazoa; phylum Annelida; class Polychaeta; order Terebellida; family Flabelligeridae; genus Flabesymbios; species Flabesymbios commensalis. The sequence continues at coordinate 52,546,322 of OZ024909.1, read as the reverse complement.
CTGCATAATTGTAATTTTGCTTGTTCAAGTGAGCCTTGAAGAATGGGGGTGTAATGAGGGCAAACATGGGGGCATTACCCCTCCCAATTTCAGCACTGCCCTTGATTTCCTAAAAATGTGTGCTGAAATGATACCCGACCAAGTCTGTGTCACCATCAGTCCTTTCTAGTGGATGACTGCACCACTGAACAGCTTGAAATGCTAAAAAGTGCGTATTTTCAATATTTTTTGCGAGTTTGACCTTGAAATGACCTTGATGTGACCTTGACATGACCTTGGTGTTACCTACCAGTAAAGCACAACTCATTCTCATGTTATTATTTGCTTATAAGCTAAGATCCTGCTGGTGTCTTCATACAAATCTGACATTACCTGATTACAAAATATTCTTATTTTCGTTCAACCCCCCCCCCCCCCCGGAATTCAGCGGTGGGGATGCAAGTGTGCCCAGGAGTTCAGCGTTAAAAGGGTTAAGGGTGAACACATGATTAGCAAGACAAACGGCCATTGTCATGGCCAGCACATATTACAAAGAGGTTCAAACATGGCTGTTGATTTTGCTACAAATAAAATACATTATTCAGCATTTTATTTAAATACATAGCAAAATAACAAAAATATACAAACTTTTCAAGATATACACTTCTTTTCCAAATATATTAACAGTAATGTAAAACATTGTGAAATGCTCTTCATTTTTTCTTATAATCATATGGCTTCGGTTTTATATATTAATATGCTTAATTCAAGCACACACATGAAAACGAAGGTTACAGATAATATGCATTGCAGCAAATGAGTGGTGATGGATTATAAGGATTTTCGATTTAACTTATGAGAATAATAAAAATAGGAAAATATATTTGAATATACACATATCTAAATAAAAAATAAATATCCAATAATCAATCCTTCCCACACACTAGTGGAAATCAACTGTATATTACACAAGAATAATTTACATTATCTTGCTTTTTCTCAATCAAGTAAAAAAAGATTACTTAGATGTTGGATTAAAATAGGGAACATCTGCCATATCTATTCATAAGGTCACAATAGTAGTATGTTTCTTAGAATTTAAATACTGGGATTCCCCATCAGATGTTTTTTTTTACTTATTATAAGCCATATATACAGAAATATTTCGCCATATAAAACATAAAATAAGAGGGAATTATATATTAAGCTGGCGTATTTCTAAAAATTGCATATATATGGAATACGTTTATTGGGAAGAATTAAAAAACTATGATAATTAAATACAGTGTATACATTTTTTAATACAAGGTCAATAAATATAGGACATGTATTTTATGTTCATTAAATGTGATTTATGGTCATGTAGCCATCGCTGAAAATTATCCAGAGTTGGTCTTCAAACGGAATAAAATATTTGTACAAGATTCATGAAAATGAATTCATTCAATCGACTCACAGATGACCTAATATGAGTTAATCCTGCGAAGTAAATAGGTAAAACTACTCAATAGAAGTACATTGTATATAATGACAAAATAATTTTGAATGCAAAGTGTATAATCTACCCCATAATGAAGCAAAATAACTTTTGTAGGCCTACGAGAGGATAACCTTGCCTCACGTGTTGTACTCCACCTCTGAGTTATTATTTAAGCGAAGTTAGAACTGAATCTTTAGAAAGAAAATTTTTTAAATAGGCCCAGATATATTGAGTTAAATATAGAATTCTTTAAATGTTTGATATTGGATTAAATCGTGATTTTGATGGACTCCTCCGCTGCCTAACAAACCAGAAGACAACTACTCGACACTTCACACCTCTCGATTTCACACCTGACACGTGAGGAGAATTAGGGAGCACGTCAGCACTCATTGTATCTGCCAACAAGCATTAGCTTTAAAAGCCGAACATTAAAAAAATATTGTCATATTTGCTTCAGGCACTCTACCTTCGATTAGCTATCAAGACTTACTTATTCCAAAGTATATAATGGCTACTTCAACTGAATTTCTTCAGACGCAGATACTACATTTAGATTCCATCTTCCAGAAAGCTTGTAACCAAGTACTAGTTTTAAACAATTTTCTGAGAGAACTACAAACACGCTATGACAGAGCGTCCAGAGATAACTTACGAACATATCGGTATGCTCTTAGACTACGACTTTGTACAGTGGAGGGCATTAGAAATACTATTTACGAATATGCTACAAAACAGGCCAATAAAATTGAGAAGATGGAAGATGAGATGAGATGAGAAAAATGGGACAAGAACCTACAATTTTATATGATCTTGTTGCAGAAGAAAGTGATGATGTAGATTTAGATTAAGGGTGAACACATGATTAGCAAGACAAACGGCCATTGTCATGGCCAGCACATATTACAAAGAGATTCAAACATGGCTGTTGATTTTGTTACAAATAAAATACATTATTCAGCATTTTATTTAAATACATAGCAAAATAACAAAAATATGCAAACTTTTCAAGATATACACTTCTTTTCTGAATAAATTAACAGTAATGTAATGTGTAATGTAATTTTTTCTTATAATCATACGGCTACGATTTATATATTAATCTGCTTAATTCAAGCACACACATGAAAACGAAGGTTACAGATAATATGCATTGCATGCAATGACACATAACGCAAGCTTCTGAGTGGTGATGGATTATGAAGATTTTCGATTTTAATTATGAGAATAATAAAAATAGGAAAATATATATTCAAATATACACATATCGAAATAATAAAAAATATCCAATAATCAATCCTTCCCACACACTAGTGGAAATCAACTGTATACTAAACAAGAATAATTTACATTATCTTGCTTTTTCTCAATCAAGTAAAAAAAGATTACTTAGATGTTGGATTAAAATAGGGAACATCTGCCACATCTATTCATAACGACACAATAGTAGTATGTTTCTCAGAATTTAAATACTGGGATTCCCCATCAGATGTTTTTTTCAATTATTATAAGCCATATATACAGAAATATTTCGCCTTATAAAATATAAAATAAGAGGGAATTATAAATTAGGCTGGCGTATTTCTAAAAGTTGCATATATATGGAATACGTTTATTGGGAAGAATTAAAAAAACTATGCTAATTCAATACAGTGTATACATTTTTTAATACAAGGTCAATAAATTTAGGACATGTATTTTATGTTCATTAAATGAGATTTATGGTCATGTAGCCATCGCTGAAAATTATCCAGAGTTGGTCTTCAAACGGAATAAAATATTTGTACAAGATTCATGAAAATGAATTCATTCAATTGACTCACAGATGGCCTAATATGAGTTACTCCTGCAAAGTAAATAGGTAAAACTACTCAATAAAAGTACATTGTATATAATGACAAAATAATTTTGAATGCAAAGTGGATAATCTACCCCATAATGAAGCAAAATAACTTTTGTAGGCCCACGAGAGGATAACCTTGCCTCACGTGTTGTACTCCACCTCTGAGTTATTATTTAAGCGAAGTTAGAACTGAATCTTTAGAAAGTAAATTTGGTAAATAGGCCCAGATATATTGAGTTAAATATAGAATTCTTTAAATGTTTGATATTGGATTAAATCGTGATTTTTATGGACTCCTCCGCGGCCTAACAAACCAGAAGACAACTACTCGACACTTCACACCTCTCGATTTCACACCTGACACGTGAGGAGAATTAGGGAGCACGTCAGCACTCATTGTATCTGCCAACAAGCATTAGCTTTAAAAGCCGAACATTTAAAAAATATTGTCATATTTGCTTCAGGCACTCTACCTTCGATTAGCTATCAAGACTCACTTATTCCAAAGTATATAATGGCTACTTCAACTGAATTTCTTCAGACGCAGATACTACATTTAGATTCCTTCTTCCAGAAAGCTTGTAACCAAGTACTAGTTTTAAACAATTTTCTGAGAGAACTACAAACACGCTATGACAGAGCGTCCAGAGATAACTTACGAACATATCGGTATGCTCTTAGACTACGACTTTGTACAGTGGAGGGCTTTAGAAATACTATTTACGAATATGCTACAAAACAGGCCAATAAAATTGAGAAGATGGAAGATGAGATGAGATGAGAAAAATGGGACAAGAACCTACAATTTTATATGATCTTGTTGCAGAAGAAAGTGATGTTATAGATTCAGATTAAGGGTGAACACATGATTAGCAAGACAAACGGCCATTCTCATGGCCAGCACATATTACAAAGAGATTCAAACATGGCTGTTGATTTTGCTACAAATAAAATACCTTATTCAGCATTTTATTAAAATACATAGCAAAATAACAAAAATATGAAAACTTTTCAAGATATACACTTCTTTTCCAAATATATTATATTAACAGTATTTAGAATGTAAATACTAAGAGTTTCCCACCAGATGTTGTTTTTTTAATTATTACAGGACATATATACAGAAATATTTCGCCTTATAAAACATAAAATAAGAAGGAATTATGAATTAAGCTGGCGTATTTCTAAAACTTGCATATATATGGAATACTTTTATTGGGAAGAATTAAAAAAAACTATGCTAATTAAATACAGTGTATATATTTTTTCAATACAAGGTCAATAAATATAGGACATGTAATTTAAGCTCACTAAATGTGATTTGTTGTCATGTAGCCATCACTGAAAATTATGAAGAGTTGGTCTTCAAACGGGATAAAATATTTGTACGAAGAAGAAAGTGATGATGTAGATTCGGATTGAATGAGTGAACATATGATTAGCAAGACAAACGGCCGTTCTCATGGCCAGTACATATTACAAAGAGATTCAAACATGTTTGTTAATTTTGTTAGCAAATAAAATATATTATTCAGCTTTTTTTTAAATACATGGGAAATAAATAAAAAAAATTAAAAATATATGCGATGACATATATGCAATGCAACAAATGAAACATAACGCAAGCTTCTGAGTGGTGATGGATTATGAAGATTTTCGAGATTATGAGAATTATAAATATAGGAAAAATATATTTGAGTATACACACATCGATATAAAAAAATAAAAATCCAATAATCAATCCTTCCCGCACACAAGAGGAAATCACCTGTATACTAAATAAGAGTAATCTATATTATCTTACTCTTTCTCAATCAAGTCAAAAAATATTACTTAGATCTTAGAGTAAAATAAGCAACATCTGCTACATTTATTCACACAGACACAATATTAGTATGTTTGTTGGAATGTAAATACTGGGATTTCCCCGTAAAATGTTTTCATCAAACATTATAGACCAAATATGCAGAAATATCTGGCATCATAAAACATAAAATAAGAAGGAATGATAAATTAAGATGGCACATTCCTAATACTTGCATATGGAATACGTTAATTTGGAAGAATTTTACAAATTAAAAACACTGCTAATTGAAAACAATGTATATATTTTTAAATAAAAATTCAATACATATAGACCATCAAATTTATGTTCATTAAATGTGCTTTATTTAGGTAGGCCTACATGTAGCCATTGCTGAAAATTAGGAGGAGTTGGTTTTTAATCGGAATAAAATATTTGTAAAAAATTCATGAAAATAAAATCATTCAACGGATTCACTGAGACCATAATATGAGTGACTCGTGCAAAGTAAAGAGGTCAAACTAATCAATAGAAGTACACTGTGTATAATGACAGAATAATTTTGAATACAAAGTTAGTAATCTATGCCCCATAATGAAGCCAGATAACTTTTGTGAGCCCACGAGAAGATAACTTTGTCTGACGTGTTGTACTCCACCTCTGTGTTATTTATTTAAGCGAAGTTAGAACTGAATCTTTAGAAAGTAAATTTGTTAAATAGGCCCAGATATATTGAGTTAAATATATAATTCTTTAAATGCTTGATATTGGATTAAATCGTGATTTTGATGGACTCCTCCACTGCCTAACAAACCAGAAGACAACTACTCGACACTTCACACCTCTCGAATTCACACCTGACACGCGAGGAGAAATAGGGAGCACGTCAGCACTCATTCTATCTGCCAACAAGCAATAGCTTTAAAAGCCGAACATTAAAAAAATATTGTCATATTTGCTTCAGGCACTCTACCCTCGATAAGCTATCAAAACTTAGTTATTCCAAAGTATATAATGGCTACTTCAACTGAATTTCTTCAGACGCAGATACTACATTTAGATTCCATCTTCCAGAAAGTTTGTAACCAAGTACTAGTTTTAAACAATTTTCTGAGAGAACTACAAACACGCTATGACAGAGCGTCCAGAGATAACTTACGAACATATCGGTATGCTCTTAGACTACGACTTTGTACAGTGGAGGGCATTAGAAATACTATTTACGAATATGCTACAAAACAGGCCAGCAAAATTGAGAAGATGGAAGATGAGATGCGAAAAATGGGACAAGAACCTACAGTTTTATACGATCTTGTTGCAGAAGAAAGTGATGATGTAGATTCAGATTAAGGGTGAACACATGATTAGCAAGACAAACGGCCATTCTCATGGCCAGCACATATTACAAAGAGATTCAAACATGGCTGTTGATTTTGTTACAAATAAAATACATTATTCAGCATTTTATTTAAATACATAGCAAAATAACAAAAATATGCAAACTTTTCAAGATATACACTTCTTTTCCAAATATATTATATTAACAGTATTTAGAATGTAAATACTGGGAGTTTCCCACCAGAAGTTGTTTTTTTAATTATTACAGGACATATATACAGAAATATTTCGCCTTATAAAACATAAAATAAGAAGGAATTATCAATTAAGCTGGCGTATTTCTAAAACTTGCATATATATGGAATACGTTTATTGGGAAGAATTAAAAAAAAACTATGCTAATTAAATACAGTGTATATATTTTTTTAATACAAGGTCAATAAATATAGGACATGTAATTTAAGTTCACTAAATGTGATTTATTGTCATGTAGCCATTACTGGAAATTATGAAGAAATAGTCTTCAAACGGAATAAAATATTTGTACGAAGAAGAAAGTGATGATGTAGATTCAGATTGAATGAGTGAACACATGATTAGCAAGACAAACGGCCATTCTCATGGCCAGTACATATTACAAAGAGATTAAAACATATTTGTTGATTTTGTTAGCGAGTAAAATATATTATTCAGCTTTTTTTTTAAATACATGGGAAATAAATAAAAATTTGCAAAGATATATGCGATGACATATATGCAATGCAACAAATGAAACATAACGCAAGCTTCTGAGTGGTGATGGATTATGAAGATTTTCGAGATTGTGAGAATTATAAATATAGGAAAATATATTTGAGTATACACACATCGATATAAAAAAAAATCCAATAATCAATCCTTCCCGCACACAAGAGGAAATCACCTGTATACTAAATAAGAGTAATCTATATTATCTTACTCTTTCTCAATCAAGTAAAAAATATTACTTAGATCTTAGAGTAGAATAAGTAACATCTCCTACATTTATTCACACAGACACAATATTAGTAAGTTTCTTGGAATGTAAATACTGGGATTTCCCCGTAAAATGTTTTTATCAAACATTATAGGCCATATATGCGGAAATATCTCGCATCATAAAACATAAAATAAGAAGGAATGATAAATTAAGATGGCGTATTCCTAATACTTGCATATGAAATACGTTAATTTGGAAGAATTTTACAAATTAAAAACACTGCTAATTGAAAACAATATATATATTTTTTAATAAAAAGTCATACATATAGACCATCTAATTTATGTTCATTAAATGTGATTTATTTATGTAGGCCTACATGTAGCCATTGCTGAAAATTAGGAAGAGTTGGTTTTCAATCGGAATAAAATATTTGTAAAAAATTCATGGAAATAAAATCATTCAATGGATTCACTGAGACCATAATATGAGTGACTCGTGCAAAGTAAAGAGGTAAAACTAATCAATAGAAGTACACTGTGTATAATGACAGAATAATTTTGAATACAAAGTTAGTAATCTATACCCCATAATGAAGCCAGATAACTTTTGTAGGCCCATGAGAAGATAACTTTGTCTGACGTGTTGAGCTCCACCTCTGAGTTATTAATTTAAGCGAAGTTAGAACTGAATCTTTAGAAAGTAAATTTGTTAAATAGGCCCAGATATATTGAGTTAAATATATAATTCTTTAAATGCTTGATATTGGATTAAATCGTGATTTGATGGACTCCTCCGCTGCCTAACAAACCAGAAGACAACTACTCGACACTTCACACCTCTCGAATTCACACCTGACACGCAAGGTGAATTAGGGAGCACGTCAGCACTCATTCTATCTGCCAACAAGCATTAGCTTTAAAAGCCGAACATTAAAAAAATATTGTCATATTTGCTTCAGGCACTCTACCCTCGATTAGCTATCAAGACTTACTTATTCCAAAGTATATAATGGCTACTTCAACTGAATTTCTTCAGACGCAGATACTACATTTAGATTCCATCTTCCAGAAAGCTTGTAACCAAGTACTAGTTTTAAACAATTTTCTGAGAGAACTACAAACACGCTATGACAGAGCGTCCAGAAATAACTTACGAACATATCGGTATGCTCTTAGACTACGACTTTGTACAGTGGAGGGCATTAGAAATACTATTTACGAATATGCTACAAAACAGGCCAGTAAAATTGAGAAGATGGAAGATGAGATGCGAAAAATGGGACAAGAACCTACAGTTTTATACGATCTTGTTGCAGAAAAAAGTGATGATGTAGATTCAGATTAAGGGTGAACACATGATTAGCAAGACAAACGGCCATTCTCATGGCCAGCACATATTACAAAGAGATTCAAACATGGCTGTTGATTTTGTTACAAATAAAATACATTATTCAGCATTTTATTTAAATACATAGCAAAATAACAAAAATATGCAAACTTTTCAAGATATACACTTCTTTTCCAAATATATTATATTAACAGTATTTAGAATGTAAATACTGGGAGTTTCACACCAGAAGTTGTTTTTTTAATTATTACAGGACATATATACAGAAATATTTCGCCTTATAAAACATAAAATAAGAGAGAATTATAAATTAAGCTGGCGTATTTCTAAAACTTGCATATATATGGAATACGTTTATTGGGAAGAATTAAAAAAAACTATGCTAATTAAATACAGTGTATATATTTTTTTAATACAAGCTCAATAAATATAGGACATGTAATTTAAGTTCACTAAATGTAATTTATTGTCATGTAGCCATCACTGAAAATTATGAAGAGTTGGTCTTCAAACAGAATAAAATATTTGTACGAAGAAGAAAGTGATGATGTAGATTCAGATTGAATGAGTGAAAAAATGATTAGCAAGACAAACAGCCGTTCTCATGGCCAGTACATATTACAAAGAGATTCAAACATATTTGTTGATTTTGTTAGCAAATAAAATATATTATTCAGCTTTTTTTTTCAAATACATGGGAAATAAAAAAAAATTTGCAAAGATATATGCGATGACATATATGCAATGCAACAAATGAAACATAACGCAAGCTTCTGAGTGGTGATGGATTATGAAGATTTTCGAGATTATGAGAATTATAAATATAGGAAAATATATTTGAGTATACACACATCGATATAAAAAAAAATCCAATAATCAATCCTTCCCGCACACAAGAGGAAATCACCTGTATACTAAATAAGAGTAATCTATATTATCTTACTCTTTCTCAATCAAGTAAAAAAATATCACTTAGATCTTAGAGTAGAATAAGTAACATCTCCTACATTTATTCACACAGACACAATATTAGTATGTTTCTTGGAATGTAAATACTGGGATTTCCCCGTAAAATGTTTTTATCAAACATTATAGGCCATATATGCAGAAATATCTCGCATCATAAAACATAAAATAAGAAGGAATGATAAATTAAGATGGCGTATTCCTAATACTTGCATATGAAATACGTTAATTTGGAAGAATTTTACAAATTAAAAACACTGCTAATTGAAAACAATATATATATTTTTTAATAAAAAGTCAATACATATAGACCATCTAATTTATGTTCATTAAATGTGATTTATTTATGTAGGCCTACATGTAGCCATTGCTGAAAATTAGGAAGAGTTGGTTTTCAATCGGAATAAAATATTTGTAAAAAATTCATGGAAATAAAATCATTCAATGGATTCACTGAGACCATAATATGAGTGACTCGTGCAAAGTAAAGAGGTAAAACTAATCAATAGAAGTACACTGTGTATAATGACAGAATAATTTTGAATACAAATTTAGTAATCTATACCCCATAATGAAGCCAGATAACTTTTGTAGGCCCACGAGAAGATAACTTTGTCTGACGTGTTGTACTCCACCTCTGAGTTAATAATTTAAGCGAAGTTAGAACTGAATCTTTAGAAAGTAAATTTGTTAAATAGGCCCAGATATATTGAGTTAAATATATAATTCTTTAAATGCTTGATATTGGATTAAATCGTGATTTTGATGGACTCCTCCGCTGCCTAACAAACCAGAAGACAACTACTCGACACTTCACACCTCTCGATTTCACACCTGCCACGCGAGGAGAATTAGGGAGCACGTCAGCACTCATTGTATCTGCCAACAAGCATTAGCTTTAAAAGCCGAACATTAAAAAAATATTGTCATATTTGCTTCAGGCACTCTACCTCGATTAGCTATCAAGACTTACTTATTCCAAAGTATATAATGGCTACTTCAACTGAATTTCTTCAGACGCAGATACTACATTTAGATTCCATCTTCCAGAAAGCTTGTAACCAAGTACTAGTTTTAAACTATTTTCTGAGAGAACTACAAACACGCTATGACAGAGCGTCCAGAGATAACTTACGAACATATCGGTATGCTCTTAGACTACGACTTAGTACAGTGGAGGGCATTAGAAATACTATTTACGAATATGCTACAAAACAGGCCAGTAAAATTGAGAAGATGGAAGATGAGATGCGAAAAATGGGACAAGAACCTACAGTTTTATACGATCTTGTTGCAGAAGAAAGTGATGATGTAGATTCAGATTAAGGGTGAACACATGATAAGCAAGACGAACGGCTATTCTCATGGCCAGCACATATTACAAAGAGATTCAAACATGGCTGTTGATTTTGTTACAAATAAAATACATTATTCAGCATTTTATTTAAATACATAGCAAAATAACAAAAATATGCAAACTTTTCAAGATATACACTTCTTTTCCAAATATATTATATTAACAGTATTTAGAATGTAAATACTGGGAGTTTCCCACCAGAAGTTGTTTTTTTTAATTATTGCAGGACATATATACAGAAATATTTCGCCTTATGAAACATAAAATAAGAAGGAATTATGAATTAAGCTGGCGTATTTCAAAAACTTGCATATATATGGAATACGTTTATTGGGATGAATTAAAAAAAACTATGCTAATTAAATACAGTGTATATATTTTTTTAATACAAGGTCAATAAATATAGGACATGTAATTTAAGTTCACTAAATGTGATTTAATGTCATGTAGCCATCACTGAAAATTATGAAGAGTTGGTCTTCAAACAAAATAAAATATTTGTACGAAGAAGAAAGTGATGATGTAGATTCAGATTGAATGAGTGAACAAATGATTAGCAAGACAAACGGCCGTTCTCATGGCCAGTACATATTACAAAGAGATTCAAACATATTTGTTGATTTTGTTAGCAAATAAAATATATTATTCAGCTTTTTTTTTTAAATACATGGGAAATAAATAAAAATTTGCAAAGATATATGCGATGACATATATGCAATGCAACAAATGAAACATAACGCAAGCTTCTGAGTGGTGATGGATTATGAAGATTTTCGAGATTATGAGAATTATAAATATAGGAAAATATATTTGAGTATACACACATCGATATAAAAAAAAAATCCAATAATCAATCCTTCCCGCACACAAGAGGAAATCACCTGTATACTAAATAAGAGTAATCTATATTATCTTACTCTTTCTCAATCAAGTCAAAAAATACTACTTAGATCTTAGAGTAGAATAAGTAACATCTGCTACATCTATTCACACAGACACAATATTAGTATGTTTGTTGGGATGTAATTACTGGGATTTCCCCGTAAAATGTTTTTATCAAACATTATAGACCATATATGCAGAAATATCTCGCATCATAAAACATAAAATAAGAAGGAATGATAAATTAAGATGGCGTATTCCTAATACTTGCATATGGAATACGTTAATTTGGAAGAATTTTACAAATTAAAAACACTGCTAATTGAAAACAATTTATATATTTTTCATAAAAAGTCAATACATATAGACCATCTAATTTATGTTCATTAAATGTGATTTATTTATGTAGGCCTACATGTAGCCATTGCTGAAAATTAGGAAGAGTTGGTTTTCAATCAGAATAAAATATTTGTAAAAAATTCATGGAAATAAAATCATTAAATGGATTCACTGAGACCATAATATGAGTGACTCGTGCAAAGTAAAGAGGTAAAACTAATCAATAGAAGTACACTGTGTATAATGACAGAATAATTTTGAATACAAAGTTAGTAATCTATACCCCATAATGAAGCCAGATAACTTTTGTAGGCCCACGAGAAGATAACTTTGTCTGACGTGTTGTACTCCACCTCTGAGTTATTAATTTAAGCGAAGTTAGAACTGAATCTTTAGAAAGTAAATTTGTTAAATAGGCCCAGATATATTGAGTTAAATATATAATTCTTTAAATGCTTGATATTGGATTAAATCGTGATTTTGATGGACTCCTCCGCTGCCTAACAAACCAGAAGACAACTACTCGACACTTCACACCTCTCGAATTCACACCTGCCACGCGAGGAGAATTAGGGAGCACGTCAGCACTCATTCTATCTGCCAACAAGCATTAGCTTTAAAAGCCGAACATTAAAAAAATATTGTCATATTTGCTTCAGGCACTCTACCCTCGATTAGCTATCAAGACTTACTTATTCCAAAGTATATAATGGCTACTTCAACTGAATTTCTTCAGACGCAGATACTACATTTAGATTCCATCTTCCAGAAAGCTTGTATCCAAGTACTAGTTTTAAACAATGTTCTGAGAGAACTACAAACACGCTATGACAGAGCGTCCAGAGATAACTTACGAACATATAGGTATGCTCTTAGACTACGACTTTGTACAGTGGAGGGCATTAGAAATACTATTTACGAATATGCTACAAAACAGGCCAGTAAAATTGAGAAGATGGAAGATGAGATGCGAAAAATGGGACAAGAACCTACAGTTTTATACGATCTTGTTGCAGAAGAAAGTGATGATGTAGATTCAGATTAAGGGTGAACACATGATAAGCAAGACAAACGGCCATTCTCATGGCCAGCACATATTACAAAGAGATACAAACATGGCTGTTGATTTTGTTACAAATAAAATACATTATTCAGCATTTTATTTAAATACATAGCAAAATAACAAAAATATGCAAACTTTTCAAGATATACACTTCTTTTCCAAATATATTATATTAACAGTATTAAGAATGTAAATACTGGGAGTTTCCCACCAGAAGTTGTTTTTTTAATTATTGCAGGACATATATACAGAAATATTTCGCCTTATAAAACATAAAATAAGAAGGAATTATGAATTAAGCTGGCGTATTTCAAAAACTTGCATATATATGGAATACGTTTATTGGGAAGAATTAAAAAAAACTATGCTAATTAAATACAGTGTATATATTTTTTTAATACAATGTCAATAAATATAGGACATGTAATTTAAGTTCACTAAATGTGATTTAATGTCATGTAGCCATCACTGAAAATTATGAAGAGTTGGTCTTCAAACAAAATAAAATATTTGTACGAAGAAGAAAGTGATGATGTAGATTCAGATTGAATGAGTGAACAAATGATTAGCAAGACAAACGGCCGTTCTCATGGCCAGTACATATTACAAAGAGATTCAAACATATTTGTTGATTTTGTTAGCAAATAAAATATATTATTCAGCTTTTTTTTTTAAATACATGGGAAATAAATAAAAATTTGCAAAGATATATGCGATGACATATATGCAATGCAGCAAATGAAACATAACGCAAGCTTCTGAGTGGTGATGGATTATGAAGATTTTCGAGATTATGAGAATTATAAATATAGGAAAATATATTTGAGTATACACACATCGATATAAAAAAAAAATCCAATAATCAATCCTTCCCGCACACAAGAGGAAATCACCTGTATACTAAATAAGAGTAATCTATATTATCTTACTCTTTCTCAATCAAGTCGAAAAATATTACTTAGATCTTAGAGTAGAATAAGTAACATCTGCTACATTTATTCACACAGACACAATATTAGTATGTTTGTTGGGATGTAAATACTGGGATTTCCCCGTAAAATGTTTTTATCAAACATTATAGACCATATATGCAGAAATATCTCGCATCATAAAACATAAAATAAGAAGGAATGATAAATTAAGATGGCGTATTCCTAATACTTGCATATGGAATACGTTAATTTGGAAGAATTTTACAAATTAAAAACACTGCTAATTGAAAACAATTTATATATTTTTCATAAAAAGTCAATACATATAGACCATCTAATTTATGTTCATTAAATGTGATTTATTTATGTAGGCCTACATGTAGCCATTGCTGAAAATTAGGAAGAGTTGGTTTTCAATCGGAATAAAATATTTGTAAAAAATTCATGGAAATAAAATCATTCAATGGATTCACTGAGACCATAATATGAGTGACTCGTGCAAAGTAAAGAGGTAAAACTAATCAATAGAAGTACACTGTGTATAATGACAGAATAATTTTGAATACAAATTTAGTAATCTATACCCCATAATGAAGCCAGATAACTTTTGTAGGCCCACGAGAAGATAACTTTGTCTGACGTGTTGTACTCCACCTCTGAGTTAATAATTTAAGCGAAGTTAGAACTGAATCTTTAGAAAGTAAATTTGTTAAATAGGCCCAGATATATTGAGTTAAATATATAATTCTTTAAATGCTTGATATTGGATTAAATCGTGATTTTGATGGACTCCTCCGCTGCCTAACAAACCAGAAGACAACTACTCGACACTTCACACCTCTCGATTTCACACCTGCCACGCGAGGAGAATTAGGGAGCACGTCAGCACTCATTGTATCTGCCAACAAGCATTAGCTTTAAAAGCCGAACATTAAAAAAATATTGTCATATTTGCTTCAGGCACTCTACCCTCGATTAGCTATCAAGACTTACTTATTCCAAAGTATATAATGGCTACTTCAACTGAATTTCTTCAGACGCAGATACTACATTTAGATTCCATCTTCCAGAAAGCTTGTATCCAAGTACTAGTTTTAAACAATGTTCTGAGAGAACTACAAACACGCTATGACAGAGCGTCCAGAGATAACTTACGAACATATAGGTATGCTCTTAGACTACGACTTTGTACAGTGGAGGGCATTAGAAATACTATTTACGAATATGCTACAAAACAGGCCAGTAAAATTGAGAAGATGGAAGATGAGATGCGAAAAATGGGACAAGAACCTACAGTTTTATACGATCTTGTTGCAGAAGAAAGTGATGATGTAGATTCAGATTAAGGGTGAACACATGATAAGCAAGACAAACGGCCATTCTCATGGCCAGCACATATTACAAAGAGATACAAACATGGCTGTTGATTTTGTTACAAATAAAATACATTATTCAGCATTTTATTTAAATACATAGCAAAATAACAAAAATATGCAAACTTTTCAAGATATACACTTCTTTTCCAAATATATTATATTAACAGTATTAAGAATGTAAATACTGGGAGTTTCCCACCAGAAGTTGTTTTTTTAATTATTGCAGGACATATATACAGAAATATTTCGCCTTATAAAACATAAAATAAGAAGGAATTATGAATTAAGCTGGCGTATTTCAAAAACTTGCATATATATGGAATACGTTTATTGGGAAGAATTAAAAAAAACTATGCTAATTAAATACAGTGTATATATTTTTTTAATACAATGTCAATAAATATAGGACATGTAATTTAAGTTCACTAAATGTGATTTAATGTCATGTAGCCATCACTGAAAATTATGAAGAGTTGGTCTTCAAACAAAATAAAATATTTGTACGAAGAAGAAAGTGATGATGTAGATTCAGATTGAATGAGTGAACAAATGATTAGCAAGACAAACGGCCGTTCTCATGGCCAGTACATATTACAAAGAGATTCAAACATATTTGTTGATTTTGTTAGCAAATAAAATATATTATTCAGCTTTTTTTTTTAAATACATGGGAAATAAATAAAAATTTGCAAAGATATATGCGATGACATATATGCAATGCAGCAAATGAAACATAACGCAAGCTTCTGAGTGGTGATGGATTATGAAGATTTTCGAGATTATGAGAATTATAAATATAGGAAAATATATTTGAGTATACACACATCGATATAAAAAAAAAATCCAATAATCAATCCTTCCCGCACACAAGAGGAAATCACCTGTATACTAAATAAGAGTAATCTATATTATCTTACTCTTTCTCAATCAAGTCGAAAAATATTACTTAGATCTTAGAGTAGAATAAGTAACATCTGCTACATTTATTCACACAGACACAATATTAGTATGTTTGTTGGGATGTAAATACTGGGATTTCCCCGTAAAATGTTTTTATCAAACATTATAGACCATATATGCAGAAATATCTCGCATCATAAAACATAAAATAAGAAGGAATGATAAATTAAGATGGCGTATTCCTAATACTTGCATATGGAATACGTTAATTTGGAAGAATTTTACAAATTAAAAACACTGCTAATTGAAAACAATTTATATATTTTTCATAAAAAGTCAATACATATAGACCATCTAATTTATGTTCATTAAATGTGATTTATTTATGTAGGCCTACATGTAGCCATTGCTGAAAATTAGGAAGAGTTGGTTTTCAATCGGAATAAAATATTTGTAAAAAATTCATGGAAATAAAATCATTCAATGGATTCACTGAGACCATAATATGAGTGACTCGTGCAAAGTAAAGAGGTAAAACTAATCAATAGAAGTACACTGTGTATAATGACAGAATAATTTTGAATACAAATTTAGTAATCTATACCCCATAATGAAGCCAGATAACTTTTGTAGGCCCACGAGAAGATAACTTTGTCTGACGTGTTGTACTCCACCTCTGAGTTAATAATTTAAGCGAAGTTAGAACTGAATCTTTAGAAAGTAAATTTGTTAAATAGGCCCAGATATATTGAGTTAAATATATAATTCTTTAAATGCTTGATATTGGATTAAATCGTGATTTTGATGGACTCCTCCGCTGCCTAACAAACCAGAAGACAACTACTCGACACTTCACACCTCTCGATTTCACACCTGCCACGCGAGGAGAATTAGGGAGCACGTCAGCACTCATTGTATCTGCCAACAAGCATTAGCTTTAAAAGCCGAACATTAAAAAAATATTGTCATATTTGCTTCAGGCACTCTACCTCGATTAGCTATCAAGACTTACTTATTCCAAAGTATATAATGGCTACTTCAACTGAATTTCTTCAGACGCAGATACTACATTTAGATTCCATCTTCCAGAAAGCTTGTAACCAAGTACTAGTTTTAAACAATTTTCTGAGAGAACTACAAACACGCTATGACAGAGCGTCCAGAGATAACTTACGAACATATCGGTATGCTCTTAGACTACGACTTAGTACAGTGGAGGGCATTAGAAATACTATTTACGAATATGCTACAAAACAGGCCAGTAAAATTGAGAAGATGGAAGATGAGATGCGAAAAATGGGACAAGAACCTACAGTTTTATACGATCTTGTTGCAGAAGAAAGTGATGATGTAGATTCAGATTAAGGGTGAACACATGATAAGCAAGACGAACGGCTATTCTCATGGCCAGCACATATTACAAAGAGATTCAAACATGGCTGTTGATTTTGTTACAAATAAAATACATTATTCAGCATTTTATTTAAATACATAGCAAAATAACAAAAATATGCAAACTTTTCAAGATATACACTTCTTTTCCAAATATATTATATTAACAGTATTTAGAATGTAAATACTGGGAGTTTCCCACCAGAAGTTGTTTTTTTTAATTATTGCAGGACATATATACAGAAATATTTCGCCTTATGAAACATAAAATAAGAAGGAATTATGAATTAAGCTGGCGTATTTCAAAAACTTGCATATATATGGAATACGTTTATTGGGATGAATTAAAAAAAACTATGCTAATTAAATACAGTGTATATATTTTTTTAATACAAGGTCAATAAATATAGGACATGTAATTTAAGTTCACTAAATGTGATTTAATGTCATGTAGCCATCACTGAAAATTATGAAGAGTTGGTCTTCAAACAAAATAAAATATTTGTACGAAGAAGAAAGTGATGATGTAGATTCAGATTGAATGAGTGAACAAATGATTAGCAAGACAAACGGCCGTTCTCATGGCCAGTACATATTACAAAGAGATTCAAACATATTTGTTGATTTTGCTAGCAAATAAAATATATTATTCAGCTTTTTTTTTTAAATACATGGGAAATAAATAAAAATTTGCAAAGATATATGCGATGACATATATGCAATGCAACAAATGAAACATAACGCAAGCTTCTGAGTGGTGATGGATTATGAAGATTTTCGAGATTATGAGAAT
This sequence comes from Flabesymbios commensalis, assembly GCA_964017125.1. Classification (NCBI taxonomy): domain Eukaryota; kingdom Metazoa; phylum Annelida; class Polychaeta; order Terebellida; family Flabelligeridae; genus Flabesymbios; species Flabesymbios commensalis. The sequence goes on along the minus strand of OZ024909.1, from coordinate 52,527,570 downwards.
TATAAATATAGGAAAATATATTTGAGTATACACACATCGATATAAAAAAAAAATCCAATAATCAATCCTTCCCGCACACAAGAGGAAATCACCTGTATACTAAATAAGAGTAATCTATATTATCTTACTCTTTCTCAATCAAGTCAAAAAATACTACTTAGATCTTAGAGTAGAATAAGTAACATCTGCTACATCTATTCACACAGACACAATATTAGTATGTTTGTTGGGATGTAATTACTGGGATTTCCCCGTAAAATGTTTTTATCAAACATTATAGACCATATATGCAGAAATATCTCGCATCATAAAACATAAAATAAGAAGGAATGATAAATTAAGATGGCGTATTCCTAATACTTGCATATGGAATACGTTAATTTGGAAGAATTTTACAAATTAAAAACACTGCTAATTGAAAACAATTTATATATTTTTCATAAAAAGTCAATACATATAGACCATCTAATTTATGTTCATTAAATGTGATTTATTTATGTAGGCCTACATGTAGCCATTGCTGAAAATTAGGAAGAGTTGGTTTTCAATCAGAATAAAATATTTGTAAAAAATTCATGGAAATAAAATCATTAAATGGATTCACTGAGACCATAATATGAGTGACTCGTGCAAAGTAAAGAGGTAAAACTAATCAATAGAAGTACACTGTGTATAATGACAGAATAATTTTGAATACAAAGTTAGTAATCTATACCCCATAATGAAGCCAGATAACTTTTGTAGGCCCACGAGAAGATAACTTTGTCTGACGTGTTGTACTCCACCTCTGAGTTATTAATTTAAGCGAAGTTAGAACTGAATCTTTAGAAAGTAAATTTGTTAAATAGGCCCAGATATATTGAGTTAAATATATAATTCTTTAAATGCTTGATATTGGATTAAATCGTGATTTTGATGGACTCCTCCGCTGCCTAACAAACCAGAAGACAACTACTCGACACTTCACACCTCTCGAATTCACACCTGCCACGCGAGGAGAATTAGGGAGCACGTCAGCACTCATTCTATCTGCCAACAAGCATTAGCTTTAAAAGCCGAACATTAAAAAAATATTGTCATATTTGCTTCAGGCACTCTACCCTCGATTAGCTATCAAGACTTACTTATTCCAAAGTATATAATGGCTACTTCAACTGAATTTCTTCAGACGCAGATACTACATTTAGATTCCATCTTCCAGAAAGCTTGTATCCAAGTACTAGTTTTAAACAATGTTCTGAGAGAACTACAAACACGCTATGACAGAGCGTCCAGAGATAACTTACGAACATATAGGTATGCTCTTAGACTACGACTTTGTACAGTGGAGGGCATTAGAAATACTATTTACGAATATGCTACAAAACAGGCCAGTAAAATTGAGAAGATGGAAGATGAGATGCGAAAAATGGGACAAGAACCTACAGTTTTATACGATCTTGTTGCAGAAGAAAGTGATGATGTAGATTCAGATTAAGGGTGAACACATGATAAGCAAGACAAACGGCCATTCTCATGGCCAGCACATATTACAAAGAGATACAAACATGGCTGTTGATTTTGTTACAAATAAAATACATTATTCAGCATTTTATTTAAATACATAGCAAAATAACAAAAATATGCAAACTTTTCAAGATATACACTTCTTTTCCAAATATATTATATTAACAGTATTAAGAATGTAAATACTGGGAGTTTCCCACCAGAAGTTGTTTTTTTAATTATTGCAGGACATATATACAGAAATATTTCGCCTTATAAAACATAAAATAAGAAGGAATTATGAATTAAGCTGGCGTATTTCAAAAACTTGCATATATATGGAATACGTTTATTGGGAAGAATTAAAAAAAACTATGCTAATTAAATACAGTGTATATATTTTTTTAATACAATGTCAATAAATATAGGACATGTAATTTAAGTTCACTAAATGTGATTTAATGTCATGTAGCCATCACTGAAAATTATGAAGAGTTGGTCTTCAAACAAAATAAAATATTTGTACGAAGAAGAAAGTGATGATGTAGATTCAGATTGAATGAGTGAACAAATGATTAGCAAGACAAACGGCCGTTCTCATGGCCAGTACATATTACAAAGAGATTCAAACATATTTGTTGATTTTGTTAGCAAATAAAATATATTATTCAGCTTTTTTTTTTAAATACATGGGAAATAAATAAAAATTTGCAAAGATATATGCGATGACATATATGCAATGCAGCAAATGAAACATAACGCAAGCTTCTGAGTGGTGATGGATTATGAAGATTTTCGAGATTATGAGAATTATAAATATAGGAAAATATATTTGAGTATACACACATCGATATAAAAAAAAAATCCAATAATCAATCCTTCCCGCACACAAGAGGAAATCACCTGTATACTAAATAAGAGTAATCTATATTATCTTACTCTTTCTCAATCAAGTCGAAAAATATTACTTAGATCTTAGAGTAGAATAAGTAACATCTGCTACATTTATTCACACAGACACAATATTAGTATGTTTGTTGGGATGTAAATACTGGGATTTCCCCGTAAAATGTTTTTATCAAACATTATAGACCATATATGCAGAAATATCTCGCATCATAAAACATAAAATAAGAAGGAATGATAAATTAAGATGGCGTATTCCTAATACTTGCATATGGAATACGTTAATTTGGAAGAATTTTACAAATTAAAAACACTGCTAATTGAAAACAATTTATATATTTTTCATAAAAAGTCAATACATATAGACCATGTAATTTATGTTCATTAAATGTGATTTATTTATGTAGGCCTACATGTAGCCATTGCTGAAAATTAGGAAGAGTTGGTTTTCAATCGGAATAAAATATTTGTAAAAAATTCATGGAAATAAAATCATTAAATGGATTCACTGAGACCATAATATGAGTGACTCGTGCAAAGTAAAGAGGTAAAACTAATCAATAGAAGTACACTGTGTATAATGACAGAATAATTTTGAATACAATTTAGTAATCTATACCCCATAATGAAGCCAGATAACTTTTGTAGGCCCACGAGAAGATAACTTTGTCTGACGTGTTGTACTCCACCTCTGAGTTATTAATTTAAGCGAAGTTAGAACTGAATCTTTAGAAAGTAAATTTGTTAAATAGGCTCAGATATATTGAGTTAAATATATAATTCTTTAAATGCTTGATATTGGATTAAATCGTGATTTTGATGGACTCCTCCGCTGCCTAACAAACCAGAAGACAACTACTCGACACTTCACACCTCTCGAATTCACACCTGCCACGCGAGGAGAATTAGGGAGCACGTCAGCACTCATTCTATCTGCCAACAAGCATTAGCTTTAAAAGCCGAACATTAAAAAAATATTGTCATATTTGCTTCAGGCACTCTACCCTCGATTAGCTATCAAGACTTACTTATTCCAAAGTATATAATGGCTACTTCAACTGAATTTCTTCAGACGCAGATACTACATTTAGATTCCATCTTCCAGAAAGCTTGTAACCAAGTACTAGTTTTAAACAATTTTCTGAGAGAACTACAAACACGCTATGACAGAGCGTCCAGAGATAACTTACGAACATATCGGTATGCTCTTAGACTACGACTTTGTACAGTGGAGGGCATTAGAAATACTATTTACGAATATGCTACAAAACAGGCCAGTAAAATTGAGAAGATGGAAGATGAGATGCGAAAAATGGGACAAGAACCTACAGTTTTATACGATCTTGTTGCAGAAGAAAGTGATGATGTAGATTCAGATTAAGGGTGAACACATGATAAGCAAGACAAACGGCCATTCTCATGGCCAGCACATATTACAAAGAGATTCAAACATGGCTGTTGATTTTGTTACAAATAAAATACATTATTCAGCATTTTATTTAAATACATAGCAAAATAACAAAAATATGCAAACTTTTCAAGATATACACTTCTTTTCCAAATATATTATATTAACAGTATTTAGAATGTAAATACTGGGAGTTTCCCACCAGAAGTTGTTTTTTTTAATTATTGCAGGACATATATACAGAAATATTTCGCCTTATAAAACATAAAATAAGAAGGAATTATGAATTAAGCTGGCGTATTTCAAAAACTTGCATATATATGGAATACGTTTATTGGGAAGAATTAAAAAAAACTATGCTAATTAAATACAGTGTATATATTTTTTTAATACAAGGTCAATAAATATAGGACATGTAATTTAAGTTCACTAAATGTGATTTATTGTCATGTAGCCATCACTGAAAATAATGAAGAGTTGGTCTTCAAACAGAATAAAATATTTGTACGAAGAAGAAAGTGATGATGTAGATTCAGATTGAATGAGTGAACAAATGATTAGCAAGACAAACGGCCGTTCTCATGGCCAGTACATATTACAAAGAGATTCAAACATATTTGTTGATTTTGTTAGCAAATAAAATATATTATTCAGCTTTTTTTTTTAAATACATGGGAAATAAATAAAAATTTGCAAAGATATATGCGATGACATATATGCAATGCAACAAATGAAACATAACGCAAGCTTCTGAGTGGTGATGGATTATGAAGATTTTCGAGATTATGAGAATTATGAATATAGGAAAATATATTTGAGTATACACACATCGATATAAAAAAAAATCCAATAATCAATCCTTCCCGCACACAAGAGGAAATCACCTGTATACTAAATAAGAGTAATCTATATTATCTTACTCTTTCTCAATCAAGTCAAAAAATACTACTTAGATCTTAGAGTAGAATAAGTAACATCTGCTACATTTATTCACACATACACAATATTAGTATGTTTGTTGGGATGTAAATACTGGGATTTCCCCGTAAAATGTTTTTATCAAACATTATAGACCATATATGCAGAAATATCTCGCATCATAAAACATAAAATAAGAAGGAATGATAAATTAAGATGGCGTATTCCTAATACTTGCATATGGAATACGTTAATTTGGAAGAATTTTACAATTTAAAAACACTGCTAATTGAAAACAATTTATATATTTTTCATAAAAAGTCAATACATATAGACCATCTAATTTATGTTCATTAAATGTGATTTATTTATGTAGGCCTACATGTAGCCATTGCTGAAAATTAGGAAGAGTTGGTTTTCAATCGGAATAAAATATTTGTAAAAAATTCATGGAAATAAAATCATTCAATGGATTCACTGAGACCATAATATGAGTGACTCGTGCAAAGTAAAGAGGTAAAACTAATCAATAGAAGTACACTGTGTATAATGACAGAATAATTTTGAATACAAAGTTAGTAATCTATACCCCATAATGAAGCCAGATAACTTTTGTAGGCCCACGAGAAGATAACTTTGTCTGACGTGTTGTACTCCACCTCTGAGTTATAAATTTAAGCGAAGTTAGAACTGAATCTTTAGAAAGTAAATTTGTTAAATAGGCCCAGATATATTGAGTTAAATATATATTTCTTTAAATGCTTGATATTGGATTAAATCGTGATTTTGATGGACTCCTCCGCTGCCTAACAAACCAGAAGACAACTACTCGACACTTCACACCTCTCGAATTCACACCTGCCACGCGAGGAGAATTAGGGAGCACGTCAGCACTCATTCTATCTGCCAACAAGCATTAGCTTTAAAAGCCGAACATTAAAAAATTTTTGTCATATTTGCTTCAGGCACTCTACCCTCGATTAGCTATCAAGACTTACTTATTCCAAAGTATATAATGGCTACTTCAACTGAATTTCTTCAGACGCAGATACTACATTTAGATTCCATCTTCCAGAAAGCTTGTAACCAAGTACTAGTTTTAAACAATTTTCTGAGAGAACTACAAACACGCTATGACAGAGCGTCCAGAGATAACTTACGAACATATCGGTATGCTCTTAGACTACGACTTTGTACAGTGGAGGGCATTAGAAATACTATTTACGAATATGCTACAAAACAGGCCAGTAAAATTGAGAAGATGGAAGATGAGATGCGAAAAATGGGACAAGAACCTACAGTTTTATACGATCTTGTTGCAGAAGAAAGTGATGATGTAGATTCAGATTAAGGGTGAACACATGATAAGCAAGACAAACGGCCATTCTCATGGCCAGCACATATTACAAAGAGATTCCAACATGGCTGTTGATTTTGTTACAAATAAAATACATTATTCAGCATTTTATTTAAATACATAGCAAAATAACAAAAATATGCAAACTTTTCAAGATATACACTTCTTTTCCAAATATATTATATTAACAGTATTTAGAATGTAAATACTGGGAGTTTCCCACCAGAAGTTGTTTTTTTAATTATTGCAGGACATATATACAGAAATATTCCGCCTTATAAAACATAAAATAAGAAGGAATTATGAATTAAGCTGGCGTATTTCAAAAACTTGCATATATATGGAATACGTTTATTGGGAAGAATTAAAAAAAACTATGCTAATTAAATACAGTGTATATATTTTTTTAATACAAGGTCAATAAATATAGGACATGTAATTTAAGTTCACTAAATGTGATTTATTGTCATGTAGCCATCACTGAAAATTATGAAGAGTTGGTCTTCAAACAGAATAAAATATTTGTACGAAGAAGAAAGTGATGATGTAGATTCAGATTGAATGAGTGAACAAATGATTAGCAAGACAAACGGCCGTTCTCATGGCCAGTACATATTACAAAGAGATTCAAACATATTTGTTGATTTTGTTAGCAAATAAAATATATTATTCAGCTTTTTTTTTTAAATACATGGGAAATAAATAAAAATTTGCAAAGATATATGCGATGACATATATGCAATGCAACAAATGAAACATAACGCAAGCTTCTGAGTGGTGATGGATTATGAAGATTTTTGAGATTATGAGAATTATAAATATAGGAAAATATATTTGAGTATACACACATCGATATAAAAAAAAAATCCAATAATCAATCCTTCCCGCACACAAGAGGAAATCACCTGTATACTAAATAAGAGTAATCTATATTATCTCACTCTTTCTCAATCAAGTCGAAAAATATTACTTAGATCTTAGAGTAGAATAAGTAACATCTGCTACATTTATTCACACAGACACAATATTAGTATGTTTGTTGGGATGTAAATACTGGGATTTCCCCGTAAAATGTTTTTATCAAACATTATAGACCATATATGCAAAAATATCTCGCATCATAAAACATAAAATAAGAAGGAATGATAAATTAAGATGGCGTATTCCTAATACTTGCATATGGAATACGTTAATTTGGAAGAATTTTACAAATTAAAAACACTGCTAATTGCAAACAATTTATATATTTTTCATAAAAAGTCAATACATATAGACCATCTAATTTATGTTCATTAAATATGATTTATTTATGTAGGCCTACATGTAGCCATTGCTGAAAATTAGGAAGAGTTGGTTTTCAATCGGAATAAAATATTTGTAAAAAATTCATGGAAATAAAATCATTCAATGGATTCACTGAGACTATAATATGAGTGACTCGTGCAAAGTAAAGAGGTAAAACTAATCAATAGAAGTACACTGTGTATAATGACAGAATAATTTTGAATACAAAGTTAGTAATCTATACCCCATAATGAAGCCAGATAACTTGTGTAGGCCCACGAGAAGATAACTTTGTCTGACGTGTTGTACTCCACCTCTGAGTTATCAATTTAAGCAAAGCTAGAACTGAATCTTTAGAAAGTAAATTTGTTAAATAGGCCCAGATATATTGAGTTAAATATATAATTCTTTAAATGCTTGATATTGGATTAAATCGTGATTTTGATGGACTACTCCGCTGCCTAACAAACCAGAAGACAACTACTCGACACTTCACACCTCTCGAATTCACACCTGACACGCGAGGAGAATTAGGGAGCACGTCAGCACTCATTCTATCTGCCAACAAGCATTAGCTTTAAAAGCCGAACATTAAAAAAATATTGTCATATTTGCTTCAGGCACTCTACCCTCGATTAGCTATCAAGACTTACTTATTCCAAAGTATATAATGGCTACTTCAACTGAATTTCTTCAGACGCAGATACTACATTTAGATTCCATCTTCCAGAAAGCTTGTAACCAAGTACTAGTTTTAAACAATTTTCTGAGAGAACTACAAACACGCTATGACAGAGCGTCCAGAGATAACTTACGAACATATCGGTATGCTCTTAGACTACGACTTTGTACAGTGGAGGGCATTAGAAATACTATTTACGAATATGCTACAAAACAGGCCAGTAAAATTGAGAAGATGGAAGATGAGATGCGAAAAATGGGACAAGAACCTACAGTTTTATACGATCTTGTTGCAGAAGAAAGTGATGATGTAGATTCAGATTAAGGGTGAACACATGATTAGCAAGACAAACGGCCATTCTCATGGCCAGCACATATTACAAAGAGATTCAAACATGGCTGTTGATTTGGTTACAAATAAAATACATTATTCAGCATTTCATTTAAATACATAGGAAAATAACAAAAATATGCAAACTTTTCAAGATATACACTTCTTTTCCAAATATATTATATTAACAGTATTTAGAATGTAAACACTAGGAGTTTCCCACCAGAAGTTTTTTTTTTAATTATTACAGGACATATATACAGAAATATTTCGCCTTATAAAACATAAAATAAGAAGGAATTATGAATTAAGCTGGCGTATTTCTAAAACTTGCATATATATGGAAACGTTTATTGGGAAGAATTAAAAAAAACTATGCTAATTAAATACAGTGTATATATTTTTTTAATACAAGGTCAATAAATATAGGACATGTAATTTAAGTTCACTAAATGTGATTTATTGTCATGTAGCCATTACTGGAAATTATGAAGAAATAGTCTTCAAACGGAATAAAATATTTGTACGAAAGTGATGATGTAGATTCAGATTGAATGAGTGAACACATGATTAGCAAGACAAACGGCCATTCTCATGGCCAGTACATATTACAAAAAGATTCAAACATGTTTGTTGATTTTGCTAGCAAATAAAATATATTATTCAGCTTTTTTTTTAAATACATGAGAAATAAATAAATATTTGCAAAGATATATGCGATGACATATATGCAATGCAACAAATGAAACATAACGCAAGCTTCTGAGTGGTGATGGATTATGAAGATTTTCGAGATTATGAGAATTATAAATATAGAAAAATATATTTGAGTATACACAATCGATATTAAAAAAAAAAAATCCAATAATCAATCCTTCCCGCACACAAGAGGAAATCACCTGTATACTAAATAATAGTAATCTATATTATCTTACTCTTTCTCAATCAAGTCAAAAAATATTACTTAGATCTTAGAGTAAAATAAGTAACATCTGCTACATTAATTCACACAGACACAATATTAGTATGTTTGTAGGAATGTAAATACTAGGATTTCCCCGTAAAATGTTTTTATCAAACAGTATAGGCCATATATGCAGAAATATCTCGCATCATAAAACATAAAATAAGAAGGAATGATAAATTAAGATGGCGTATTCCTAATACTTGCATATGGAATACGTTAATTTGGAAGAATTTTACAAATTAAAAACACTGCTAATTGAAAACAATGTATATATTTTTTAATAAAAAGTCAATACATATAGACAATCTAATTTATGTTCATTAAATGTGATTTAAGTCTTTAGAAAGTAAATTTGTTAAATAGGCCCAGATATATTGAGTCAAATATATAAAGCGCTTTTCACTAGCGTCCCAGTGGACCAAGCCCTCAATGTTATAGAGCGTAAACTTAGACAAGACCTCACACTGCCTGATCGCTCAGAGCTCAACGTCGACCAGTTAATACACTTACTGGAATACTGTTTAACGACCACCTATTTTGTGTACGGGGGCGAATTTTACCAGCAAGTCCATGGAGCAGCGATGGGTTCTCCTGTCTCTCCCATTGTGGCTAATCTGTACATGGGACATTTTGAGTCCATTGCCCTATCTACTGCTCCCAGACCACCATCACTGTGGTTCCGCTATGTAGATGACACATTTTGTTCTCACGCATGAAGATGACGTTGACTCGTTGACATCACACATCAATAACATCGACGACCACATCCAGTTCACCACCGAACCAGAGACTCAAGGCAAACTACCATTCCTAGACCTATGTGTTACTGTCCAGGATGATACTTCCACCAAGATCACCATCTATAGGAAGCCCACGCACACCGACCAATACCTGAGCTTCAATTCCCACCATCCTTTGATTCACAAGAGGTCGGTGGTGCGTACTCTCACTACTCGAGCTCAGCTATATGTCACCACTGCTGAGGACCGCAAAGCCGAAATATCACATGTACGTAATGCCCTCCGAGCCAACAACTACAAGGAGTGGGCCCTGGACGTTCCACCTGCCAGAAGCAAGAAACAGGTCACTACCACAGACAAGACGACTACTAGATCCACTCGTCCGATGTTAGGACTCCCGTATATACAGGGCTTATCTGAGCAGCTGTCACGGACCTACCAGTCTCATGGAGTATACCTGTTCCATAAGCCTAGCAACACCATCCGTTCAATGCTCGTACACCATGTACACCCGAAGGACAAAACTTCCAAGGAGAAATTGTGCGGCACCATCTACAACATCACGTGTGACGACGACACCCTCCACACCTACATTGGGGAGACGAAGAGACCCCTCAGCGTTCGATTCAAGGAACATTGTAAGCTGGACAAACCGACTGGGGTAGGAGACCACTGTAATGCCACCGGTCACAGTGTCTCCATGGATAATTTGAGAGTCCTAGACAGAGAACAGGACTGGTTGAAACGCAAGGTGAAGGAGGCCATCCACATCAAGCAGAGAGTCCCTTCCATGAACAGAGACCAGGGCTACCAGCTGCCACCCATCTATAGTCAGATCATTCCGCGACCACCACCACCTGAGCCGAATCACCCACCCTGATCATTGCGTGATCAAGATCTGGAGGCAGATCGAAACGTCGCAATCGTTTCACCCTCAGTTCCAGAGTGAGTAAAATTTAACCACTTTCTACATCTAATTTATGTTCATTAAATGTGATTTATTTATGTAAGCCTACATGTAGCCATTGCTGAAAATTAGAAAGAGTTGGTTTTCAATCGGAATAAAATATTTGTAAAATATTCATGGAAATAAAATCATTCAATGGATTCACTGAGACCATAATATGAGTGACTCGTGCAAAGTAAAGAGGTCAAACTAATCAATAGAAGTACACTGTGTATAATGACAGTATAATTTTGAATACAAAGTTAGTAATCTATACCCCATAATGAAGCCAGATAACTTTTGTAGGTCCACGAGAAGATAACTTTGTCTGACGTGTTGTATTCCACCTCTGAGTTATTAATTTAAGCGAAGTTAGAACTGAATCTTTAGAAAGTAAAATTGTTAAATAGGCCCAGATATACTGAGTTACATATATAATTCTTTAAATGCTTGATATTAGATTAAATCGTGATTTTGATGGACTCCTCGGCTGCCTAACAAACCAGAAGTCATTTACTCGACACTTCACAACTTGCGTTTTCACACCTGACACGTGAGGAGAATTAGGGATCATGTCAGCACTTATTGTATCTGCCAACAAGCATTGGCTTAAAAAGCCGAACATTAAAAAATCGTCATATTTGCTTCAGGCACTCTACCTTCGATTAGCTATCAAGACATATTTCACATTATATAATGGCTACTTCAACTGAATTTCTTCAGACGCAGATACTACATTTAGATTCCATCTTCCAGAAAGCTTGTAATCAAGTACTAGTTTTAAACAATTTTCTGAGAGAACTACAAGCACGCTACGACAGAGCGTCCAGAGATAACTTACGAACATATCGGTATGCTCTTAGACTACGACTTTGTACAGTGGAGGGCATTAGAAATACTATTTAAGAATATGCTACAAAACAGGCCAGTAAAATTGAGAAGATGGAAGATGAGATGAGAAAAATGGGACAAGAACCTACAGTTTTATACGATCTTGTTGCAGAAGAAAGTGATGATGTAGATTCAGATTAAGGGTGAACACATGATTAGCAAGACAAACGGCCATTCTCATGGCCAGCACATATTACAAAGAGATTCAAACATGGCTGTTGATTTTGTTACAAATAAAATACATTATTCAGCATTTCATTTAAATACATAGCAAAATAACAAAAATATGCAAACTTTTCAAGATATACACTTCTTTTCAAAATATATTATATTAACAGTATTTAAAATGTAAATACTGGGAGTTTCACATCAGAAGTTGTTTTTTTATTTATTACAGGTCATATATACAGAAATATTTCGCTTTATAAAACATAAAATAAGAAGGAATTATAAATTAAGCTGGCGTATTTCTAAAACTTGCATATATGGAATACGTTTATTGGGAAGAATTAAAAAAAAACTATGCTAATTAAATACAGTGTATATATTTTTTTAATACAAGGTCAATAAATACAGGACATATAATTTAAGTTTACTAAATGTGATTTATTGTCATGTAGCCATCACTGAAAATTATGAAGAAATGGTCTTCAAACGGAATAAAATATTTGTACGAAGAAGAAAGTGATGATGTAGATTCAGATTGAATGAGTGAACACATGATTAGCAAGACAAACGGCCATTCTCATGGCCAGTACATATTACAAAAAGATTCAAACATGTTTGTTGATTTTGTTAGCAAATAAAATAAATTATTCAGCTTTTTTTTTAAATACATGGGAAATAAATAAAAAATTGCAAAGATATATGCGATGACATATATGCAATGCAACAAATGAAACATAACGCAAGCTTCTGATTGGTGATGGATTGTGAAGATTTTCGAGATTATGAGAATTATAAATATAGGAAAATATATTTGAATATACACACATCGATATAAAAAATAAAAATCCAATAATCAATCCTTCCCGCACACAAGAGGAAATCACCTGTATACTAAATAAGAGTAATCTATATTATCTTACTCTTTCTCAATCAAGTCAAAAAATATTACTTAGATCTTAGAGTAAAATGAGTAACATCTGCTACATTTATTCACACAGACACAATATTAGTATGTTTGTTGGAATGTAAATACTGGGATTTCCCCATAAAATGTTTTTATCAAACATTATAGGCCATATATGCAGAAATATCTCGCATCATAAAACATAAAATAAGAAGGAATGATAAATTGAGATGGCGTATTCCTAATACTTGCATATGGAATACGTTCATTTGGAAGAATTTTACAAATTAAAAACACTGCTAGTTGAAAAAAATGTATATATTTTTTAATAAAAAGTCAATACATATAGACCATCTAATTTATGTTCATTAAATGTGATTTATTTATGTAGGCCTACATGTAGCCATTGCTAAAAATTAGGAAGAGTTGGTTTTCAATCGGAATAAAATATTTGTAAAAAATTCATGGAAATAAAATCATTCAATGGATTCACTGAGACCATAATATGAGTGACTCGTGCAAAGTAGAGTGGTAAAACTAATCAATAGAAGTACACTGTGTATATTGACAAAATAATTGTGAATACAACGTTAGTAATCTATACCCCATAATGAAGCCAGATAACTTTTGTAGGCCCACGAGAGGATAACATTGCCTCACGTGTTGTACTCCACCTCTGAGTTATTATTTAAGCGAAGTTAGAACTGAATCTTTAGAAAGTAAATTTGTTAAATAGGCCCAGATATATTGAGTTAAGTATATAATTCCTAATGCTTGATATTGGATTAAATCGTAATTTTGTTGGACTCCTCCGCTGCCTAACAAACCAGAAGACAACTACTCGACACTTCACACCTCTCGAATTCACACCTGACACGCAAGGAGAATTAGGGATCATGTCAGCACTCATTGTATCTGCCAACAAGCATTGGCTTAAAAAGCCGAACATTAAAAAAATATTGTCATCTTGCTTCAGGCACTCTACCTTCGATTAGCTATCAAAACTTACTTATTCCAAAGTATATAATGGCTACTTCAACTGAATTTCTTCAGACGCAGATACTACATTTAGATTCCATCTTCCAGAAAGCTTGTAACCAAGTACTAGTTTTAAACAATTTTCTGAGAGAACTACAAGCACGCTATGACAGAGCGTCCAGAGATAAAATGGGACAAGAACCTACAGTTTTATACGATCTTGTTGCAGAAGAAAGTGATGATGTAGATTCAGATTAAGGGTGAACACATGATTAGCAAGACAAACGGCCATTCTCATGGCCAGTACATATGACAAAGAGATTCAAACATGGCTGTTGATTTTGTTACAAATAAAATACATTATTCAGCATTTTATTTAAATACATAGCAAAATAACAAAAATATGCAAACTTTTCAAGATATACGCTTTTTTTCCAAATATATTATATTAACAGTATTTAGAATGTAAATACTGGCAGTTTCCCACCAGAAGTTGTTTTTTTAATTATTACAGGACATATATACAGAAATATTTCGCTTTATAAAACATAAAATAAGAAGGAATTATAAATTAAGCTGGCGTATTTCTAAAACTTGCATATATATGGAATACGTTTATTGGGAAGAATTAAAAAAAAAAACTATGCTAATTAAATACAGTGTATATATTTTTTAATACAAGGTCAATAAATATAGGACATGTAATTTAAGTTCACTAAATGTGATTTATTGTCATGTAGCCATCACTGAAAATTATGAAGAAATGGTCTTCAAACGGAATAAAATATTTGTACGAAGAAGAAAGTGATGATGTAGATTCAGATTGAATGAGTGAACACATGATTAGCAAGACAAACGGCCATTCTCATGGCCAGTACATATTACAAAGAGATTCAAACATGTTTGTTGATTTTGTTAGCAAATAAAATATATTATTCAGCTTTTCTTTTAAATACATGGGAAATAAATAAAAAAATGCAAAGATATATGCGATGACATATTATATGCAATGCAACAAATGAAACATAACGCAAGCTTCTGAGTGGTGATGGATTATGAAGATTTTCGAGATTATGAGAATTATAAATATAGGAAAATATATTTGAGTATACACACATCGATATAAAAAAATAAAAATCCAATAATCAATCCTTCCCGCACACAAGAGGAAATCACCTGTATACTAGATAAGAGTAATCTATATTATCTTACTCTTTGTCAATCAAGTCAAAAAATATTACTTAGATCTTAGAGTAAAATAAGTAACATCTTCTACATTAATTCACACAGACACAATATTAGTATGTTTGTTGGAATGTAAATACTGGGATTTCCCCGTAAAATGTTTTTATCAAACATCATAGGCCATATATGCAGAAATATCTCACATCATAAAACATAAAATAAGAAGGAATGATAAATTAAGATGGCGTATTCCTAATACTTGCATATGGAATACGTTCATTTGGAAGAATTTTACAAATTAAAAACACTGCTAATTGAAAACGATGTATATATTTTTTAATAAAAAGTCAATACATATAGACCATCTAATTTATGTTCATTAAATGTGATTTATTTATGTAGGCCTACATGTAGCCATTGCTGAAAATTAGGAAGAGTTGGTTTTCAATCGGAATAAAATATTTTTAAACAATTCATGGAAATAAAATCATTCAATGGATTCACTGAGACCATAATATGAGTGACTCGTGCAAAGTAAAGAGGTCAAACTAATCAATAGAAGTAAACTGTGTATATTGTATAATGACAGAATATTTTTGAATACAAAGTTAGTAATCTATACCCCATAATGAAGCCAAATAACTTTTGTAGGTCCACGAGAAGATAACCTTGTCTGACGTGTTGTACTCCACCTCTGAGTTATTATTTAAGCGAAGTTAGAACTCAATCTTTAGATTTAATAAATATGTCTAGATATGTGAGTTAAATAAAGTATTATTTCAAATGTTTGATATTTTGATAAAGTCGTGATTTTGATGGACGCTGACTGACGAACCAGCGAATTGGCTTAAAAAGCCGAGCATTAAAAAAATATTGTCATATTTGCTTCAGGCACTCTACCTTCGATCAGCTATCAAGATTTACTTATGCCAAAGTAGATAATGGCTACTTCAACTTACGAACATATCAGTATGCTCTTAGACTACGACTTCGTACAGTGGAGAAATATTATTTACGAATATGCAGGCCCGTAAAATTGAGAAGATGGGAGATGTGATGAGCAAAACCATACAAAGAACTGCACAGCCCAGACCTTTGAATAATTTAAAGCACTGATATCTGCACAACCTGGATGACTGGCATTTATCTGGATCACAGCTATATATATGTGATTATTGATTTACAATTCAATACTGTAACAATGAAAGTTATGTCAAGTTTCAGAGGTCGAAATTGAATCATGTAGGCCTATGTCGCTAGACAAATTGCTATAAGTTAACAAAATGTTGTTCAGCATTTCATGTAGGCGTAAATATTAAAAAGATATAAATCTTTGTTTTCCAATATAGTATCAATACGAATGTATTGTGTGATTTGTATTTCCATTTACCAGCCCGTATTCCCGGCAAATTTAACCTTTTTACCGCCAAATTATTCAATCAGAATTTTCACCCACTTGAAATTGTGTCTCGCTGACGCGATCCACAACTTCAAGTGAGTGAAAATTATTCAGATTTGACAAAATGGAGGTCAACTGTTTTCATGTATTGCTGATTGATGTCATATTTTATCTATAACATGTTTAAAATGTGGTAATTAATGTGCAAATAAAAACTGAAAACCCTAATATATGCGGCACCGGCGGTTAAAGGGTTAACTCTATTATAAGCACACTTTAAGCTCAACATTTACACCACTTCCTTTGAAACATAATTTGTTGAAATAGTGTGCTAGTTATAAAAATGAAATGAAATGAATGGGGTTTTAGGGTACCTTTGTGCACATATAGGTTAAACTGGGCCAGGAGAACCCCTGAGGATGGTGAGATGAATGATATGACACTGCCTTCCAGACACAGAATTCGACATTCGAGCCCTGGCGGTCTGAGGTACGTGTTAGTTATAACTTCCTCAGTGTCCTTAAAATAGATGATAATTGTAACCGATTCATTAATGGTGCAAGTATGTTCTACATCTTGATGTGTATTACCTGTTCTAACAAAACATATTTGTTACAATTAATTACGGTATTTTTCCATTTTTCGTTGAAAAAGACAACATACAAAATAAACAAAAACAAAAAGGAACTCAAGACATAATGCGTTTTATTTTCATTCGTACGTCGTCTTGACATGGTAACATTGCCTGATCGCTCAGAGCTCAACGTCGACCAGTTAATACACTTACTGGAATACTGTTTAACGACCACCTATTTTGTGTACGGGGGCGAATTTTACCAGCAAGTCCATGGAGCAGCGATGGGTTCTCCTGTCTCTCCCATTGTGGCTAATCTGTACATGGGACATTTTGAGTCCATTGCCCTATCTACTGCTCCCAGACCACCATCACTGTGGTTCCGCTATGTAGATGACACATTTTGTTCTCACGCATGAGGATGACGTTGACTCGTTGACATCACACATCAATAACATCGACGACCACATCCAGTTCACCACCGAACAAGAGACTCAAGGCAAACTACCATTCCTAGACCTATGTGTTACTGTCCAGGATGATACTTCCACCAAGATCACCATCTATAGGAAGCCCACGCACACCGACCAATACCTGAACTTCAATTCCCACCATCCTTTGATTCACAAGAGGTCGGTGGTGCGTACTCTCACTACTCGAGCTCAGCTATATGTCACCACTGCTGAGGACCGCAAAGCCGAAATATCACATGTACGTAATGCCCTCCGAGCCAACAACTACAAGGAGTGGGCCCTGGACGTTCCACCTGCCAGAAGCAAGAAACAGGTCACTACCACAGACAAGACGACTACTAGATCCACTCGTCCGATGTTAGGACTCCCGTATATACAGGGCTTATCTGAGCAGCTGTCACGGACCTACCAGTCTCATGGAGTATACCTGTTCCATAAGCCTAGCAACACCACCCGTTCAATGCTCGTACACCATGTACACCCGAAGGACAAAACTTCCAAGGAGAAATTGTGCGGCACCATCTACAACATCACGTGTGACGACGACACCCTCCACACCTACATTGGGGAGACGAAGAGACCCCTCAGCGTTCGATTCAAGGAACATTGTAAGCTGGACAAACCGACTGGGGTAGGAGACCACTGTAATGCCACCGGTCACAGTGTCTCCATGGATAATTTGAGAGTCCTAGACAGAGAACAGGACTGGTTGAAACGCAAGGTGAAGGAGGCCATCCACATCAAGCAGAGAGCCCCTTCCATGAACAGAGACCAGGGCTACCAGCTGCCACCCATCTATAGTCAGATCATTCCGCGACCACCACCACCTGAGCCGAATCACCCACCCTGATCATTGCGTGATCAAGATCTGGAGGCAGATCGAAACGTCGCAATCGTTTCACCCTCAGTTCCAAAGTGAGTAAAATTTAACCACTCTCTACATCTAATTTATGTTCATTAAATGTGATTTATTTATGTAAGCCTACATGTAGCCATTGCTGAAAATTAGAAAGTGTTGGTTTTCAATCGGAATAAAATATTTGTAAAAAATTCATGGAAATAAAATCATTCAATGGATTCACTGAGACCATAATATGAGTGACTCGTGCAAAGTAAAGAGGTCAAACTAATCAATAGAAGTACACTGTGTATAATGACAGTATAATTTTGAATACAATGTTAGTAATCTATACCCCATAATGAAGCCAGATAACTTTTGTAGGTCCACGAGAAGATAACTTTGTCTGACGTGTTGTATTCCACCTCTGAGTTATTAATTTAAGCGAAGTTAGAACTGAATCTTTAGAAAGTAAAATTGTTAAATAGGCCCAGATATATTGAGTTACATATATAATTCTTTAAATGCTTGATATTAGATTAAATCGTGATTTTGATGGACTCCTCCGCTGCCTAACAAACCAGAAGACATTTACTCGACACTTCACACCTCTCGAATTCACACCTGACACGCGAGGAGAATTAGGGATCATGTCAGCACTCATTCTATCTGCCAACAAGCATTGGCTTAAAAAGCCGAACATTAAAAAATCGTCATATTTGCTTCAGGCACTCTACCTTCGATTAGCTATCAAAACTTACTTATTCTAAAGTATATAATGGCTACTTCAACTGAATTTCTTCAGACGCAGATACTACATTTAGATTCCATCTTCCAGAAAGCTTGTAACCAAGTACTAGTTTTAAACAATTTTCTGAGAGAACTACAAGCACGCTATGACAGAGCGTCCAGAGATAAAATGGGACAAGAACCTACAGTTTTATACGATCTTGTTGCAGAAGAAAGTGCTGATGTAGATTCAGATTAAGGGTGAACACATGATTAGCAAGACAAACGGCCATTCTCATGGCCAGTTCATATGACAAAGAGATTCAAACATGGCTGTTGATTTTGTTACAAATAAAATACATTATTCAGCATTTTATTTAAATACATAGCAAAATAACAAAAATATGCAAACTTTTCAAGATATACGCTTTTTTTCCAAATATATTATATTAACAGTATTTAGAATGTAAATACTGGCAGTTTCCCACCAGAAGTTGTTTTTTTAATTATTACAGGACATATATACAGAAATATTTCGCTTTATAAAACATAAAATAAGAAGGAATTATAAATTAAGCTGGCGTATTTCTAAAACTTGCATATATATGGAATACGTTTATTGGGAAGAATTAAAAAAAAAAACTATGCTAATTAAATACAGTGTATATATTTTTTAATACAAGGTCAATAAATATAGGACATGTAATTTAAGTTCACTAAATGTGATTTATTGTCATGTAGCCATCACTGAAAATTATGAAGAAATGGTCTTCAAACGGAATAAAATATTTGTACGAAGAAGAAAGTGATGATGTAGATTCAGATTGAATGAGTGAACACATGATTAGCAAGACAAACGGCCATTCTCATGGCCAGTACATATTACAAAGAGATTCAAACATGTTTGTTGATTTTGTTAGCAAATAAAATATATTATTCAGCTTTTCTTTTAAATACATGGGAAATAAATAAAAAATTGCAAAGATATATGCGATGACATATTATATGCAATGCAACAAATGAAACATAACGCAAGCTTCTGAGTGGTGATGGATTATGAAGATTTTCGAGATTATGAGAATTATAAATATAGGAAAATATATTTGAATATACACACATCGATATAAAAAATAAAAATCCAATAATCAATCCTTCCCGCACACAAGAGGAAATCACCTGTATACTAAATAAGAGTAATCTATGTTATCTTACTCTTTCTCAATCAAGTCAAAAAATATTACTTAGATCTTAGAGTAAAATAAGTAACATCTTCTACATTAATTCACACAGACACAATATTAGTATGTTTGTTGGAATGTAAATACTGGGATTTCCCCGTAAAATGTTTTTATCAAACATCATAGGCCATATATGCAGAAATATCTCGCATCATAAAACATAAAATAAGAAGGAATGATAAATTAAGATGGCGTATTCCTAATACTTGCATATGGAATACGTTCATTTGGAAGAATTTTACAAATTAAAAACACTGCTAATTGAAAAAGATGTATATATTTTTTAATAAAAAGTCAATACATATAGACCATCTAATTTATGTTCATTAAATGTGATTTATTTATGTAGGCCTACATGTAGCCATTGCTGAAAATTAGGAAGAGTTGGTTTTCAATCGGAATAAAATATTTTTAAACAATTCATGGAAATAAAATCATTCAATGGATTCACTGAGACCATAATATGAGTGACTTGTGCAAAGTAAAGAGGTCAAACTAATCAATAGAAGTAAACTGTGTATATTGTATAATGACAGAATATTTTTGAATACAAAGTTAGTAATCTATACCCCATAATGAAGCCAAATAACTTTTGTAGGTCCACGAGAAGATAACCTTGTCTGACGTGTTGTACTCCACCTCTGAGTTATTATTTAAGCGAAGTTAGAACTCAATCTTTAGATTTAATAAATATGTCTAGATATGTGAGTTAAATAAAGTATTATTTCAAATGTTTGATATTTTGATAAAGTCATGATTTTGATGGACTCCACCGCTGACTGACGAACCAGCGAATTGGCTTAAAAAGCCGAGCATTAAAAAAATATTGTCATATTTGCTTCAGGCACTTTACCTTCGATCAGCTATCAAGATTTACTATGCCAAAGTAGATAATGGCTACTTCAACTTACGAACATATCAGTATGCTCTTAGACTACGACTTCGTACAGTGGAGAAATATTATTTACGAATATGCAGGCCCGTAAAATTGAGAAGATGGGAGATGTGATGAGCAAAACCATACAAAGAACTGCACAGCCCAGACCTTTGAATAATTTAAAGCACTGATATCTGCACAACCTGGATGACTGGCATTTATCTGGATCACAGCCATATATATGTGATTATTGATTTACAATTCAATACTGTAACAATGAAAGTTATGTCAAGTTTCAGAGGTCGAAATTGAATCATGTAGGCCTATGTCGCTAGACAAATTGCTATAAGTTAACAAAATGTTGTTCAGCATTTCATGTAGGCGTAAATATTAAAAAGATATAAATCTTTGTTTTCCAATATAGTATCAATACGAATGTATTGTGTGATTTGTATTTCCATTTACCAGCCCGTATTCCCGGCAAATTTAACCCTTTTACCGCCAAATTATTCAATCAGAATTTTCACCCACTTGAAATTGTGTCTCGCTGACGCGATCCACAACTTCATGTGAGTGAAAATTATTCAGATTTGACAAAATGGAGGTCAACTGTTTTCATGTATTGCTGATTGATGTCATATTTTATCTATAACATGTTTAAAATGTGGTAATTAATGTGCAAATAAAAACTGAAAACCCTAATATATGCGGCACCGGCGGTTAAAGGGTTAACTCTATTATAAGCACACTTTAAGCTCAACATTTACACCACTTCCTTTGAAACATAATTTGTTGCAATAGTGTGCTAGTTATAAAAATGAAATGAAATGAATGGGGTTTTAGGGTACCTTTGTGCACATATAGGTTAAACTGGGCCAGGAGAACCCCTGAGGATGGTGAGATGAATGATATGACACTGCCTTCCAGACACAGAATTCGACATTCGAGCCCTGGCGGTCTGAGGTACGTGTTAGTTATAACTTCCTCAGTATCTTTAAAATAGATGATAATTGTAACCGATTCATTCATGGTGCAAGTATGTTCTACATCTTGATGTGTATTACCTGTTCTAACAAAACATATTTGTTACGATTAATTACGTTTTTTTTCCATTTTTCGTTGAAAAAGACAACATACAAAATAAACAAAAACAAAAAGGAACTCAAGACATAATGCGTTTTATTTTTATTCGTACGTCGTCTTGACATGGTAACATTGTACTATTAGTTTGGGGTCACTGTGTGACGTCCGGTGGTGTATTACCCCCCCCCCCCCCAGTCTCCCATCCGACACTTGAGGTCCATATCCGGACACTTCGCATGAAGCCGGAGCCACCCAGGATTCTCTGTTTATATAATGACTCAAATGTTGCCATGGTTATAGCTTTATGAGTATGTAGGTTATAAATTAAAAGGCCTACAACAAACAAATATCTCGGCAAGGCCGTTGAGTCAATGTTGTTTTAATGTTGACCACCGTCGACGAGTCTGACCTAACATTAAACCAATATTGCTGCAATGTTATGTGTGAGAGAAAAACATTTCGTCATCTAAGCACAACTGAATTAGTTTTCTGACCAGATTGAAGGACATTCAGGACATGACAGTGCCTGTTGAAAACATATCCCAAAACAAACATAGATAAAACGTCAATTTATTTGAGCGTAATAACAAAAATTATGTGAATCGCCTTTATCTAATATGATTACATAGAATATAATTTAAAGAAATCTTATACTTATTTCAATGATACTTTTTGATGAGATGACAATACCATATGTGACTGTGACATATACTTCATATGTAAAGGCGATGAAACCAAAATATCATTCAAATCAATAACATAGATGACTTCTTATATGAATAAAATCAGTTCTGTAATTTATTATGGTAAAAATTAAAAAATTAAAAAATCTATTAGAGCTCGTTTCAAGGATTCCCACAAGTAGCTTTCGTTTGTCCTGTAAATTAAAAGTAACACCGAATCAGTCGATCATAAACTTTAAACACTTTTAATGAGTAATTTACCAAATTAATCCCAGCAAACATCAGACACTGAGCCCAATGTTAGTCAAATTTGTATTCATCGTCTGCGATGCTGAGCCAACATTAGGCCAATATTGGGTGAGACTCTCATGTTGGCTGGGGCAACAACAGGTTATCATGATTATGTGGCTGATATGGCGCCATCTTGAAAATTCAACTCTTACATGTATATCACATTCTAATGACCCAATATTTGAAAGCTTAATTAGAGATAACAACTCCTCACCAAAGCAGGTTACCAAGTGAATAGCTCGATCCTATGTAATGTGAAAGATAAACGACATATCAACGGATTAAACGTATATATTAATTATCTAAAACAAAGGGAAATACGAGACGGGTGGGTGAATCATGGTATTCAAGAATACATTTATCAAAAACTAACTGTTGCTTAATTAATTCTCCTTCGCTTGAGAGTAATAATATCAGGGGCGGATGCACGAGGGTGGCTGTGGTGGTTGGAAACCTCCCACTGGATGGCCCAGATTTAAAAAATGAGAACAACTTTGATTACACGCCTATTTTTAGGGTACATCATCAACTTCCCTATAATATAACGCATCGAAATGGGACGGAACACACATGAGAAGCCGTTCAAAGTGCAAATATATTGGGGGAGAACCTCCAACCCCCTTCCCTCTTTGGTTGTCATTATGCTGTGGCGAATTAATGTATATAATAAAACCACTACTTTTCCCAAATCTGTTTACCATGTTGTGCACGCTCCACATGAGCTAGAGATGCACGCCTTTGCTCCTCTAGCTGTTCCGTTGTACACCAGCCTGTTGAATGTACACCGTCCATACCTCTGGCCATAGCTGGCAAAGGACGAGGCATTAAAGGCAGCGCCACCTGGGGAATGTAAGATTCAAGGCGATGCTGAAGCAATGACGTCAGTTCCGGTAAGATGTGCGCGAGGTCATGCTCTTCTGTGGGGTCATCTTAAAAGAGCAAGAAAAACAAAATATGTTTAAAAGACACGTGCTACATCTTGTCCGGTTAACCTTTCACCCATAAAGTTATATCTGATTGACATTTTTACTCACTTGAAGTTGTGTCTCGCTGACGCGATCCATAACTTCAAGTGAGTAAAATTTATTAGGAATAATTTTGTCAAATGGAAAACCAAGTATGTTTTAATCTTGGTGATGGAAGATATGTTCTACCCGTAAAAAGTAGTATTCAAAGTGATAATCAAAATAATTGAATACTATTTTCATAAGCACTTCAAAAGATGGAAATAACTCCGGGTCTCCACACCTAGGACATGTATGAGCAGTGAATTGTTCATGCTGTCACCAGCGCCCCACCCACGAGACCGTCAGGTCGACCTCTCGTGCCGACAGGGAGAGATTGCTCTGGTCACAGAATGTGGATTTTTATGTCACAGTAAATGTGGAGCCAGAAAGAAAATAACTATAATATTTCAACCAAACCTTCAATATTAAATAGCCTGGGTCGACGATCGTTGACATGTGCCTGAGCTATCTTCCTTTTAGTTTTCTGGTTCTGTTGGACATCAGATGGATTCTCTCCGGTCACTGCCAGTTTGTACACAGAGCAAGCCGTATCATTACCATCATCCGTGTCACTGCACATCTCTGACGGCTTCACCCATTCTACAGGCTCATCAGAATCCATAGCTCCAGCAAATCCAACAGTTAACTTATATTTACCATATCTGCGTGGATAGGATATTAAGCCCACATTAACTACAGAAATACAAATCGTTATTAATTTTATCTAAATTGATGTTTAAAACAACCCGATTACGATAAGGTTTTTTTTGTAAATGAGCTGTTTGCCTAAGTTACGCTGCAGTACACCATGCTCTCTCAGATTACCTAAAATAGAATAATGCTAAGCCATAATTTTGACAATCAATGCACACTGAGAATAATCATTGGAAGATATTTTTTGTGAGAATAATGGCATATTCGATTATTTTAGCACATAAAAGGATTATTGCATGTCAGGTATAATATTGTTATTTCAGCCTCTCACGCAGAAACTGCTAATTTGAAAAAATAAGCAGTACCCAGAAAACATGAGACATTGACACAATGTTGACTTGAAACCCTTTAACCGCCAAATTATTCAGTTTGAATTTTCACCCACTTGAAGTTGTGTCTCGCTGACGCGACCCACAACTTCAAGTGAGTGAAAATTATTCAGATTTGACAAAATGGAGGTCAGCTGTTTTCAAATATTGCTGATTGGTGTCACATTTCATCTTTAACATGTTTAAAAGGTGGTACTTAATGTGCTAATAGAACACGAAAGCCCAAATATATGCGGCACCGGCGGTTAAAGGGTTAAAGGACCAACGTCTACGACGCTGGCCCAACAATAAGTCAATATTGTGTCAATGTCTCATGTTTGCTGGGCTAGGCATACTGCTGTTTTCCTTGCACGGCAATATAAAGTACATGATTTTTGACCTGATGGCTGCACGTCCGGATATGGGAGGTGCGAGGTCACTGTAGATATCCAGATTACAGACAATCTCCTGACGAGCACTGGCACCTCCGTCTTTAATCATGGTCCACTGGTCCACACCATCCATAACAGCTCCACCGCATTCTGGTAAGTCAATATAATGTAGCAATTTGTATGGGGTGCATCGTTATTAATTTATTTATTAACATGTTTAATGATAATGGTATAGGCCGCTATACATACTACTCTCCAAATGGTTCAAGCACAATAGACTATCTGATCTTTAATGAAAATAACATAATCAGCAAATTTGACGTTCTACCGAAATTGGTAGAATCAGATCATTGTCCCATACAATTCAATATTTCCAACACTAAACTCGATTGCAACCCCTTAAAAATAGACACCTGTGTAAATGACACATCATCTCGGTCTAATGTTTTTATATGGCAAGACGAGAAAAGGGAAGAATATCAAATAGCTCTACGGAATGAGCAGGCATGTCATGCATTTGAGGAAATGCTGTGTGCCGCCACCGAGGGGTGTAATACTGACACTCTATGTGACATGTTCAATGGTATGCTAGAAATTGTAATTTCGCCATTATTCCCAGCGAGGAAACATATTTCGAAGGAAAGGAAGTGCACGCAAAATAATTTCCCCTCTAACCCTTGGTATGATAAAGAATGTAAATCCTTGAAGTATGTTGTTAATAATATCGCTAAGCATAGAGACTTTAACGCACAGCAAGACGAATATAATATACTGTTACGACAATATAAGCAATTAATCCAAAGAAAGAAAAGACAATACCAGCAAGCCAAACTTAGTGAGCTGGAAAATATGAGAACAGAAGATCCTAATTCTTACTGGAAATTCTGGAAATCCTTAAATCCTAGAAATGTCACTACAGGGCCTACCTTGGAAGACTTTGTGAACTATTTTGAACAACAAGTCTACCCACCCCATGTGGATTATTTTGACTATGAACACATGAATAATATTATAAAGCAAGTTACGTCATTCCAACATAATGTAGAGCACGATAAATCCAATATGACACAGTTCCTAAACAGTCCCATAACTGCGGAAGAAATTAAAAAGGCGATTCAAAAGTTAAAATGCAAGAAAGCAGCGGGTGTAGATGGTATTTCTGCCGAATTTTACAAATATGGATGTAATGAGCTCTTGCCAGCATTAGAATTGTTGTTCAATACCATTCTTACCAATGGAGAATATCCATCTAGATGGGCTACCGGTATAATCCACCCGGTCCACAAAAAGGGGGACCATGGCGTTCCAGATAATTACAGAAAAATCACAGTCATGCCGTGTATTGGGAAACTATTTGAATCTATACTTAATAACAGACTCTCATTTAAAAACGAAGTATGTAATGATAATGATCCCTATCAAGCTGGTTTTAAAACCAATTCGCAAACTACGGACAATATATTCATACTATGTGCCATCATAGATAAACAAAGGTGTCTTTCTAAACCCCTGTATACATGCTTTGTCGATTTCACAAAAGCATTTGACTATATTGATAGAACAGCATTATACTACAAATTGTTGAACACGGGAATAGACGGCAATTTGCTAAACATAATAAAAAGCATGTTTTCTAAAGCAGAGTGCCGTGTAAAATGGGACTCGCGTATCAGTGATATATTAAAAAGCGAATTTGGGGTTCTACAAGGCGGTATGCTCAGTCCCAAACTATTCACGGAATTTTTACAAGACATATCCGCATCATTTGACCAAGATCAAGGTATCGCTGTGGACACCTTACTAATGGTATATCTGTTATTTGCAGATGACCTTGTCCTTTTTTCAGAATCTGCCGAGGGATTACAAAAACAGCTAACTGCCCTGTATTCATATGCTTCCCTATGGTATATCATAGTTAGCATTCCTAAAACAAAAGTTCTTATCTTTAATGAACGTTACACAACAGCATGCGGAAGCTTCCACTATGGTGATAACATTATAGAAAAGGCTGAACA
The DNA here is from genome assembly GCA_964017125.1 of Flabesymbios commensalis. NCBI lineage: Eukaryota > Metazoa > Annelida > Polychaeta > Terebellida > Flabelligeridae > Flabesymbios > Flabesymbios commensalis. The sequence continues at coordinate 52,499,800 of OZ024909.1, read as the reverse complement.
ATATAAATACCTTGGTGTAGTGTATAGCATCAAGTCCGCTAATAACGTGTTAAAAGAAACTTTTTCTCATCTTGCTTCCCAAGCTGGGAAAGCAATCTTTGCTCTACGTAAACAGTCCCGTCCTGTGGTCGGTAAATTGTCACCCACTATTGCGTTCAAAGTATTTGATTGCCAAATATTGCCCATACTAAAATATGGAAGTGATATATGGTATACAGGCGATGATGTTAACGATCTGGAAAAAATCCATCTAAAATTTATTAAATCCACACTTGGCGTTAGAAAGCAAACACCTACTCCTGCAATATATGGGGACACGGGTCGATTTCCACTGATCATCCGGCAACACATAAAAGCTGTAAAATATTGGTGTAGAATTCTAAAATTATCTCGGAGCCATCCAGTCAGAAATACCTACAATATGCTACTTGAGCTAGATGCCATTGGCTTCATGAACTGGTGTTCCCGTATTCGCTCTGTCCTCGAACGAACCGGGCTTGATCAAACTTGGGAATCACAGAATATTGGGGATACAAATAAATATATATGCATTAGTAAAAAAATATTTCTGTGTTGAACCATATATCTTGCACATAAGGGGGAACCACCTCATAACAGCAATGGCGAGATATCGAATGAGCTCACATGATCTAAATATAGAAAGAGGACGATTCAATAATCCAATCACTCCAAAAAATCAGCGAATATGCACAAGGTGTCAATTAAACGAAATTGACGATGAAATACATCTTCTTCTCCACTGTTGCGCTATGAAGAATGAACGCGAAATCTTGTATGATTCTGTAGCCGCAATTATCAATATACAACCCACAAATGAAATGTTTCTAGGAATTATGACATCTAGAGACATAACAGTGGTGAAGTCACTAGCGCAATTTATTTATGGTTGCTTTAAACAAATTAAGGGCTAAAACTACTGAGTATAATAAATCTGTCACCTGTCGCTATATTATTCATATTATCATGCCCTCATGATCTGACTTGGGTATTACCACATATCAAGACGGTTGTTGCTCTCGGATCTTATTATTTGGCTTTTTGGGGCCGGTTAGGGACGTTTCCGTCGCCTTTGTTATCAGACGAGGTGGGGCCTTATGGAGGATTTCAGAGTTGCTAAGTCAACTGATTTTCTCCATGAGGTCGGGAATGTTTTTCTTCGATTGTAACTCCGAGTATGTGGTTCTAACTAGGTCGTGATTGAAACAGTATGAATTAAACAATATAGTGAATTCTAAAAAAGGCTTAATGTTTTTGTGCGAGGGCCATGTCCTGTGTGAATTGCACAAATAATTTTTAACCGCCATTACTACTGTTCTTACATCGTTAAGTTTGCACCACTAGTCAATCTCAGGGAATCTCCGCGCTCATAGCGACTGTGCTTGCGTGGTCACATGACACGGAGCTACCTGTTTATGCCATATTTATTATACTTGCATGATATTATATTTAATTTTAAAAAATACCATATAATTTTTACCATTGGCTTATTGCATACTCCAGAGACTGTAGCATAATCATGCACTTGTATATATTTTAGGTTTCTACGCTTTCCAGAGTGTCTTTTTTGCTACTATATATAATTAGTATGTCATACGCAGTAGCTATTTTATCTCTGGTTTTGGTGCGGGAAACAAAATGATAGACCTCTATGTTATCTTGGCAATGCCTTTTAATTCATTTTTAGTAGTAGTCATTTATATTATCGAAATACCCAGTTTTTATTTTGGCAATGCCACTTAACATGATTTTAGTTGTATATGGCATACCATGTATATTATCATATGATTTTAACAAACTAACAATCTTGTATATACATGTACATATATCTCTTTCATTTCTATGACAAATAAGTCTGTAATGACTTTTCTTTTCTGTCAATAAAATATCTGTCTGTCTGTCTGTATAGGGTTACATTATGGACAATAAAGTTCAATTACTCCGCAGATGTGTAGCCAAGATAAAAATGACTTAAATCTGGATAAAACCGTGGGCCTTGTCGTTATGTTTATGAGTAGCTAAGGTGGGCCTTAACAGTTGCCAGTGCATGATATAGCAATCATTCTGTAGTATAGCGCTAAATCCTAACATTAGGTATCTTACCAGGTGTAAGACCAGCAGCTGTCAATAAAGTGGGGAACCAATCAGTGATGTGAAACAGTCTGAAAGCAAAACAATAATATTAAATGCCATTAAAACTAGAAAGAGTTGTTCGGAAATGAACACGAAAACAGCCCTTCGTTATCGCCAGTCGGCCATTTTAAATTTGATATAGATCAGCAAACTATCAAGGTTTATTTTATATTACCGCTTTAGCTATTATGCATGATTTCCGAGAAACTGAGAAAAAACAATTGAAAATGACAGCCAGTTGGCCATTTTGGATTTTATTTCTGCTAAATTTGTCATGGGTTATATTTGTGTGAGTCCCCACATATATTGCATATTGTTCTAAATGCTTGGTCCAGAAATTTTGCTTTGTTTTTGAGCTACGTAAATATCACAAAATTATTCAAATTCAAAACGGACATTTTAAAATAGTTTTCTCCCAAAAGTTAGTTGGCTGACATTGCTGTCCTTATTTATCAAATAAAAAGATCTGCTGGAAACTTTTTCCTGAAACGCGCTAACGAGTATTTCTTTGTTAGTGGCCCTAGTAATTAAAGGGTTGATTATATGGGAATCAAAATGTCACCAAATATTCCCCGGTGGTATGTGATGGTTATGTAAAGTATGAGGGAGCAGAAGCTCATAGATCAGCTAACATGCAAATTTCCGCGATAATGAGGAAAAACAAATTAAAAAGGCCGACTGGCGGCCATTTTGGATTTTATTAGTTCGAAATTTGTCATGGGTTATCCTTTTGTTTTATATTCATGGTCCAGCTATTTTGCTTTTTTTTTAGTTACGTAAATATTACAAAATTACTCAAATGCAAAATGGCCGCTAAACGGCCGCTAAAAGTAAATCAGGTCATTGGCTGACATAACTGAGCATATTTGCCAAATTAAAAGAAGATCTGATAGAAAAAAATTCCTGAAACGCGCTAACGAGCATTTCTTTGATAGTGGCCATAGTAATTAAAGGGTTGGTGATATGGGGATCAAAATGTCACCAAAACAATTCCACACTGGTATGGAATAGCTATGTGAAGTATGAGGAAGCAGAAGTTATAATTTGTTACGCTTTCACAAAAATAGTAATATTGTGACCTGTTTTTTTCAAAAGCAAATTTTCGAATCCGTCAGCCGAAGTGTCGTATGTGCCCCTCAAATAAGTGGCATATACGATACTCTGGCTGATAGGAGTCGATATTATTCTCATTCTGACATCATACTGCAACAAAACTGTTCATAAATTCTGTTATCTTTCACAACACTAGTATGTGGACATAATTAGTTTTTGAATTATCACATAATTTATTATGTAGACATACCCATTATGTGTGTAGCCTTTGGTGGTGATGACACCACCTGTCACCACAGTGGCTGACCGTGTGCCACCTTCCCATAGTGTCAGCTTAGCCCCACGTAATGGCCAGTTATTGCCCCCGAACATAGGCTGACCACCATTCTGAAGGAGTCACACATGTGATAAAGTGACATTATATTTAAAAAATTGTCCTGTAAACATGGCAAAAGCATTGTTTTTGTGACATAGCTGTATTTCTGGAACGCCAAAAGAATATAACGTTGTGGTGGTATTAAAAGGGATAAACAAATAAATTTAAAACTCATACCATTTATGTAAAGTTGTCAATATTTTCCTACATGTATCTAGAACTGTAATTCCACGCTTTTCATTGTTTTTAATTTACAAAGTACATTGTCATTAATTAATTAATCATACACATTTTGGATGATCTTAAAAATAAATCTGCACACATTAGTTGGCTCAATTTTGGGTAGTACAAACCGTGGTGATAATATTCATATACGATCATTATCTTGTAATGAATAAAACTTCACTTACATCAGAAAAAAATACAACAATTGCATCATCAAACAGTTTGGTCACCTTCAACGTGTTCGTAATATCTCCAATACTTTCATCCATGGCCGACACCATAGCTAGAAAAATGAGACAAGGAGGTGTCAGGCATATTATTATGATTATAGCATGTACACTATATATTTTTGGCCCATTTGTTTTATTCTGAAGGTGGAATTTTATCTCAATTGGAAGGCATAATTAACCAAATATCACAGAAAACAAGGCGTTATAATCATATTTAGTGTTCGTCCATAAGAAGCAAATTGAAGTCAGCCGATGTCACCGGTTATTGTGCATGCAGAAGTTTCATGTTTAGTAACCTGATCAACCTCGCCCTCAGCACATTTAAATTTTCACCCACTTGAAGTTGTATCTCGCTACCGCGACCCACAACCTCAAGTTGTACAATTAAATTACAGGCAAACAGCAGTAACTGTTTTTCCCAAGTAGTCATTTGTTTGTAATCAGTAGAACGGTACTAAATATAGCATATACAATTGAACACGTTTAGTCATAATCGAGTCGTGCTATAAAGATTTCCCTTGGAAACAAAACGACGGAGGCTAACACTAAATATTCCCATTTCGCATACAAAATTACTTTTTTATTTATTTTTAGATGAGTCACATTTTTAGTACAAAATTACCTAAGTATTTTTTTCTTGTTTCGTCTTCAATATCGCTGTACAAATGAAGATACTTCTTTTGTGCCTATGATGAGAAATGGTCACAAAATCTTCACATTCTGGCATAATGTTCATACAATATTAGAAATAAGTAAAAAAAGAAATAATATTACGTTTATTGCATAGGCTATAGACATATATTCTTACTGAAATAAAATTGAAATCATCTCTCATACTTAGCATGCTCATACTTGGCATTTCCCATCCAAAACTTTATTTTTTATTTTTGTCGCGAATATAATCACTACGAAAATGGATACAGTCAAATAATGCGTAACCGTAACTGGATTGCAGCCGGAATTCTAAGAATATTAATATATCAAGTACGGAGATTGAAAGCGTCAATATGTATAGGCCTAATACTGTTATGAAACCAAGAGGCAGTAACTACATACTTGAAAAGTGAGCTGTTACTGCTTTTGGCTTTAAATGACATAATACCTGTACAGGATAGTGTGGCATGTCATAGCTGATGAACAGGAACAGAGGCGTGTCTGGATCATGTGTCCTGATGATCTCTTTACTCCTCTCATTATGCAGATCCTGGCACGTAAATATACATTAAGAGTAGTGCTAAAAGCTATACATTTACACAATTCATAGTACCTTTTTTTAGTTTACAGAGCACAATCATGCGTAGACTTTCAAAACATACATTATATTGAAACGTATTTTGAAAAAAATAATAAAATCACTCCCACTATGCCTTGAACCATTTGCTAACCAATATGTTTCCGGAATTGTATAGTAGTCAGCAGTACACAAAAACAGTACACAAAAATAATAAAACCTAAGATTTGCTGTGATGTCTGTTGGTTTAATCATAGCGTGAGGTTTCAACGAGGTCACATGTCACAATGGAGACAGTAAAACTAATTAGTCACATTGCGTAAAATATAAGTGATAACTAGAAAGATGTTCAGGGAACAAGACCCACCTGGCTATGACACTGACAGAATCGGTGTGCGGCGCCGGGTTAACCTAACTGTGGAGAACTCAATTGAACACGGTGTAAAATGGCGGGCAAAATGTTATGTCGTCTAACGGATTTTATTGTTATTGATACTATTGCTATTTATGCTATATGTGAATATATCTCCTTAATCCTTTAACCGCCAAATTATTCATTTTTAATTTTCAGTCACTTGAAATTGTGTCTCGCTGACGCGATCCACAACTTCAAGTGAGTGAAAATTATTCATATTTGACAAAATGGAGGTCAACTGTTTTCAAATATTGCTGCTAGATGTCATATTTTTTTTTACATGTTTAAAATGTGGTACTTAATGTGCTAATAAAAAATGAAAACCCGAATATATGCGACACCGGCAGTTAAAGGGTTAACCTTACAACGCTGACATAATTTGGTATAAACCATAAAGGCCAAAGGGTTTTTTCAATTTGAAATCATCATAAATATCTTAGTTAGCTCTTCCCGCTTCAGTTGAATACCTATGTTATGGGTCTACAGCCATTATAAATATAATACTTCAAAAGTTCAGAATCTGACGTCTGTAGATCGTAGACGTCAGATTCTGAAACAATCAGAATATTTTATAAATCATGTTGACTTACCAAAGTGTACTGCCCTGTAGCATTCACTACCACTACATCCCCTGATCTCATATCAAGAGCACCTGAAATGAAACGAGATATTTTCGTAAAAACTGGTAAATTGCCGATGACTCAGCTCAATACAAACGTCTAAAGGCGCCCTGTTTATCACCGATATATGCAGTGTAAAATTTATCACCAATACATCTAGTGTAAAATTTACAGTGTAATTAATATTGGCCACGTTGGTGATCGTACGTAGGCCTACATGTAGCCAATACATAATGACAGAAAAAGTTGCGGGCTCGCTAGTTTCAGTTAAAAGATATTTTCTGGAAAAGCAAATCGGATGTTGTTATCACCCGCATGGAACGGTTAATAGACCTATATGATCCTGAATTCTCCAAGTGATCGATCACCTGACAATGTAGACAGTTGAACCATTATTTGAGTCATCGGGATAAACATCACAAGACAATAGTTGGGTCATATTTGGTAATTCCGTGACCGTTGTTTCCGAAGGATGGTTTTATGATTGACTTTCCTTCTATGGACAATAAGTAAAAATATATAGCCCCCATACGCCTCTTAAAAGTGTGGACGGATTTTCTAAGAGGCTACAATTCAAAATGGCCGCCAAAATGTAATAAAAAATAATTAATTTCCATTGATTTAACGCATAGGTATGTGTAATTTATGGTTTATATGATTTTGGGTCGGGGAATTTATTTCGAGATCTTTTAACCTATGTTTCACCCACAAATACAAAATAGACGCCGTTTTGTTTTATTTATGAAATAACCTTGTTTCACCATCTATTATACTAGTAGGCCTATGTGTAATTTATGGTTTATATCTGATTTAGGTCAAGAACGTCATTTCTTGTGTGATTAAGATAATTTTGACCTATATTTTACCCACAAATCCAAGATGGCCAAAGTCTTGTTTTATTTATGAAATAATCTTGTCATTCCACTTAGATAATATGTGTGATTTATCGTTTCCAGGTAATTTTGTTCGAGAAATAAATTTTTGGTTATGTTAGATAACTCGACCAATATTTCAAACACAGATCCAAGATGGCCGCCATTTTCTTAATGTTGACTGACGATATCATGTCTATTGTCCTATAATCTAGCGGTTTACAGAATACCTTATATTTTATGTCTCAACCAGGGAGTTGTCCTGTGAATCACAATGGTGTCCACTGCCGGCTGTAATGGCCGATTATACTTTTTCAACATGAGCTAGGCTAAAATTAGGCCTACATGAGCCACGAGACGGGTTCGGTTGTCACAGCTGATAGTGGGCATTATTAATTTTTTACCGGGATGACATGGCTTGGAAAAATTTAATAGTAACCAATATCGTAGAATATAAAACAATAGTGGGGGTTATTAGTCTCCCAATATAGTCTACGTCTACGATATTTGTTTTTTATTACCTAAATAAAGTTAATGTGCGGTTTTACCCCCTTGACAGCTCATTATGGGGGTGTTACGGCCGTTGAATGCTGTGCAGCATCAATCAATTAGTCCACAACAACCATTCAAGTGAAACTGTAACCACCTCGACATTATCTATTGATGTAAGATTGAGTTACTCTCAACTACTAGTACTCTGGGGACTATTCGATCTGAGGATAGCGGCTGAGTGAATTTCAGCATTAAATTGCCAAGCAAAACGCAAGTGCTTATCACTGAAAACAAGATTATCATGCTTATAATATTTTATTTTATTCAAAAATGTAATATTCCTTGACTAATCCATGCCATATGATATAGGCATGGGTAGATGAAAGGCTATAGAGAGGGACATGGCGCGGAGCTTTGCCAATGTCGCTGCCTGCCGTGCGGTTTCGAATGCCGCTTGGTGCAGGATTTTCAGAGAAATATCATGTTTCTCCCCTCTCAATATTGAGACATTGTTTCGATGTTGTGTCCTTGGGCAAGGCACTTAACCCTCAAATGATTCACTTGACTCAGCTGAAAATGAGTACCTAGTAGGGCAGAGATGGCAATGTGTATGATAAGTTAAATGCGCCGAAATGGCTGCAGGACTGTATGCTCTGCGTGAAGTTGAGATGGCACATGACTGAACAGGTCCAGTGACCAGGGGGTAATGTAAAAGTCGGATGAAATACTTGATATCAGACTATAAACCTGCACCTTTTTACCTTTTTAGGCTATCCCGGGTGAAAAGTAAAATATAAAAGTAAAACAAAATAATAATGTAGCCTATATTAATGAGATGTATTATGACTGCAAATATGTTTTCCACAACAACCAAAACATTTAAAAAAACATTGTGTGTCTATGTGATTCCGACATAGCAATGGTTGAACGATTTAAATAGCCTAAATATAACAGAGCTATAATCATTGTCAGCTATTGATAAAATCAATAAGCCACTGAATGTCATGGTTAGTCCCCAGATCCAGTAACCCAACCACATCCCAGTTCTTACTCTCATACAGGTAAATGTATTTGCTAGAAGATGAGTGCACCTGTGTAATTTTAGATGTGGGATTCGTGGTGTGAATATCACTGAAAACAGTTATTTTATGTTTATTGTAATTTGATTGTCTTACCATTTGATTGTCTTGGATTACATTGGCTAATATTATGCTGAATAATAAAAGCTATATGTTCACCTTATCGTGATCCCTTCCACAATAACTTCATTTAAAAAATATGAATACTATATCCTGAAATAAATCGTAAATAATTTCCACTATTGCCTTACATTTCATTATATTTCACTTTCCAAGCCATTTCATTTCCGGTATAGGATACATTAAATTTAAAATCGTATTATTATTGCTCGACATCAGCTGTGATAACCCCTCTGGCGGCTAATCTAGGCATAGTTTTAGACTAGCTCATGTTGAGAAAATATAACCGGTTATGTCGGCATTAGGCACCACTGTGATTCACAGTGACAATACCCAAATATCGTTTTTATTGGACTCTACTTCGTTATAAATGACAAACATAGAAAATACAAGTTTGTTTCATTTTAGATAAGAAAGATACATCACAATTCAAATATTGGGCGGAGAGGTAGCCTATCCTTCCCCCTGTAAATAAAAAATATTTTGTTTATTAAAGCATATTGCGAAAATAAACTACATTCAGGGAGCGACAATAAAGTAAGTCGCTATTTAATTATGTATGAACATTAGGCCCTATATGGTTACCAACATAATATAATATGTTTTCTTTCTAGTAATAGTGACTATCTACAATGTTGTCTTGAATTTATGCGTGAAATATTGGTCACATTATTTAAAGACACAAGAAGTGAATTTCTGGCTCACAAGTCGCTCACAGTGGCTCACAAGATCACATAGAAACAATAAATTACACACATCTAGATGGTAAACAAAGACTACTTTCCATTAATGAAAAACGGCGGCCATCTAGGATTTGTAGATAAAATAAAATCTCCAGAAATGAATTTCTCGACCTAAAATCACATAGAAACCATAAATTACACTATGTGGTAAGTCAATGGAAATTCAATTTTGTCATTACATTTTGAATTTATGGCTTTTAGAAATTCCGCCCACACTTTTGAGAGAGGCATGTGGGCTATTTTTTTACTTATTGTCTATACAAGGCAAATCAACCCTAAAACCATCCTTCGGAATTTACGGTAACGGAATTATCAAATATGACCCAACTACAACATACATTGATATGAGCGTTACCCACCCGAAGTTCAGCATACACCTGCGACGCAAATCAACTCGACCAAACAAACTGTACAACAGTCCTGTTTTTATCCCGTTTCATTCAGTTTTCCCAGCTTTCGTTCCACATTACAATCAGTGGGAAATACTTAATCCATGAGAAGTTGAACACTGACCTGAGAGATGTAATTTGTGTAAGCTTATTGTATAAATTGGTTAAATGTAATATTTGCAAAAAACAGTTTTGTAATGGTGGCCATCTCGGAAATGGCTACTCTATTACCAGATTATGCTGAAAATTAAAATGATGATAGGCCTGCTATAATAGAAACATCGTGCTAATTATTGTAAATATTTTGTTTTTGACCTTAAACTCGTTTTGAACTTAGGCCTTGGTAACAGCTACTATTCTTATAAAATCATTATAATATATTACCGAGGAGCGGGTACGGGGTAGACTGTGGTCAGCACTTAAATCGCCTCTCGCTTTCCTGTTTCTTTTGCTCACTTTATCCCGCCATCTGACAATTTTATAGACAGGTAGGAAATCTCATAATTGTGCTTATTTTAAAATTCTAGAGGCATTTTGTCGGAAAAGTGCAGAAATCCTTTTTTTTACACAATTCGAGTGTGCTGTATTCAAATCTGGTGTATGACAAAATTTCACTCAGTATATCAATGGTTACTTTAATCAATTAATGGGTTTACAAAGGGACGTCATAATTACATTAAGAGATTTACCACATGCTATAAAGGCTAACGTCCAAAATATTTCTATGAAATTGATGGGTCGTTGGCGGAAGAACAGAAAAGAGTGGTTGCCAAATTTCATAAAAATAGGTTGAAAATTGACTCAGAGAAATGAACACAAATTAAGCTCTACTGGTAGGCCTACAGGCTATCTTTACAAGTACGCGCACATTACAAGTAGGTTACCAGTAAGCAAGATCACATGATTTATTTATCCACGTTGTCTCACTTAGAAACAATTATAATAGGCTAGTCTCCACAGCGACTGAGAACTGGCAACTGATATGCATACTCAACTCGACAGGGTTTTCTTCTGACACAGCAAGTTGAGTTGAATCGTGTCTCAATATGTGTGACGGGCTAATTTAAGAGTATCTTATCTGAATACGCAGCTGTCTATGACGCATGTGTTTCTCTCACAAATTATGTAATTTTACTGCTAACCATGATGGGTTTAAATATGATACTTATACTTTGACAGCCAGGCCCAGGCTTTCGTGCATGTTGCATAGGGAAGACGTCGCACCATATACGGGCCGTCATTGCCGCTGGAGGTGTACATGCTACTGCACACACAAGAGGTAAGTGGGTCGCACTATACAACGTGGGTCACGGGTTGCAGCTAGTTATAAAATCAAATTTAGTTGGGAACATTTGTTCTTCGTTACAAGATGTCTGATCGACACTGCATTTTTTATTGAGATATTGTTGTCTTAAATTCATTACAATTGTGTGACTATGTTACTTATGTGTGACTATGCTACTTATCTGAAGACTTAGTATAAAATGATAACATATCAGTTAAACCTACTTCGCATCGACATGTGAGCAATAAATATGATTCTATGCATTGTGTTCTTGTGTGTATTATTACACAGAGCCACAGTCCACACAATGAGTATCTACAAAAGACAAACAACAAACAAATAACACAAAACACGATTAGGAGGGAGGATTTGTTTAATTTGGGCAATAAGGATGTGTATGTTAGGAACCTACTATTGTAAGCACTGCATGACAAACGTTCTCAGCGGCTGTGTAATATTGCCTTGAAAAGATGAACATCATGCAGTAACTGCTTACAAATCGGCTTAACAGATAACGGTGTTTGCGTTTGCACGACAAAATTGCAATAATTGATGACGATAGGTGTATAACAGCTATATTGCTAGAAGACTGCACATCGCCCATATTTGACATATTGACATTCCACAAGTAGATGCTGGTGTATCTTATAATAATCAGGAAGACCTAAATATTATATTTTGTATACATATAAACAGACTAAACTGGGCCAAACCTCCTGAGGATGGCGAGATGAATCAGATGCCACTGCCCTCCAGACACAGGTTTCGAAATTCGCCTAATGTGCACATGGAATGACAGATGAAAGGCCTGGTCAAATTCACTCAGACCTGGTGAATAACCACAACATCAAAAGGAGACTGCGATTTTTTGCCGTCGACAGCGTGGTGCCTTATGGATACCAACAACCTGATGTTCACAGTGGATTACCGCTTTAAATCGAGACCCGATTTTTCTCTCTTCTTCTCATGAAACTTCAGACAGTGAAATCCGTGTTAAAGACATGCCCTCTCCAAGCTCCTTGTCCACATTTGTGCAACATATTATCCATCAAACGCTAAGTTAAATCAATAAAATTGTCACCCACCAGAAGTTGTGGGTCGCGGTCAAGTGAGTGCAAATTATCCATATTTGTTTAATTTTATCCCAAACATTCGCAAATCTTTTATATTTAAACACGTATTTCATTCCGATTAACACTATACAGTGCTAATAAAACGGTTTAAAAACGACAATTTAGTCGTTCTTATCACAAAGGTTATAGTAATTATGGGACATAATGATTTGATGATCGCGTCTCACACCTCAAATTAAAGGTATATAATCACTGATTGGGCCTAGTCACAGTCATTATAATATCAATTCATTGGAATACAATCCTACCATCTAATTTTGTGTATGTTTTTTTCAAAGTGTCTAAACTTGTATGTGGCAATAATTATATTTTCTATTGGGTGATTGACAGTAAATACAATAAATCCATTAATATAAATCTTGAGTAGAAAATTCTCAAATTAAAATACAAATATCATATTATATTTTCACGAATGTGATATTCTTCTTAAAAAATGTCCTATAACATAGAGACAAACTTGTGTTTCATCATGAAAAACTTGCCTCACGCCCAATGAATGCAACATGTACATATGCTTCAAAGAGGAAGACAAACAGCAGTGACGGCTTACTTTTCAAGTGAATATTTATAACCGCTTGTCTTTGCACGAGAGTATCGAGTTGTGCCTGCAGATACGTTGCAACATTTTATTAAGTTGTTTAGTTATGCAAGTTTTCGATTGACATTTGAAAAGAGTCGCGAATAAAGTGTTTTTGCCATGAATCATGGTTTTATGATTTTGAATCCGGTGCAGCCTAGACTTCACCATTTACAGTTTGCTCAACTAGAACAGGTGGTTCTTCCTTAATTTCTTCATCAGCTGTGACAATGTTTTCTTTGTCCAACACTTCCACCTTTTGTAAAAACACAATTTACTAAAATTGTTATATAAATATGCACGTATCAATGAAAATAAATAATTGCTGATATAGTTTACAATGTAACTTCTGAAACTGTTCTATATGGTAAATATTATTCCATAAATGTGAACAATGTTTCCGAGCAGAATTGTGTTCCTACACAAATTAAATCTAATTATACAATGCTAATTATATGTATAGTATCACTGGCAAGTATAGTTATTCTAATTATTTTAAAGCATTTCATACTTTACATAAATTTACACCATTTTCTATGTTATCATATTATCCACTGTATAATACAATGTATTGTTCATTTTTAATGACACATAAGTCTACACAGACTTTCTTTAGTCAATAAATATCTATCTATTTATCTACAATATTTACAGTTTGCTCAGATAGAACAGGTGGTTCTTCCTTAATTTCTCCATCAGCTGTGACAATGTTTTCTTCGTCCAATACTTCCTCCTTTTGTAAAAACACAATTTACTAAAATTGTTATATAAATTCGCACGTATTAATAAAAATAAATAATTGCTGATATAGTTTACAACGTAATTTCGTAAACTGTTCTATGTGGTATATATTACTCCAAAAATGTGTATTAACCCTTTGACCGCCGGTGCATAATATATTCAGGCTTTCATTTTTTATTAGCATATTATGTACCACCTTTTAAACATGTTAAAGATAAAATGTGACACCAATCAGCAAGATATGAAAAGAGTTGACCTCCATTTTGTCAAATCTGAATATTTTTCACTCACTTCAAGTTGTTGATCGCGCCAGCGAGACACAACTTCAATTGGGTGAAAATTCAAATTGAATAATTTGGCGGTGAAAGGGTTAATTAACATTTCGTTTTCGTAATCTCGTTTCATAAAGAGTAGTTCAAGAGATCAATATATGCATTGAAATCATAATTCCTAACACAACATTATTAACTGAGTAGTTATCATCAAGAATATTTTCAGTATTTTCAAGCAGGAATGCTTCGTTGATTGAGAACTGAATAATGTAAAGGTAAGAGAAAACCAATCCCCTCTCTTCCACTTACCTGACAAACGCGATTTAATGGCGGATACTGAGGGCGCCTTCTGACGGCAGACTCTTCACCTAAACAGTGTAAAATAATACAGTATTCCGTGACGGATCCAAGGGGGTGGTTTAAACCCCCCTAGAAAAAATTTATAATCTTATCTAGGGGTGTCTTTATGGACTGGTTATACACTGAGGGACAAACAGTGCCCAATATATGCATCAGATTGCAGGGGAATTTCAACCCCCCCCCCCGTCAGTGAAAAGCTAGATCCGCCCCTGGTGACACAAATGATGTTATCTCGTATATTAGCTAATAATGACAATATTTATCAGCGTGACTCGATTTTCTATTTTTGATTAAAACACTTAATGTGGTATGGACATAATTACAGGATAACTATGTTTTCTGCTTATATAATACGGAGATTTACTTAACTATATTGGGCCTATACAAGACTCCATGTATATAATATTGTATATGAAAGGATGTATGGACTGCTACATCATTAGATACAAATTTGTTCAAATAATAATTGGCAAACAGAATATTGCAGTTTCACCGCTGGTAATCAGGTAATAATCATGAAATTCTGAGAGGAATTGTCTTCCTATACTAATTTAATCTAATTATACAATGCTAATTAAATGCATAGTATCACTAGAATGTATAGTTACTTTAATTATTTTAAAGTATTTTATACTTGTACATATATTTACACCATTTTATATTATATCATATTATGCATTGCATAATATAATGTATTATAACGACGCCTAAGTCTACACTTACTTTCTTTCGTCAATAAATATCTATCTATCTATCCATCTACAATAGTTCGTCCTACCTAGATTATTGTTAGACCTCATTGAATAATTCAACGAATGACTACCCCGTTTTCTAACCTGTCTTTAGGTTTTCTTGTTTCATGGCTCTCAAATCAATTTTGTAGCTCCTCTTTCTTAACGTGAAGTTCAATTTGCCTTGAACATTCTTCTGAAATTCCCTCTCTATTCTATCTGATGAAATCTATGAAAATAAACACATTGTGGCAACTTTAAAAGCATTGATCGATATTTTTTTAATGTTATTATTATTTATTTATTTATTTAACTTTGCTTTTGTGTGAAAAATTGAACAATTATGCTATTGAAAAATCAATGAAGAGTAAATGTAACATCTCACTTTCTGTCGTTTGTTTTTGTTATTTATTTTATATTCATGCCACTCGTCTTGCTTATCTTGAAAGTACCATCGCCAGCAGGTAGAGAAGTTATACATATCCGGTGCTGTAACTGATGACTTGGTTGCTAGGCGACGCACGCTACCAATATTAGCCAGACCTTCCACAATAGTCATATCATCAAAATCCACTTGCCTTATTCTACACACAGAAATATATATATACAGTATACATAATTGATACATTGATTGAAAATACATTTATAGTATTTAAATCCGAGATAGGCTAATAGTGATAATATAAACTGATAATATTGTTAGCATTGTCTAATATTTCTTAAAACAATAATGCAAATTTCACAGCTAAAACTATAATGATTAGCGACGGTGTTTACTTTAAACTCGCGAATAGTAAGCCTATTATTAATTTAAACACGGATGTTGAAATTGCTAAATTAAACAGCAATGTGCATTTGGACGGCTTTAGGACAGAAGTGAGGTTGCTCAATGTGGTCATTTGTGAACAGTCGGGGATAATAATGTATAATAAATCAACATATAAATCGAATGGCTATCACAGCTTCTTATTAACCAAGATTCCTTTTTAGTAGATGTATTGTGCTGTTTCCGTTGTAATATGACGTTATTGTAACACATTGTAACACATCGTAACACCGTATAACATCTAATTATTCATCTTATCTTCTGAGTAGATGATGATATTTACAATAAGCAAATCAATCCCTTACATCTTTGGTTTTAGAGGATTCCCAAGAAAACAGCAGTCTTGAGCCGGATCGGAGTAGTTTAGCTCTAAATCTTCTATTTCGTTATTGGAGAAGTTGGTCCAATCGCCACCAACCTCCATGTATTGCCAAAGATATTGCTTTTCTGTGTAATAAATTCAAATAAAGAAATAGAAAATAGCATCGTTTTATTTTCGCGTCGAAATGCTGGTGTCGTACTGCTGAAACTTCAAATGAGTGTCAATAATTTTGCTTGTTTCATTAAACGACCTTTTTACCACAAAGTGTAGCTGATGTAAATGTTACACGGGTACAATTGAAAACCCCCCACATTATTCAAACTTATAAATCAAAGTGTATAATATTTTGGCGGATATCGTGTACGAACTATTTACAAACTGATTATATAAAACAAGCATAATTACGTCAGTCACAACTATGATCTCAATGAATAGTTTTTGAGTATATTTAAATAACATGTTGTGAACATGTTTAAGGTAGAGCGTGTGTTCAGTCAGCAGGGAGCTTAACAATACATCGCATCCGACTTAACAATTCGAAATAATTTCCATCCACTTGATGATCAGACAGAGGAAATTTCAATTAGATAAGTATTTTATTAAATTAGTTGTGCCCCTTTCACTGCTACTAGAATATTAAATTATCAATACCTGCATGGACATTCTTGCATTCTGAACCGCTCTTGCATTTCCCGCTCAGATTGATTGAACATATTTCCAGCTCCACACTCTGTGTTTTAGTGCAGTTACTAGAAGTGTCTTTTGCCGTTGCAGGCGTTGTAGACATTGCAGGTGTTGCAGACGTTGCAGGCATTGCAGACGTTGTAGGCGTTGCAGACGACGTGACAGGCAATCCAGGCTTTCCAGGAGTTGTCTCAGCTACAATTGCGGCTGGCAAGTAAGCTGAACTTGCATTCCACACTGATTTTGATCTGAATAGTGCATGGTATGTTTAAATTGGGAATACATAATTTGAGACATAATGAGTTTAAGTGTGAGACTGTATATGCTTCATAAGGCATAAGTCGACCTGCTTATTTCAATTTTCAAGAGCAGAAAATTTGAATAGATCATATCACCATCTTCCCATTTTTATCGTTATTTTTTTTATTCTCAGTATCGCATGTATACGCTAATTATGTGATACTGATAATATTATAAACTAAACATTGCTCTCGCTCCTTATTATGCTCGATTATGCTTAACAATTATCAACAAATACAAATAATGTAGCTCAGCTTTAGGTTTTGGGTCATAGTAGCTTTTAAATATCGATGTGAATGTATTTCATTTGTGATGATAAATTGGTCTCTTACATTTGATGGGGATTTGCAGTTTCGTCGTCTTCACTAACTCTCTCCATCATTACCTGAAGTTCACACAAGGTGGAGGCATGACTAGTCTCAGTATCTATGCCATATCGCATCAGTATTTCACGTGGTTGATCATCCAGTATATCATGAGATCTCAAACACCTGTCTCCATATGTACACGTGCCCTCAATATAGAACTTACACACATGAAGTGCATGACATTTCTTCCCATTTGGACTCTTGCAGCCAATCTTGGTGTTGTAGTAGCGGCATACCATGGGGGTGGTTGGCTTACTTCGGTTATGCTTGAACACAACCTGGTATTGAAAGTACAATAAATTAAATCATTTATTAATTTACTATTTCCGCCGTTTAAGGTTGAAAAATAAGTAGTTACTGCTATTTGCCTTTTCAGAATAGATAAAAATTTGATGTCTCTCCAAGAATAAATGATTCGTCTATGTATGTTACCCATATTTTCAGCAATGTTTATATTTTTTTTCTTAATTTGTAAGTGTTTGCAAACTTTGAGGATTTGAAATGGGTTATTCAAATAATTTTATAATCAAATAATAATATCCTGCAAACTTACCTTGAGCTTTTCTCCGTTAAGGTTACCCAGACCATGTTCACGAAGCAACACTAAATTATGATTGCTGTCAAAACTGTGTCCGTAGCAGCATCCCGTCTCTTGGAACTCACAGAGACTTATCAAGTGGAACTTGCAGATATGAATCTTCTTACATTCCAGATTGTGACAGCCCTGCTTCGTGCTGTGATTTTCACACACTTTCAGTTTAGTGTACACTGTGACTACAGTCACTGGGCTAGGGTATGACAGAGAAAATATATCGTTGTGTTTTTCCAGAATCTCGAACAAGCCTCCGTTTTCTTGAATCAGCTTATTCAAAGCGACATTTATGTCCACCTTCTCTTGCAGCTGATCAAAAGTGAGTCTCCCTTCACCTATAATATAAACCGAGGCTGTATGTATAGAGCTGTGTATTATACTGGTAATTAAATCAATGCAATACAATCATGTTACTGTAATCATGGTAATAGGCTACATGACGATGTAAGTAGGCCTACAGATTCTGTCACATCTTCTACTGTTAAACATGTTAAACTAAGATAGATTTAATCCCATATTCCATGACTGTAAATGAGCATTAAGCTTATAGATAAAAACAACATAATAACAAAAATGTGAGGTAAGTAGTTTCTCACACAGGGGTATGTTATGTTTAGGGACTTTAAGAAAGCATTTGACGAGTGTGATTGTCCTACACGACTGGTAATGAATGATCTTTATCGCTAATTTATGTCTGGCTTAGTGCAGGCGATATCGGCACATAGGCGCGAGTCATAGTTTAAGTTTGAAAGTGGTTCATGTACTCAATCCTGACTATAAGTGTACATTCGACGTCAATACACACCGTCACATAGTAAGTTCAATAGCGCCTGAACGTGTTGAGCGCTGTCTGTGTAGTTTGGCAAAAAGGAAAAGTCCCCTCCGCAGTAAGGATTGCCAGAAGTGTTATAATTTCTGCCATCAACACTCATTAAAGCTTGAGATGGTTCAGGTATCTACAAATATATGTTGTAGACTGGTAAAACAAATAACGTTATATAACACAAATTGAAACTACAGTCTGTTTCACCAGATTCTGGGAGTAGCCATTTTCCAATTTGCTCTGTCGCTCTTTAACAAAATTTAACACATTTTTTTCGGATGATTTTTTCATCTTCCCCCAGCATCTTTGAATATTTAGTGGATTTTTTTCGTGTGTTGGCAAAGTTAGACCATTTGGCATGTAACAAATGTACAAAATTACAGCTCTCTTTAACACCACTGCCGTGAAACAATAATTATATTACATGCCAAATGGTCTAACTTCCAAAATACAAAATTGCACCAAAGTTTCAGGAGTGTTAGGGGCAGATCAAAAATTGATCCGAGAAACAAAATGTTAAAAAATTTCAAAGAGCGACCGAGCAAATTGGAAAAAGGCTACTCCCAGGATCTGGTGAAACATACTGTAGACAGGTATATTAATTATTATTAACATTGTATGATGATAGAAGCCCGTAACAATGACAAGCACCTGACTGAATTATACATGTGATTTTGTAAATCAATCCAAGAAAATATTAATCATTCTTTCAAACGTGTTTCGCCTTTATAATTTGGTATATATGTATCATGTGTATGGTATGGTTAGTTATGGGATTTATGGTTATGGTAGTGGTTGTGGTAGGCGTTTGGCGATATTTTTGTAGCACCATGCAATAGCCAATCTATTCCAAAGATTATAATTACCCACCGACAGAATAGCTCAATAGCGAAGACGTTTGGATGGCGGTTGATGTATCCGAAGTGAAAATTTGAAGTGAAAATAATAACTAAAAATAAATTAAGTTATGTTGACATTTGAATTAGGTCCAGGTCACTTTTATTAATCTAATGGTAATTTAATATTACATATTTATTATGATACAAGTAGGAAAATATTACAAGCATATTAATATGCATAACAGGCGCATTGTAGATTAGGCATCCTATTTTTAATGGAAAAAAAACAAAGCTTACATGTACATCATGAGAGGGTTGTCCAAGCTGCTTCCTCTGAATACAGTCTGCAGATATTCCAAGATTGGCAATAAGGAAGTCCATCATTTTATTCGTTTCATTTCTTTCCCCAATTTGGCGTGAAGCATACTTTTGTGATTGTGCACCTGGAGGGAGCAGACTTTGTCGGTAATCCATATCATTTGGAAACGCTCTATCTGTGCTGTACTGTCTGTCATGGTTGTCCTCTAAGGTAGACCTTGGTGAACTTTGTGGCCATTGATTCCATCTACTGCTCATATTCCTGTTTTCTTCGATGTTCTCATTGTACAGGCTGTTTTTACGTGTATTACATCGATCCTGACAATCAAACCATTGTGCCATGCAGCTCTCATCCCTGGGAAACTCATCACATTCTCCGCAATTATCTTTATTTTGATTATAATGGTGATGCCGACGCTTGGGTGACCTGTACACCTGTCGCCCACGACCGCTTGGTCGTCCAGGAAAGTTAGGCGATCCCTCTTTCTGGTGTCCTATCCTCTGCCTCTCATCATGCTCATGGGATATGTGTCTCTCTTTTCTTCTGTTTTCCTCAAGATATGTACGTCTCACTGGACTGCGTGATGTTGATCTTCTTCTTTTGTCTACATTGTTATTTGGTCTTAATCTATCACCTATGATATCATGTGCGTCATGTAAATAATTCTGACCATGATTCAAATCATCAGCAAACGCGTTGCTGTTGTCATACTTAACGTATTTGTGATACTCGTCAGGAACGTTGCGTAATTGTTTTCTATTTCTCATTATTCTATACCTGTCTAAATGCCCAGATAATCTTTTCTTTGGTGTTCCATCATGTTTATCATATGTCACCCCATTGTACCTTGCTCCTGTGTTGGTTTTCCTGTCCCTTTTTCTGTGGGTTCTGTGTCTCTCGGGTCTGTCCCGTCTGGACCTATGTCTGTGACTCCTTTCTTTTTTCTGTGAATCAATCGACTGTTTGTGTTCTATCTCATTATAATCTCTGTCCATGGACTTTGAATTATTTGCAATCGTTCTTTTTACTTTCCAGCAATCTGGTGAGTCATCATCATGATCATTACCCCAACACTGGTTGTTCACATGATCACCGCGTCGATCCCTGTTGATGGGATCCTTATCTTTGTTCAGTCTTGAATGTTCTATCTCTAGTAAATCAGAGTAATCATAGTTATCACCATAGTTGATCTCATGGTGATGTTCTAGATCACTGAACTCGTCCTCATAATAACGAGGTTTGTTTTCGTCGTGTAAACCGTTATTGTTATCATTGTCATGCCGCATGTCTTGGTTTGGGTCCTTGTTCTGGTATATCTTATTAACTCGTTCGTTATCTTGACTGTTCATAGTTTATATTGTTGAGTAATTCAGAAGAGTAGAAAAATCCCGATGGCTGAGGACGACAGGATAGGTTAAAAAGTAAAAAAAATAAACATAATACGGGTTATATATGTTATCTCAACTCAACCGAGTTATTAAACTGGACTGTCTGAAGATGCTAATTTTGTGAAATAAATAAGGCTGAGAGTATGTAATGTTCCTTCACCCTTGTCCTGCTACGTCCCTATATATCCGGATTTAAGCATTATGTAATGCCATAATAATTATAATATAATATGAAAATGGATAATATAGTGTGTGGTAAATGCTCAGGTAGTCAAATAACTCAATTTAGAAAATGTATATATTAAAAAAATATATAAATATGTTTCGTCATCTGAAGCTGGATATTGCGGTAGCAATTCCAGCTTCAGATGACGAAAATCACAGGTAAAACAATTCAGCAGGACAAGAGTTAATATAACTAACAAGTGACATATCAATATTTTAGTATGGTGGCTGTTTTGAGACCATATTGTTGTAGACCGGTACCCGCGAAATAGTATTTCGTACACACATTAAACAATCTCACGTTACATTTGTTTCCAATTAATGTTAGTGCTCTACGTGCCCGAACATTTCGTTACTATTTAGTTTGCATGGTCGTGAGCACGAAGCTATGTCGTAAACAGAAATAAAAATAAAACTAGATTTGTCTGAGGGACAAAGCTTGCGTCTCCACCCGCACAAGATAGATTTACCAACCAAAACGCATTAATTATAGAGAAATACAGTGCTGTCACCATTTTTTTATGTAAACCACACAAAAATATCATGTCAGAATCACACATAAATGTAATCAACATATGTATAGGGTAAGTTGCTTCCCTGGAACAAATAGGTGTAGCAGTTCAAGCTCTTGAGAGTAACATATGTGATTCGTCGGTTATCTTGAATTTTGATGGAAAAGTGAAAAAAGAAAAACAATTCTCCTGACAATTTTCTCAGGTCCAGTGAGCATACCCAAAAGATAACATTTGAGCTGTATAACTATATTACCAAATTTTGATAATAGCCAAAATGAGCAAAACTGAAATATCAGCTAAAATCCTAAAACGTAAAAAAAGGTTTTTTTTATCATAATCACACCAAAAACTAATCAGCACACGACCAGGGTAGGGTTCTTCCTTTGAACAAACCATAATACAAATCCATGAAGCAGTTCAAGCTCTAGAGATTGACATAGGATTTTGGCGGCCATCTTGGATGTTGTTGAAAAAGCTGAAAAACGCAACAAAAATCTACAGGGCAAATTAAATTGTCCTAGAGCCAATTTGCATACTGTAAATATGTAGCAATAATCAGAGTAATGGGGGAATGGTTATATTACCAAATTTTGCTGATGGCCAAAATGAGCAAAACTGAAATATCCGCTAAAATACTAAAACGTAAAAAAAATCATAGTTTTTATTATCAGAATCACACCAAAAGCTTTTCAGCACACGGCCAGGGTAAGGTCTTCCCCTTAAATCAAACATGAAACAAATCCATGAAGCGGTTCAAGCTCTACAGAGCGACATATGATTTTGGCGGCCATCTTGGATTTTGTTGAAGAAACTGAAAAACACAAAAATAAATTAACAGGCAAATTTCCCAGGGCCAGTATTGCAAATATGTGGAAATAATCCGAGCAGGGGTTTTCGAGTGAGAGCAGAAACAAAATGCGGCGGCGGCGGGCGGACTCAGCAAAAACGATAAGTCTCCACCACCACATACTGGGTGGATCCATGGTTCTAAACTAGCCACCGTTTATAAAGCATACTTTATGATAAATGAATGAGTGAATGTTTACATTATATTTTGTAACGCACGGGATCATAATATTTGTTAGATTTTCAGACAGTACACAAAGCAGCTTATAACTTATTTAGCATTTTCAAATAGCACAATCTAAAATTGTTTAATCAGTGTTAACAAGGAAGAGTTGTTCGAAACCGAAAGCAGCCTTTCATTACAGCCAGTCGGCCATTTTAAATTTGATATAGATCTCAAACTTTCTCAAGGTTTATTTTATATTTTATTCACCGCTTCAGCTAATATGCAAGATTTCTTAGAAAAGGGCCTAATGAAAAAAAACTATTTAAAATGACCGCCAGTCGGCCATTTTCAATTTTATTTCTGCGAAATTTGCCATGGGTTATCCTTGTGTGAGTCCTTACATTTTGTGCTAGATTCATGGTCCAGCTATTTTGTTTAGTTTTTTTGTTAAAGTGACTGCTTATGTCGAGAATTTTATTTTGAAAAAAAA
Source organism: Flabesymbios commensalis (assembly GCA_964017125.1). NCBI lineage: Eukaryota > Metazoa > Annelida > Polychaeta > Terebellida > Flabelligeridae > Flabesymbios > Flabesymbios commensalis. The sequence continues at coordinate 52,476,002 of OZ024909.1, read as the reverse complement.
TAATTAATATCAAGCTATATAGCTTACTGGTCTTAAATAAAATACAAAAGCATAACAAAATTGAAGCACTGAAAACGACTAACCTATTTTTAATTTAGAAGAGGTATATTGTCATGTAAAGAAGACTGTCACAAATAACCACGATCTCAGACGGCATGATCAAAGTAACCACCTGGTTACATCAATAGCTGCCGCCCTTAATTGGTATGGGAACGCGATGATCGAGGGGGCTCTCCCACAGCACCGATTGTCTGCTCAACGCTGGGCCGACAGCATCAACTTGTGGCCCAACGCTGTGTGAGCATTCAACCATCCTTTAGGTGAACAAACTGTATGTTTGGGTTTTTCCTGGATTCTCATAAATATCGTTAAAAAATGTTTTTGAAATCTAAAAAAATTGAAATAATGATCTGCAGTATACACTACTTCATCAAAAAATTAAAAGCAAAATTGAGGTTGAAAAATTGTCAACATAAGCAGTTCCTTTAAGTGAAAATCACAAACTTACCTCAAAATGGCCGCTAAACGACCCTTTTCAAATCGTTTGCTCCCAAAAGGTAATCAGGTTATTGGCTGAAATTGCTGTGGATATTTGCCAAATTTAAAGAAGATCTGCTGGAAACTTTTTCCCTAAACGCGCTAGCGAGTATTTCTTTGTTAGTGGCCCTAGTGTTTAAAGGGTTGATTATATGAGAATCAAAATGTCACAAAAAAGTCCCTAGTGGAGTGCGATGACTATGTGAAGTATGAGGAAGCAGAAGTTGATAGATCAGCTATCATGCAAGATTTCAGAGATAGTGAGAAAAACAAATTGAAAATGGTTGAGTGGCGGCCATTTTGGATTTTAGGCCCTAATAGTGCGAAATTTGTCATGGATTATCCTTGTGTGAGACCTTACATTTGGTTTATATTCATGGTTCAGCCTTTTGTGTTGAGTTAAGGCATAAGTGCGAGAAATTCCCATCCATTACGTATGACTTCCTCTCTGATTTACATACGTAAATAAGCTACACAAACAACAGGGGTGGCCTAGCTTTCGCAATTCGCATTTTTTGATTTGCGAATTTAATGCCTTATGGCTAATGGTTTATCGCGCAATTTTGCCGTTCATATATTTTGCTACTGGCAGGTTCCACGATAATGTGTACCATAACGTTAGCATTATTATGATCGCAAATTACATTTTATTGTTTTAATATATATGAAAGAGGAAATAGGTGTGCTTAAAGGTTACCATACTGGCATATAGTGCACCACATTTCTGTGATAAAGAAAAATCGTGAAAACTTAAAATTAATAAAACGTGGTGAAAAACATATCATATCAAGGGTATAAAACCTACCTTGGTGACATGTCATGTTTTTCTACATCATTTTGTCAATATTCTTTAATTAGTTTTGCAAACATTATGCTGCATCATAAAAACAATATATCAAATTATGATTATTGAAAGTAGGCCTACACGGAATGATGGGCCTACACATTATCGTGGAGCCTGCCTACTGCACATGGGATTGGCTAGACATTTACTTCACTTTTGCTACGTCAATATTGGTGACTGCCCTATGTTCAGAAGGTTCTATGTTCAGAAGGTTCTATGTTCAGAAAATATTTGTTTAAAAGGTTCTATGTTCAGAAGGTTCTATATTGAGAAGGTCCTATATTCAGAAGGTCCTATGTTCAGAAGGTCCTATGTTCAGAAAAAAAAGTGTTCAAAGGGTCCTATATTCAGAAGGTTCTATGTTCAGAAGGTCATATATTCAGATAAATTCAGAAGGTCCTATATTCAGAAAATTCTTTGTTTTAATATGTAGAAAAAACTTACATCTTTCAGTTTCAGATAAACTACAATGCAATATAAAAAATCACGGCCTCTATTTCAGCTCTTTCGGTCAAAGGTCAGATGAGCTTTTGTTATGGCGCGTTGTCCTTCGTCTGTTCGTCCACAATTTGCCAAAATCGATATTGGGACTTCAATCAATATAGTGACTAGCCACACACCAGGAGTAATCACAAAAGGATAGTCCCCGCAATTCAGGATTTTCGCGAATTTCTGATTTTGGGAAGTTTAGAATTCGTAAATTTTCATTTTTCTTTAGTAGGCCCTAGTGCTATTATAATACTAATTTTCGCGTGATTCTGGAATATTATCAGATATACATTATATCTGAATTCAAATCCACCTAAATCCGGTGCTAGTGTGAACTTTGTCCTATAGCCTAGACATGTAGATGGTTCAAACCAAAAAGACCTGCAATTACAAAGATGAGCTATATATATGGCGCCATTGACACTTTTCTTTCTTTTGTTTTTTGATATTTTCATCTTAGTCTATTTCAGGGGGGGAGGGGGTTCTTCAACCCCCTGCATATCCCCAAAATGCGTTGTATTGTTGAGTTGACCAAGTAGAGCCTTGTTTTAACTATAGGCCTACCATGGGCCACAATTATTTTGGTAAATCTGTAGAGCATATTTCACGTCGATTTCTCAACGATTCTGAACCGATTTCTTTGACATTTTGCACAGGCCATTTTCAAGTTAAATCCTAACACCGGTAAAAATTTACTTCGACATGTAATAGAATTCCATAATTAGCATAATGGGTTGATAGAGGGACGTCATAATTTCAATTTACTACATGTCAAATCGTCTAACTTTTGAAATAATGCATATAATTTTACGTTTACAAAATTTCATGAAAATCGACTGATAATAATGATGGAGTAATAAACGAATTACCGAAAAACATGCGCTACGGTACTGGGTGATTCTCTCCTAATGTATAGCGTGGGCAGGATGAAGTTGGCCCTGGATTGATTCTTTTTACCCGAGAGCGATCTTGCCCCAAGGTCTGAGAAATGTTCACAACTCTTAATGACTGTGAGGGAAATGAGCTGAGCATGCGACATCATAGATAAAATGTTACTGATTAAAAAAAACAATTTTCTTAGATATGACCGTCACACGATTTTGTATGGGTTCAATATGTGGCTGACGCCTAGTCCAGCCACTGCGGCTTGGATGGAGTTACCCTCTGTTAGGCTCCTATTATTACTCTGGGGACTATCCGACCCGAGGATATCGAAGCTGTGTGAAAAGCCAAGGTGTTTCAGCATTACATTGCATAGCAAAACTCAAGTGTACGACCGTCTGGGGGTAATTTCTCTATAGTCAGATTCACTTTAAATTCATCAACCAGGGTGAATGAATTTCGCGGATTCCTCAGTCAGGATTTTGCACAGACAATTATCTAGCCATGGGCCGACTACTCTGAAAATTTACAAGTAACGTTAGTTTTACAAGGTAGTTAGAAGAATTTAGACCCTTTGACATGTAATGAAATTATGAGACGAAGCTAATAGGTTTATAGAGGGCGATACATGTATGTGCAATATTTTTCAATGAAAATACTCTCAATAACCCACCATGCCCTATCACTCTACGCTTACATCATCATCTTTATATTATTCATCTCATCAATTAACTGCACTGTTTTTATCGTATTGAAATGTGACTTAAATGAGTTTAAATAGTTTACTGCCCAAAAGGTACGTAAAGCAGCAATTTACAATGACCTAGACATCTATTACGCAGAGCACTGTGTAGCCTGTTCCAACCAGACACAGACGACACGTGCGTGCGACAGCTCCACACAGGTGTCTGTCTACACCCACCCCTTCCCCTCCACCATATATTCGCCAGCCAATCAGGCTACTTTTAGCAGGACAGTCGGCCAATCACAAGCTTACTACAATACTTGAAATTTATAGTGGAGGAGATATGACGTTAGCCATATATATGCAAACTTTAACATGCGACAGAGCAACATCTATATTATCTTGATTTCTAACTGCAATTATTTTTCTCCTTTTCACAATACACTCAACATGTTTCTGAAATGTATGTTGGATTCGAAATTCGAGCCCTGGCGGTCTGAGGCCGAGCTCGCTACCTCTCGGTCACGGAGGCTCCCCGCAATACTGACTTTCACACGTGGATGGGGAAGAAACATTTTTGTTTCTTTCAACTGCCGAGACCGGGAACCGAACCCCGAACTCTGGCGTGAAAGGCAGCGGTGCTAACCACTACCCTAGGGCCCCCGCCCAACATACCTCATATGGAATATAGTTATAACTGTCATATCTACAATTTAATGAGTCTATCAAATTTGATCAAACGTCATTTATTTTAAGCTCGGAAACCCACTGGGTATAGGCCTAGAACGTTTTTGCGACATTAAATGATCAACGGCATTGACGTTGATTCAACGTCGTGTGCCCAATTGGAACTGACATATAATCACTCGTACTTTCTGAACATAGGACCTTCTGAACAAATATTTCTGAACATAGGACCTTCTGAACATAGAACCTTCTGAATATAGAACCTTCTGAACATAGAATCTTCTGAACATAGGACCTTCTGAACAAAGGACCTTCTGAACATAGAACCTTCTAAACATAGGACCTTCTGAACATAGGACCTTCTGAACATAGAGCTGTAACCGTCAATATTTTGTACATCCCTGAACATATTGCATACAAAAGAGAATAATTATGTTTAATTTGCATAAGCCTATTTATCAATGAATATATCACACAAAGAACGGTATACCTTACCTTCCTTTATGCTTATTTTAGTGCTACAACTGATCACCAGTATGTGAAACGAAGCAGTCCAATGTCAGTGTGAATTGACTTGAGTGTTGGCACCCGTGCCAGTGGTTATACAGCTCTAAATAATATAATATAAAGTGATGTGCCGTGGATGGCTATAGCATCACAAGTGCACTAGGCCTACTAGTATAAGCCTAGGCCCAACCCAGAAAACAAATAAAGTTGAATCAATGTTGGATTTATGGAGGTCCACCCAGAAAACAAATAAAGTTGAATCAATGTTGGATTTATGGAGGTCCAGCGTCGTAGACGGTGGGCCAACATTAAATCAATATTGGTTAAGCCGCTTCTGTTTTCTGGCTGAGATCGAAAGTTCTAGAACAAAGTGGATATAGTTCAAATATCGATCAGTATGCAGCCTACTGGTATTGATTGATGTTCCGGTCACAAACTCAATCACGCACGGGTATCTCGAAACTGTAAACATGGTAAACTGTATCGAAAGAAACCGTGGGTATTCCCAGATTTATTTGGACCAAAATAGCAGACGATCGTGACTAATTTGAAATGGGTATACCAGAAGCGAGCACAGTTTAGGCCAAACTTGTTAAAATAATCGGTTAGCAAATCACAGTCTCAGAAATGGCCCATAGGGCCTATAGTAATTTCATATTGTTATTTGCGTAGGCCTATAATTCTACATGCATTAATTAATTAATTAATTCCACTTAACATTATTCATAGTCTAGCTAGAATCGGAAACAATCACAAAACAGATATAGATCAGCAAGTGATATAGATGATATAAATCAGCAAACTTTGTCAAGGGTTATCATTATGTAACACAGGACAGTTTATCATAATCATGCAAGGATTCCGTTATAATGTCGGAGCAAAATGAAACAAAACAGCTACCAGTCGGCCATTTTGGATTTCATATCTGCAACATTTGTCTTGTGTTATCCTTGTGTAACACCCAACACTTTATTTGATATCAACGCTCTAAATATAATTCACTCTCCGAGATATTGAGCAAAATGGAAACAAAATTGCTGGTCTCACTTGTGCGAGATATCTTACATTCTGCTTATATTCATGATCCAGTATTTTGCATTGTTTTTTTTTACCTACGTTAACGTAAATATCACAAAATTACTCAGTTATAAATGCGCTAAACGGTCGTTTCAAAATTGTCTGCTCCCAAACGTAATTGGCTGACATAGCTGAGCCTATTTGACAAATTAAAAAAAATCCCTGAAGCGCGCTAACAAGCATTTCCTTGTTGGTGGCCGTAGTAATTAAAGGGTTGATGATTCTGGGGTGAATTAAAAAATGTCACCAAAACAATTCCCCAGTGGTATGTGATGGTCATGTGGAAGTATGGGGAAGCAGTTCAAGATGATAGTTTAATAGTAGCTATAGTTTTTAAATTATTTAAAACAAATGACATTGTAGAGAACGGAGGCGGAATACAGTACGCAACCCTCCTCGGCGAGGCCTGCTTAATGACATACATTTTCATGATGAGAAAAAAATACTTAAAAAATGAAAATAAACTATAAGCCTTTTTGTGAATAGCTTAGTTTTTATCAGATGGTCCAGTTTAGACGAATCCACACATGGCTAGCGTCACAGCAGCATTGTATAATATCATTCATTGAACGCCGATTTTTTTTTGACTGATTGTGACAAAACCATCCAGATAAATTATTTTCAAAACAAGACCAGTTGAACTATCAATCACTATAATACAGTACTGATTTCTCAATGCTACTGGACGGGGGCCCTGATGCAGTAGTTTTAATTTGATAATTCCTTCTTTATCAAAACAATCGATATTGTGGGGAGCTTCTGTGACCAGGAGAAGCTGGGGTTTTAGGCCTCCTTTGTGCACATATAGGTTAAACGGGGCCAGGATAACCTCCTGAGAATGGTGAGATGAATGAGGTGACCCTGCCCTCCAGGCACAGGATTCAACAGTCGAGCACGCTACTTCTAGGTCACGCAGACTCCCCACAGTATTGAATATTTACGAGTGAGCGGGGGGGGGGGGGGAATTTCGTGTCTTTGAAATTTGAAGGCCTGAGTGGGGTTTGAGCCCGCGTCTCCGACTTTCCAAGCAGGCAGCTTTAAGCACTGCATCAGGGCACCCGCTCTAAAAACGCGAAGAGCGCGCAGCAGACTGGAAGAGTAAGATCGTGTATTAACCCTTTCGGGACGGGAATCGACTTTAGTTGTCAGAATCAGACGTCAACAGACGTCAGATTCTGACGTCTCAATTCGATCCCCGCACTGAAATGGTGTGATTTCAGAGTGTGAGTGTACGTACCTGGCAGATCTTGTTAATTAATCAAAGGTCATTATTCCAGAAACTGAGCTTTTAATTGTCCGAGAAGTTCTAGTGCATCATGCAGAGGGCAGGTCTGCTATCGCACGCCACTTGACAGTTCAAGATGTAAACTGACGACCAGCCCTCTTTCAAATGAGTAGGCTTTTTCTGCATAAACGGTTCAGTATTTGATCCGGTTTTCCAAGGCTATACATGCTTAATACTGAAAGTCATATATTTAGCCAGAATCTTGGGTCCCATTTCAATTTTAAACTAATTCCCAGCTATGCTAGAATTCATTAAATCAAATTGTTTATTGATGACGTCGATGGGCATATGTCTGAGTTATGCTTAGTACAATAACACAAATATTACAAGTGTGATATATATTTGAACATGTGATTAATCCCACAAGACAGTTGCTCTGACCTCTTCAATATTTGCATGTACAGTGTAGCCTTAAAAGTGATCAGTAAATCATCTCCATCCATATCTGACAGGGCAGCAGCTGTACAGTAAAATATCATCACAATTAATTTGTAGTGGATAATTATATCTGGTGAACATAGGAGTCATCCACCCCACCCCCAGCATAATACTTACTCTCCTGGTGGAAAGCCGCGCCAGTCACCAGTGCAGTCACTTTTTAGTCTCAACGACCTTATCCTCTTCTATGGTGCATGTCCAAATTCCTTCTCCACTCGTTCGGCAGGTGTCTCTTGTTTAGCATTCAACCGGCACGTGCTGTCACACTGCCACTGAGTCCAGCATGAAACACAGTGACAATATAGCATATGTTGTCCAAATCGGCGTACATACGACCATGGAAAACCCTGTTGCATTTGCTATTTAACACGATAAATCGCACCGGAAGTTTCAAGTACATTGTCAGGACCATTGTCAACTGCATTATAGCGTTTATAGACCGCTCTTTGTTCGTATTCGCCTACAATCATGCAAACAATTTTCGCAAAGCAAAAATATAGATTCCCCCCACAGAATGGACTCAATTACCATTTTTGGCTTTTTGTTGGGCAATTGTCTGCGACGTTGGCCCAACATCAACCCACCATTGGATAAACGTCTTATATTTGCTGGTACTCACCCCCTCTTGTATGGCTGAAGTGATCCACCTGACCACCATAGAAACCATAGAATGTGTCAAACCCCCGGTGTGTGGGTGTGCACTCCTCGCTACAGTGTCCTAAATGCCACCTAGTGAAAAATACAAACTGCCATTTTAACTCGTAACCTTGTTATGTCATATAAGAATAAAGTACATAATATATGACAATGAGCTAGATACACATTATGTTCTGGGCCGAAGCCCTTCGGCCCAGAACCTATGATGTGCATCTAACACAATGCCATGTTCATACGTTATTCCTATACTATAGTACTAGTAGTATGACTTTTAAAGAGACAGTCATATTATACTATCGTATCACATTATTATGTTATATTATTACGTACAAGGGCAAACAACAGATCTGCTCATTTGACTGTCACTGCGCAACAATATTTCGAGATGTGATAATGCAGGTTTATCTTGACACGTTTCCGTTTCTCCTTTCAGGACAGTATTTCAATGGTTCGGGGCGGGGGCCCTAGGGCAGTGGTTAGCACCGCTGCCTGTCACGCTGGAGTTCAGGGTTCGGTTCCCGGTCTCGGCGGTTTGAAAGAAACAAACATGTTTCTTCCCCATCCACATGAAAACTCAGTATTGTGGGGAGCCTCCGTGATCAAGATGTAGCGTTAAATGCAATGCTCAAAATGTCGTTATTAAGCAAATAATATTTCATTGTCTATTCTTTTTCATTTCAAAATGCGGATTACGTCAGCAATGTCAGCGTTAATTATATAACAAAAGCACACTCAATAGCCCGCCGCCATTATTAAACTTAAAGTTAGTGCGCCCACAAGGTCTAATTATTGGCGTAAAATGCAAAAAATCGCAATAAATCGGCCATTTTTATTTTTTTTCGGCCATTATCGAGCTTGTCCGACAATTGCTTATTAGTAACATGCATAACAAATTTGAACAGGATACATGAAAAAAATTTCGGGCATTTTGAATTTTTTTCAGCCATTATCGAACTTGTCCGACAATTGGTTATTTGTAACATGTATAACAAATAACATTTCAAGTTATCGCGCCCACAAGGTCAGACTATTGACGTAAATTGAAAAAAAATCGCAATAAATCGGCCATTTTGATTTTTTTTCAGCCGTTATCGACTTGTCCGAGAACTGCTTATTTGTAACAAGCATAACAAATTCGAGCAGGATAAATGAAAAACTTTTCATGTGATCGCGCCCACAAAGTCAAATTTTTGACGTAAAATGCGAAAAATTGCAATAAATCCGGCATTATGAATTTTTTTCAGCCATTATTGAACATGTACGAGAATTGGTTATTTGTAACATGTATTACAAATTTGGGAAAGATACATGAAAAACATTTAAAGTTATCGTGCCCACAAGGTCAAATCATTACGTAAATTGGATAAAAATTGCAATAAATCAGCCATTTTGATTTTTTACAGCCGTTATCAACATTCCGAGAACAGCTTATTAGTAACATGCATAACAAATTTGAACAGGATAAATGGAAAACTATTCATGTTATCGCGCCAACAAGGTAAGCTATCTTGCCTTTGTGCTTCCGTCGAGAAATAATCGACTTGTGTTTTTTATACAGCTACCTTCATGGTAAACTATCTTGTGATTACTCTAGTAATTTTGAGATAGCTTGCCCGCATAATGGCCTCAGATCTGCTCAACAGGGCATGCTTTTCAAATTACCTCTGTGCAAAACTGTTCAGTTCCAATGTACTTATTTTTATCGCATTGCTCGCCTCTGGAACACTTTACCTTCGTTATCCGAGATGGTAGTAGCTTGCATATTTTCAAGAAGAACCTGATTAAATTATATCTTACTATGATAAATTTATTTTATGTGAATAATCGATGTACCTGGAGCCTGGCTTGTGCTTGTGTCTTAAACTACCCGTGTGATTATTTGAATCGGCTGTGAGACGTCTATTTGAGGTGTCACCAGCCATGCATAACTTGGGACAGAGGGCCCCGTTGTCGATACTCTATCTAGGTAGCAAAATTCAGCTGCGCGACGGCTTTATGAGCTGACGCCAGCAGATGCAGTCTATTGTCGAATGTAGCGGAATCTTTTGTGTCCTAAACTACCTGTGTAATTCGAATTGGCTGTGAGACGGCTATTTGAGCTGTCACCAGCCATGAATAACTCGGTACGGAGGGCTCAATTGTCAATACTCATGTGTTGGCAACTGACGAGCCGCCCGCCAAACTTATACTAGTGTATTTAATCTAGGTAGCATTTTTCGGCTGCGCGATATAGCTATATGCATTCTAGGTCAATAGTAGTACTTTCATTTAGGGATGTATGTAGGCCTATGTGTAAATGTTGAAACTAAGACTACCATAAGTTTTTACTATTTTTCTTTTACACAATACCTAGTTGTATGTCCTTTTTATAGCAAAAAACTAAAGCGTTTACCTAGAGGTTTAGCTAGATTTCTACGCTTTCCAGAGTGTCCTTTTTTGCTACATGGTGTTGAGCACAGTGTAGCTATTTTATCTCTGGTTTTGGTTCAGAAAACAGATGACATACAATGTCAGTTATTTTTTTTTATGTGTACATATCGCAAAAATTATAATCTGTAGGCCTACAATGTACATTTTTAAAATAGCATGTACACAAAAACATTACTATTTTTAACACTGGTTATTTGTTTCATATTATATACTGTCATTTTAATTCACTAATATGGTTGACAGGCCTTGTAGAGGTCGTCTCGACCTGTTCCCGTCAACCAAAGTTAAGAACATGTTACAAAAATAATCAATCAAAAATAATGATATTGTACCATTTTTGAATGTCTCAACCGGAAGTCAAAAAAAAACTTAAACAAAAAAATAAACAAAATTATTAACGTAAAATTCGAAAAATCGCAATAAATCGGCCATTTTAATTATTTTCAGCCATTATTGAACTTGTCTGAAAACTGGTGTTTTGTAAAACGCATTACAAATTTGGTAAGGATACATGAAAAACTTTTCAAGTTATCCCGCCCCCACAAGGTCAAATTATTGACGTGAAACGTAAAAAAATCACAATAAATCGGCCGATTTGATTGTTTTTTAGCCAATATCGAACTTGTCCGAGAACTGCTTATTAGTAACATGCATAACAAATTTGAACAGGATACATGAGAAACTTTTCAAGTTATCGCGCCCACAAGGTAAAATTATTGACGAAAAATCGTAATAAATCGGCTATTTTGAATTGTTTCAGTCATTATTGAACTTGTCCGAGAACAGGTCATTTGTAACATGCAAAACAAATTTGGGAAGGATACCTGAAAAACTTTTCAAGTTATCGTGCCCACAAGTAAATGTTAACGCCGATGCTGACGAACTTCAATTGCAATAGCCCACTTTTTTTAATTAAAATTAAAAGGAGGGCTAAAAATTAGTAAATATTTTTTCTATGTATATCAATGTAGTTACTAACTTTCCCACCAGATGGGAGACATAACCTGCTCGTTTTAGTTGCTGGGGGAGAAGTATCAAATCCAGAGGCACGCATTTGGGATGAACATCAGTAAAAACCATCTGTAGAAAAGATACAAAAAAAAAGAATGTATTTCGTCAGAGCAAATTTTTGTGTATCTGTTCTCTAACGTAAAATACCATGACACATATTTTATATCTGCTAACAAAATCAACAGACATGTTTGAATCTCTTGTTATATTATTCAGATTAAAAGAGTGAACACATGATTAGCAAGACAAACGGCCATTCTCATGGCCAGTACATATTACAAAAAGATTCAAACATGTCTGTTGATTTTGTTAGCAAATAAAATATATTATTCAGCATTTTATTTAAGTACATAGAAAAATATAAAACATCTAAATCTGATTTATCATGGCCATTACAATGAGTGCTGACATGCTCCCTAATTCTCCTCACGTGTCAGGTGTGAAATCGAAAGGTGTGAAGTCTCGAGTAAATGTCTTCTGGTTTGTTAGGCAGTGGAGGAGCTCATTAAAATCACGACTTGATCAAATATCAAAGACTTTAAGTATACTTTATTAACCCAACACATCTAGGTCTATTCAACAAATATACTGTCTAAAGATTGATTTCTAACTTCGCTTAAATTGATAACTCAGAAGTGGAGTACAACACGTCAGACAAAGTTATCCTCTCGTGGGCCTACAAATAATATGTTGCTTCAGTGTGAAGTAGATTATCCACTTTGTATTTTAGATTATTTTGTTGGTATGTACAGCGCACTTCGTTTGAGTAGTTTTATCTATTCACTTTGCAGGAGTAACTCATATTAGGTTATCCGCGAGTCGATTGAATGAATTCATTTTCATGAATCTTGTGCAAATATTTTATTCCGTTTGAAGACCAACTCTTCATAATTTTCAGCGAAGGCTACATGACAACAAATCACATTTAATGAACATAAAATACATGTTCTATATTGATTGACCTTGTATTTAAAAAAATATATACACTGTATTAAAATTTTTTTTTTTTGTTCCCAATAAACATATTCCATATGCAAGTATTAGAAATACGCTAGCTTAATTTATAATCCCTTCTTATTTTATGTTTTATAAGGCGAAATATTTCTGTATATATGGCCTATAGTGATTGATAAAAAACAGTTGACGGGGAACTCCCAGTATTTACAATCTAAGAAACATACTAATAGTGTGTCCATATGAATAGATGTAGCAGGTGTTACTTATTTTACTCCAAGATCTAAATAATATTTGTTGACTTGATTGAGAAAAGGCAAGATAATGGAAATTACCCTTGCTTAGTATACAGATGATTTCCTCTTCTGTTTGGGAAGGATTGATTATTGGATTTTTATTATTTATATCAATGTGTGTATATTCAAATATATTTTGCTATATTTATAATTCTCATAATAGGAATCGCAAATTTTCATAATCCATCACCACTCAGAAGCTTGCGTTATGTTTCTTTTGTTGCGTTGCATATTATTATCTGTTAGCTTCGTGTTCATGTGTGTGCTTGAATTAAGCATATTAATATACAAAACCGAAACCATATAACTATCTAAAAAAAAAAATAAGAGAACTTTACAATATTTAACATTACTGTTAATATATTTGGAGAAGAATATATATATTGAAAATTTTGCATTTTTCTTATATTTTTCTATGTACTTAAATAAAATGTCGAATAATATATTTTATTTGCTAACAAAATCAACAGACATGTTTGAATCTTTTTGTAATATGTACTGGCCATGAGAATGACCGTTTGTCTTGCAAATCATGTGTTCACTCATTTAATCTGAATCTACATCATCACTTTCTTCTGAGACAAGATAATACAAAACTGTAGGTTCTTGTCCCATTTTTCTCATCTCATCTTCCATCTTCTCAATTTTACTGGCCTGTTTTGTAGCATATTCGTAAATAGTATTTCTTATGCCCTCCACTGTACAAAGTCGTAGTCTGAGAGCATACCGATATGTTCGTAAGTTGTCTCTGGACGCTCTGTCATAGCATGTTTGTAGTTCTCTCAGAAAATTATTTAAAACTAGTACTTGGTTGCAAGCTTTCTGGAAGATGGAATCTAAATGTAGAATCTGCGTCTGAAGAAATTCAGTTGAAGTAGCCATTATATAATGTAAAATATGTCTTGATAGCTGATCGAAGGTAGAGTGCCTGAAGCAAATATGACGATTTTTTTAATGTTCGGCTTTTTAAGCCAATGCTTGTTGGCAGATACAATGAGTGCTGACATGATCCCTAATTATCCTCACGTGTCAGGTGTGAAATCGCAAGGTGTGAAGTGTCGAGTAAATGTCTTCTGGTTTGTTAGGCAGTGGAGGAGCTCATCAAAATCACGACTTAATCAAATATCAAAGATTTTAAGTATACTTTATTAACCCAACACATCTAGGTCTATTCAGCAAATATACTGTCTAAAGATTGAGTTCTAACTTCGCTTAAATTGATAACTCAGGGGGGGAAGTACAACACGTCAGGCAAAATTATCCTCTCGTGGGCCTACAAAAAATATGTTGCTTCATTGTGAAGTGGATTATCCACTTTGTATTTTAAATTATTTTGTTAGTATATACAGTGCATTTTGTTTAAGTAGTTTTATCTCTTTTCTTTGCAGGAGTAACTCATATTAGGTTATCCGCGAGTCGATTGAATGAATTCATTTCCATGAATCTTGTGCAAATATTTTATTCCGTTTGAAGACCAACTCTTCATCATTTTTAGAGAAGGCTACATGACAATAAATCACATTTAATGAACATAAAATACATGTTCTATATTGATTGACCTTGTATTTTAAAAAATATATACACTGTATTAAATTAGAATTTTTTTTTTGTTCCCAATAAACATATTCCATATGCAAGTATTAGAAATACGCTAGCTTAATTTATAATCCCTTCTTACTTTATGTTTTATAAGGCGAAGTATTTCTGTATATATGCCCTATAGTGATTGATAAGAAAACAGTTGACGGGGAACTCCCAGTATTTACAATCTAAGAAACATACTAATATTGTGTCCATATGAATAGATGTAGCAGGTGTTACTTATTTTACTCCAAGATCTAAGTAATATTTGTTGACTTGATTGAGAAAAGGTAAGATAATGGAAATTACTCTTGCTTAGTATACAGGTGATTTCCTCTTGTGTTTGGGAAGGATTGATTATTGGATTTTTATTATTTATATCGATGTGTGTATATTCAAATATATTTTTCTATATTTAAAATTCTCATAATAGGAATCGCAAATTTTTATAATCCCTCACAACTCAGAAGCTTGCGTTATGTTTATTTTGTTGCGTTGCATATTAATTATCTGTGAGCTTCGTGTTCATGTGTGTGCTTGAATTAAGCATATTAATATACAAAACCGAATCCATATAATTATTTTAAAAAAATAAGAGAACTTTACAATATTTAACATTACTGTTAATATATTTGGAGAAGAATATATATATGGAAAATTTTGCATTTTTCTTATATCTTTCTATGTACTTAAATAAAATGTCGAATAATATATTTTATTTGCTAACAAAATCAACAGACATGTTTGAATCTTTTTGTAATATGTACTGGCCATGAGAATGACCGTTTGTCTTGCAAATCATGTGTTCACTCATTTAATCTGAATCTACATCATCACTTTCTTCTGAGACAAGATCATACAAAACTGTAGGTTCTTGTCCCATGTTTCTCATCTCATCTTCCATCTTCTCAATTTTACTGGCCTGTTTTGTAGCATATTCGTAAATAGTATTTCTTATGCCCTCCACTGTACAAAGTCGTAATCTGAGAGCATACCGATATGTTCGTAAGTTGTCTCTGGACGCTCTGTCATAGCGTGTTTGTAGTTCTCTCAGAAAATTATTTAAAACTAGTACTTGGTTGCAAGCTTTCTGGAAGATGGAATCTAAATGTAGAATCTGCGTCTGAAGAAATTCAGTTGAAGTAGCCATTATATAATGTGAAATATGTCTTGATAGCTGATCGAAGGTAGAGTGCCTGAAGCAAATATGACGATTTTTTTAATGTTCGGCTTTTTAAGCCAATGCTTGTTGGCAGATACAATGAGTGCTGACATGATCCCTAATTCTCCTCACGTGTCAGGTGTGAAATCGCAAGGTGTGAAGTGTCGAGTAAATGTCTTCTGGTTTGTTAGGCAGCCGAGGAGTCCATCAAAAGCACGACTTAATTAAATATGAAAGATTTTAAGTATACTTTATTAACCCAACACATCTAGGTCTATTCAACAAATATACTGTCTAAAGATTGAGTTCTAACTTCGCTTAAATTGATAACTCAGAGGTGGAGTACAACACGTCAGGCAAAATTATCCTCTCGTGGGCCTACAAATGATATGTTGCTTCATTGTGAAGTAGATTATCCACTTTGTATTTTGGATTATTTGGTTAGTATATACAGTGCACTTTGTTTAAGTAGTTTTATCTCTTTTCTTTGCAGGAGCAACTCATATTAGGTTATCCGCGAGTCGATTAAATGAATTCATTTCCATGAATCTTGTGCAAATATTTTATTCCGTTTGTAGACCAACTCTTCATCATTTTCAGCGAAGGCTACATGACAATAAATCAAATTTAATGAACATAAAATACATGTTCTATATTGATTGACCTTGTATTTAAAAAAATATATACACTGTATTAAATTAGTATTTTTTTTTGTTGTTTCCAATAAACATATTCCATATGCAAGTAGTAGAAATACGCTAGCTTAATTTATAATCCCTTCTTACTTTATGTCTTATAAGGCGAAGTATTTCTGTATATATGGCCTATAGTGATTGATAAAAAAACAGTTGACAGGGAACTCCCAGTATTTACAATCTAAGAAACATACTAATATTGTGTCCATATGAATAGATGTAGCAGTTGTTACTTATTTTACTCCAAGATCTAAGTAATATTTGTTGACTTGATTGAGAAAAGGTAAGATAATGGGAATTACTCTTTCTTAGTATACAGGTGATTTCCTCTTGTGTTTGGGAAGGATTGATTATTGGATTTTTATTATTTATATCGATGTGTGTATATTCAAATATATTTTTCTATATTTATAATGCTCATAATGGGAATCGCAAATTTTTATAATCTCTCACCACTCAGAAGCTTGCGTTATGTTTCTTTTGTCGCGTTGCATATTATTATCTGTGAGCTTCGTGTTCATGTGTGTGCTTGAATTAAGCATATTAATATACAAAACCGAATCCATATAATTATTTTAAAAAAATAAGAGAACTTTACAATATTTAACATTACTGTTAATATATTTGGAGAAGAATATATATATTGAAAATTTTGCATTTTTTATATATTTTCCTATGTACTTAAATAAAATATTGAATAATATATTTTATTTGCTAACAAAATCAACAGACATGTTTGAATCTTTTTGTAATATGTACTGGCCATGAGAATGACCGTTTGTCTTGCAAATCATGTGTTCACTCATTTAATCTGAATCTACATCATCACTTTCTTCTGAGACAAGATCATACAAAACTGTAGGTTCTTGTCCCATTTTTCTCATCTCATCTTCCATCTTCTCAATTTTACTGGCCTGTTTTGTAGCATATTCGTAAATAGTATTTCTTATGCCCTCCACTGTACAAAGTCGTAATCTGAGAGCATACCGATATGTTCGTAAGTTGTCTCTGGACGCTCTGTCATAGCGTGTTTGTAGTTCTCTCAGAAAATTATTTAAAACTAGTACTTGGTTGCAAGCTTTCTGGAAGATGGAATCTAAATGAAGAATCTGCGTCTGAAGAAATTCAGTTGAAGTAGCCATTATATAATGTGAAATATGTCTTGATAGCTGATCGAAGGTAGAGTGCCTGAAGCAAATATGACGATTTTTTTAATGTTCGGCTTTTTAAGCCAATGCTTGTTGGCAGATACAATGAGTGCTGACATGATCCCTAATTCTCCTCACGTGTCAGGTGTGAAATCGCAAGGTGTGAAGTGTCGAGTTAATGTCTTCTGGTTTGTTAGGCAGCCGAGGAGTCCATCAAAAGCACGACTTAATTAAATATGAAAGATTTTAAGTATACTTTATTAACCCAACACATCTAGGTCTATTCAACAAATATACTGTCTAAAGATTGAGTTCTAACTTCGCTTAAATTGATAACTCAGAGGTGGAGTACAACACGTCAGGCAAAATTATCCTCTCGTGGGCCTACAAATAATATGTTGCTTCATTGTGAAGTAGATTATCCACTTTGTATTTTGGATTATTTGGTTAGTATATACAGTGCACTTTGTTTAAGTAGTTTTATCTCTTTTCTTTGCAGGAGTAACTCATATTAGGTTATCCGCGAGTCGATTAAATGAATTCATTTCCATGAATCTTGTGCAAATATTTTATTCCGTTTGTAGACCAACTCTTCATCATTTTCAGCGAAGGCTACATGACAATAAATCAAAATTAATGAACATAAAATACATGTTCTATATTGATTGACCTTGTATTTTAAAAAATATATACACTGTATTAAATTAGTATTTTTTTTTTGTTCCCAATAAACATATTCCATATGCAAGTATTAGAAATACGCTAGCTTAATTTATAATCCCTTCTTACTTTATGTTTTATAAGGCGAAGTATTTCTGTATATATGGCCTATAGTGATTGATAAAAAAACAGTTGACGGGGAACTCCCAGTATATACAATCTAAGAAACATACTAATATTGTGTCCATATGAATAGATGTGGCGGGTGTTACTTCTTTTACTCCAAGATCTAAGTAATATTTTTTGACTTGATTGAGAAAAGGTAAGATAATGGAAATTACTCTTGCTTAGTATACAGGTGATTTCCTCTTGTGTTTGGGAAGGATTGATTATTGGATTTTTATTATTTATATCGATGTGTGTATATTCAAATATATTTTTCTATATTTATAATTATCATAATAGGAATCGCAAATTTTTATAATCCCTCACCACTCAGAAACTTGCGTTATGTTTCTTTTGTTGCGTTGCATATTATTATCTGTGAGCTTCGTGTTCATGTGTGTGCTTGAATTAAGCATATTAATATACAAAACCGAATCAATATAATTATTTAAAAAAAAATAAGATAACTTTACAATATTTAACATTACTGTTAATATATTTGGAGAAGAATATATAAATGGAAAATTTTGCATTTTTCTTATATTTTTCTATGTACTTAAATAAAATGTCGAATAATATATTTTATTTGCTAACAAAATCAACAGACATGTTTGAATCTTTTTGTAATATGTACTGGCCATGAGAACGACCGTTTGTCTTGTAAATCATGTGTTCACTCATTTAATCTGAATCTACATCATCACTTTCTTCTCAGACAAGATCATACAAAACTGTAGGTTCTTGTCCCATTTTTCTCATCTCATCTTCCATCTTCTCAATTTTATTGACCTGTTTTGTAGCATATTCGTAAATAGTATTTCTTATGCCCTCCACTGTACAAAGTCGTAATCTGAGAGCATACCGATATGTTCGTAAGTTGTCTCTGGACGCTCTGTCATAGCGTGTTTGTAGTTCTCTCAGAAAATTATTTAAAGCTAGTACTTGGTTGCAAGCTTTCTGGAAGATGGAATCTAAATGTAGAATCTGCGTCTGAAGAAATTCAGCTGAAGTAGCCATTATATAATGTGAAATATGTCTTGATAGCTGATCGAAGGTAGAGTGCCTGAAGCAAATATGACGATTTTTTTAATGTTCGGCTTTTTAAGCCAATGCTTGTTGGCAGATACAATGAGTGCTGACATGATCCCTAATTCTCCTCACGTGTCAGGTGTGAAATCGCAAGGTGTGAAGTGTCGAGTAAATGTCTTCTGGTTTGTTAGGCAGTGGAGGAGCTCATCAAAATCACGACTTAATCAAATATCAAAGATTTTAAGTATACTTTATTAACCCAACACATCTAGGTCTATTCAACAAATATACTGTCTAAAGATTGAGTTCTAACTTCGCTTAAATTGATAACTCAGAGGTGGAGTACAACACGTCAGGCAAAATTATCCTCTCGTGGGCCTACAAATAATATGTTGCTTCATTGTGAAGTAGATTATCCACTTTGTATTTTGGATTATTTGGTTAGTATATACAGTGCACTTTGTTTTAGTAGTTTTATCTCTTTTCTTTGCAGGAGTAACTCATATTAGGTTATCCGCGAGTCGATTGAATGAATTCATTTCCATGAATCTTGTGCAAATATTTTATTCCGTTTGTAGACCAACTCTTCATCATTTTCAGCGAAGGCTACATGACAATAAATCAAATTTAATGAACATAAAATACATGTTCTATATTGATTGACCTTGTATTTTAAAAAATATATACACTGTATTAAATTAGTATTTTTTTTTTTGTTCCCAATAAACATATTCCATATGCAAGTATTAGAAATACGCTAGCTTAATTTTTAATCCCTTCTTACTTTATGTTTTATAAGGCGAAGTATTTCTGTATATATGGCCTATAGTGATTGATAAAAAAACAGTTGACGGGGAACTCCCAGTATTTACAATCTAAGAAACATACTAATATTGTGTCCATATGAATAGATGTGGCAGGTGTTACTTATTTTACTCCAAGATCTAAGTAATATTTGTTGACTTGATTGAGAAAAGGTAAGATAATGGAAATTACTCTTGCTTAGTATACAGGTGATTTCCTCTTGTGTTTGGGAAGGATTGATTATTGGATTTTTATTATTTATATCGATGTGTGTATATTCAAATATATTTTTCTATATTTAAAATTCTCATAATAGGAATCGCAAATTTTTATAATCCCTCACCACTCAGAAGCTTGCGTTATGTTTATTTTGTTGCGTTGCATATTAATTATCAGTGAGCTTCGTGTTCATGTGTGTGCTTGAATTAAGCATATTAATATACAAAACCGAATCCATATAATTATTTAAAAAAAATAAGAGAACTTTACAATATTTAACATTACTGTTAATATATTTGGAGAAGAATATATATATGGAAAATTTTGCATTTTTCTTATATCTTTCTATGTACTTAAATAAAATGTCGAATAATATATTTTATTTGCTAACAAAATCAACAGACATGTTTGAATCTTTTTGTAATATGTACTGGCCATGAGAATGACCGTTTGTCTTGCAAATCATGTGTTCACTCATTTAATCTGAATCTACATCATCACTTTCTTCTGAGACAAGATCATACAAAACTGTAGGTTCTTGTCCCATTTTTCTCATCTCATCTTCCATCTTCTCAATTTTACTGGCCTGTTTTGTAACATATTCGTAAATAGTATTTCTTATGCCCTCCACTGTACAAAGTCGTAGTCTGAGAGCATACCGATATGTTCGTAAGTTGTCTCTGGACGCTCTGTCATAGCGTGTTTGTAGTTCTCTCAGAAAATTATTTAAAACTAGTACTTGGTTGCAAGCTTTCTGGAAGATGGAATCTAAATGTAGAATCTGCGTCTGAAGAAATTCAGTTGAAGTAGCCATTATATAATGTGAAATATGTCTTGATAGCAGATCGAAGGTAGAGTACCTGAAGCAAATATGACGATTTTTTTAATGTCCGTCTTTTTAAGCCAATGCTTGTTGGCAGATACAATGAGTGCTGACATGATCCCTAATTCTCCTCACGTGTCAGGTGTGAAATCGCAAGGTGTGAAGTGTCGAGTAAATGTCTTCTGGTTTGTTAGGCAGTGGAGGAGCTCATCAAAATCACGACTTAATCAAATATCAAAGATTTTAAGTATACTTTATTAACCCAACACATCTAGGTCTATTCAACAAATATACTGTCTAAAGATTGAGTTCTAACTTCGCTTAAATTGATAACTCAGAGGTGGCGTACAACACGTCAGGCAAAATTATCCTCTCGTGGGCCTACAAAAAATATGTTGCTTCATTGTGAAGTAGATTATCCACTTTGTATTTTAAATTATTTTGTTAGTATATACAGTGCACTTTGTTTAAGTAGTTTTATCTCTTTTCTTTGCAGGAGTAACTCATATTAGGTTATCCGCGAGTCGATTGAATGAATTCATTTCCATGAATCTTGTGCAAATATTTTATTCCGTTTGAAGACCAACTCTTCATCATTTTCAGCGAAGGCTACATGACAATAAATCACATTTAGTGAACATAAAATACATGTTCTATATTGATTGACCTTGTATTTGAAAAAATATATACACTGTATTAAATTAGTATTTTTTTTTTGTTCCCAATAAACATATTCCGTATGCAAGTATTAGAAATACGCTAGCTTAATTTATAATCCCTTCTTACTTTATGTTTTATAAGGCGAAGTATTTCTGTATATATGGCCTATAGTGATTGATAAAAAAACAGTTGACGGGGAACTCCCAGTATTTACAATCTAAGAAACATACTAATAGTGTGTCCATATGAATAGATGTAGCAGGTGTTACTTATTTTACTCCAAGATCTAAGTAATATTTGTTGACTTGATTGAGAAAAGGTAAGATAATGGAAATTACTCTTGCTTAGTATACAGGTGGGCGGGGGCCCTAGGGTAGTGGTTAGCACCGCTGCCTTTCACGCCAGAGTCCGGGGATCGGTTCCCGGTCTCGGCGGTTTGAAAGAAACAAAATTGTTTCTTCCCCATCCACGTGTGAAAGTTAGTATTGTGGGGAGCCTCCGTGACCGAGAGGTAGCGTGCTCGGCCTCAGACCGCCAGGGCTCGAATTTCGAATCCTGTGTCTGGAGGACAGTGTCATCTCAATCATCTCACCATCCTCAGGAGGTTCTCCTGGCCCAGTTTAGCCTATATGTGCACAAAGGTGGCCTAAAGCCCGATTCATTTCATTTCATTTTTAGTATACAGGTGATTTCCTCTTGTGCTTGGGAAGGATTGATTATTGGATTTTTATTATTTATATCGATGTGTGTATATTCAAATATATTTCTCTATATTTATAATTCTCATAATAGGAATCGCAAATTTTTATAATCCCTCACCACTCAGAAGCTTGCGTTATGTTTCTTTTGTTGCGTTGCATATTAATTATCTGTGAGCTTCGTGTTCATGTGCGTGCTTGAATTAAGCATATTAATATACAAAACCGAATCCATGTAATTATTTAAAAAAATAAGAGAACTTTACAATATTTAACATTACTGTTAATATATTTGGAGAAGAATATATATATGGAAAATTTTGCATTTTTCTTATATTTTTCTATGTACTTAAATGAAATGTCGAATAATATATTTTATTTGCTAACAAAATCAACAGACATGTTTGAATCTTTGTGTAATATGTACTGGCCATGAGAACGACCGTTTGTCTTGCAAATCATGTGTTCACTCATTTAATCTGAATCTACATCATCACTTTCTTCTCAGACAAGATCATACAAAACTGTAGGTTCTTGTCCCATTTTTCTCATCTCATCTTCCATCTTCTCAATTTTATTGACCTGTTTTGTAGCATATTCGTAAATAGTATTTCTTATGCCCTCCACTGTACAAAGTCGTAATCTGAGAGCATACCGATATGTTCGTAAGTTGTCTCTGGACGCTCTGTCATAGCGTGTTTGTAGTTCTCTCAGAAAATTATTTAAAACTAGTACTTGGTTGCAAGCTTTCTGGAAGATGGAATCTAAATGTAGAATCTGCGTCTGAAGAAATTAAGTTGAAGTAGCCATTATATAATGTGAAATATGTCTTGATAGCTGATCGAAGGTAGAGTGCCTGAAGCAAATATGACGATTTTTTTAATGTTCGGCTTTTTAAGCCAATGCTTGTTGGCAGATACAATAAGTGCTGACATGATCCCTAATTATCCTCACGTGTCAGGTGTGAAATCGCAAGGTGTGAAGTGTCGAGTAAATGTCTTCTGGTTTGTTAGGCAGTGGAGGAGCTCATCAAAATCACGACTTAATCAAATATCAAAGATTTTAAGTATACTTTATTAACCCAACACATCTAGGTGTATTCAACAAGTATACTGTCTAAAGATTGAGTTCTAACTTCGCTTAAATTGATAACTCAGAGGTGGCGTACAACACGTCAGGCAAAATTATCCTCTCGTGGGCCTACAAAAAATATGTTGCTTCATTGTGAAGTAGATTATCTACTTTGTATTTTAAATTATTTTGTTAGTATATACAGTGCACTTTGTTTAAGTAGTTTTATCTCTTTTCTTTGCAGGAGTAACTCATATTAGGTTATCCGCGAGTCGATTGAATGAATTCATTTCCATGAATCTTGTGCAAATATTTTATTCCGTTTGAAGACCAACTCTTCATCATTTTCAGCGAAGGCTACATGACAATAAATCACATTTAATGAACATAAAATACATGTTCTATATTGATTGACCTTGTATTTAAAAAAATATATACACTGTATTAAATTAGTATTTTTTTTTTGTTCCCAATAAACATATTCCATATGCAGGTATTAGAAATACGCTAGCTTAATTTATAATCCCTTCTTACTTTATGTTTTATAAGGCGAAGTATTTCTGTATATATGGCCTATAGTGATTGATAAAAAAACAGTTGACGGGGAACTCCCAGTATTTACAATCTAAGAAACATACTAATAGTGTGTCCATATGAATAGATGTAGCAGGTGTTACTTATTTTACTCCAAGATCTAAGTAATATTTGTTGACTTGATTGAGAAAGGGCAAGATAATGGAAATTACTCTTGCTTAGTATACAGGTGATTTCCTCTTGTGTTTGGGAAGGATTGATTACTGGATTTTTATTATTTATATCGATGTGTGTATATTCAAATATATTTTTCTATATTTATAATTCTCATAATAGGAATCGCAAATTTTTATAATCCCTCACCACTCAGAAGCTTGCGTTATGTTTATTTTGTTGCGTTGCATATTAATTATCTGTGAGCTTCGTGTTCATGTGTGTGCTTGAATTAAGCATATTAATAAACAAAACCGAATCCATATAATTATTTTAAAAAAATAAGAGAACTTTACAATATTTAACATTACTGTTAATATATTTGGAGAAGAATATATATATTGAAAATTTTGCATTTTTCCCATATTTTTCTATGTACTTAAATAAAATGTCGAATAATATATTTTATTTGCTAACAAAATCAACAGACATGTTTGAATCTTTTTGTAATATGTACTGGCCATGAGAATGACCGTTTGTCTTGCAAATCATGTGTTCACTCATTTAATCTGAATCTACATCATCACTTTCTTCTGAGACAAGATCATACAAAACTGTAGGTTCTTGTCCCATTTTTCTCATCTCATCTTCCATCTTCTCAATTTTACTGGCCTGTTTTGTAACATATTCGTAAATAGTATTTCTTATGCCCTCCACTGTACAAAGTCGTAGTCTGAGAGCATACCGATATGTTCGTAAGTTGTCTCTGGACGCTCTGTCATAGCGTGTTTGTAGTTCTCTCAGAAAATTATTTAAAACTAGTACTTGGTTGCAAGCTTTCTGGAAGATGGAATCTAAATGTAGAATCTGCGTCTGAAGAAATTCAGTTGAAGTAGCCATTATATAATGTGAAATATGTCTTGATAGCTGATCGAAGGTAGAGTGCCTGAAGCAAATATGACGATTTTTTTAATGTTCGGCTTTTTAAGCCAATGCTTGTTGGCAGATACAATGAGTGCTGACATGATCCCTAATTCTCCTCACGTGTCAGGTGTGAAATCGCAAGGTGTGAAGTGTCGAGTAAATGTCTTCTGGTTTGTTAGGCAGCCGAGGAGTCCATCAAAAGCACGACTTAATTAAATATGAAAGATTTCAAGTATACTTTATTAACCCAACACATCTAGGTCTATTCAACAAATATACTGTCTAAAGATTGAGTTCTAACTTCGCTTAAATTGATAACTCAGAGGTGGCGTACAACACGTCAGGCAAAATTATCCTCTCGTGGGCCTACAAAAAATATGTTGCTTCATTGTGAAGTAGATTATCCACTTTGTATTTTAAATTATTTTGTTAGTATATACAGTGCACTTTGTTTAAGTAGTTTTATCTCTTTTCTTTGCAGGAGCAACTCATATTAGGTTATCCGCGAGTCGATTGAATGAATTCATTTCCATGAATCTTGTGCAAATATTTTATTCCGTTTGAAGACCAACTCTTCATCATTTTCAGCGAAGGCTACATGACAATAAATCACATTTAATGAACATAAAATACATGTTCTATATTGATTGACCTTGTATTTGAAAAAATATATACACTGTATTAAATTAGTATTTTTTTTTTGTTCCCAATAAACATATTCCGTATGCAAGTATTAGAAATACGCTAGCTTAATTTATAATCCCTTCTTACTTTATGTTTTATAAGGCGAAGTATTTCAGTATATATGGCCTATAGTGATTGATAAAAAAACAGTTGACGGGGAACTCCCAGTATTTACAATCTAAGAAACATACTAATAGTGTGTCCATATGAATAGATGTAGCAGGTGTTACTTATTTTACTCCAAGATCTAAGTAATATTTGTTGACTTGATTGAGAAAAGGTAAGATAATGGAAATTACTCTTGCTTAGTATACAGGTGATTTCCTCTTGTGCTTGGGAAGGATTGATTATTGGATTTTTATTATTTAAATCGATGTGTGTATATTCAAATATATTTTTCTATATTTATAATTCTCATAATAGGAATCGCAAATTTTTATAATCCCTCACCACTCAGAAGCTTGCGTTATGTTTCTTTTGTTGCGTTGCATATTAATTATCTGTGAGCTTCGTGTTCATGTGCGTGCTTGAATTAAGCATATTAATATACAAAACCGAATCCATATAATTATTTAAAAAAATAAGAGAACTTTACAATATTTAACATTACTGCTAATATATTTGGAGAAGAATATATATATGGAAAATTTTGCATTTTTCTTATATTTTTCTATGTACTTAAATGAAATGTCGAATAATATATTTTATTTGCTAACAAAATCAACAGACATGTTTGAATCTTTGTGTAATATGTACTGGCCATGAGAACGACCGTTTGTCTTGCAAATCATGTGTTCACTCATTTAATCTGAATCTACATCATCACTTTCTTCTCAGACAAGATCATACAAAACTGTAGGTTCTTGTCCCATTTTTCTCATCTCATCTTCCATCTTCTCAATTTCATTGACCTGTTTTGTAGCATATTCATAAATAGTATTTCTTATGCCCTCCACTGTACAAAGTCGTAATCTGAGAGCATACCGATATGTTCGTAAGTTGTCTCTGGACGCTCTGTCATAGCGTGTTTGTAGTTCTCTCAGAAAATTATTTAAAACTAGTACTTGGTTGCAAGCTTTCTGGAAGATGGAATCTAAGTGTAGAATCTGCTTCTGTAGAAATTCAGTTGAAGTAGCCATTATATAATGTAAAATATGTCTTGATAGCAGATCGAAGGTAGAGTACCTGAAGCAAATATGACGATTTTTTTAATGTCCGTCTTTTTAAGCCAATGCTTGTTGGCAGATACAATGAGTGCTGACATGATCCCTAATTCTCCTCACGTGTCAGGTGTGAAATCGCAAGGTGTGAAGTGTCGAGTAAATGTCTTCTGGTTTGTTAGGCAGTGGAGGAGCTCATCAAAATCACGACTTAATCAAATATCAAAGATTTTAAGTATACTTTATTAACCCAACACATCTAGGTCTATTCAACAAATATACTGTCTAAAGATTGAGTTCTAACTTCGCTTAAATTGATAACTCAGAGGTGGCGTACAACACGTCAGGCAAAATTATCCTCTCGTGGGCCTACAAAAAATATGTTGCTTCATTGTGAAGTAGATTATCCACTTTGTATTTTAAATTATTTTGTTAGTATATACAGTGCACTTTGTTTAAGTAGTTTTATCTCTTTTCTTTGCAGGAGTAACTCATATTAGGTTATCCGCGAGTCGATTGAATGAATTCATTTCCATGAATCTTGTGCAAATATTTTATTCCGTTTGAAGACCAACTCTTCATCATTTTCAGCGAAGGCTACATGACAATAAATCACATTTAGTGAACATAAAATACATGTTCTATATTGATTGACCTTGTATTTGAAAAAATATATACACTGTATTAAATTAGTATTTTTTTTTTGTTCCCAATAAACATATTCCGTATGCAAGTATTAGAAATACGCTAGCTTAATTTATAATCCCTTCTTACTTTATGTTTTATAAGGCGAAGTATTTCTGTATATATGGCCTATAGTGATTGATAAAAAAACAGTTGACGGGGAACTCCCAGTATTTACAATCTAAGAAACATACTAATAGTGTGTCCATATGAATAGATGTAGCAGGTGTTACTTATTTTACTCCAAGATCTAAGTAATATTTGTTGACTTGATTGAGAAAAGGTAAGATAATGGAAATTACTCTTGCTTAGTATACAGGTGGGCGGGGGCCCTAGGGTAGTGGTTAGCACCGCTGCCTTTCACGCCAGAGTCCGGGGATCGGTTCCCGGTCTCGGCGGTTTGAAAGAAACAAAATTGTTTCTTCCCCATCCACGTGTGAAAGTTAGTATTGTGGGGAGCCTCCGTGACCGAGAGGTAGCGTGCTCGGCCTCAGACCGCCAGGGCTCGAATTTCGAATCCTGTGTCTGGAGGACAGTGTCATCTCAATCATCTCACCATCCTCAGGAGGTTCTCCTGGCCCAGTTTAGCCTATATGTGCACAAAGGTGGCCTAAAGCCCGATTCATTTCATTTCATTTTTAGTATACAGGTGATTTCCTCTTGTGCTTGGGAAGGATTGATTATTGGATTTTTATTATTTATATCGATGTGTGTATATTCAAATATATTTCTCTATATTTATAATTCTCATAATAGGAATCGCAAATTTTTATAATCCCTCACCACTCAGAAGCTTGCGTTATGTTTCTTTTGTTGCGTTGCATATTAATTATCTGTGAGCTTCGTGTTCATGTGCGTGCTTGAATTAAGCATATTAATATACAAAACCGAATCCATGTAATTATTTAAAAAAATAAGAGAACTTTACAATATTTAACATTACTGTTAATATATTTGGAGAAGAATATATATATGGAAAATTTTGCATTTTTCTTATATTTTTCTATGTACTTAAATGAAATGTCGAATAATATATTTTATTTGCTAACAAAATCAACAGACATGTTTGAATCTTTGTGTAATATGTACTGGCCATGAGAACGACCGTTTGTCTTGCAAATCATGTGTTCACTCATTTAATCTGAATCTACATCATCACTTTCTTCTCAGACAAGATCATACAAAACTGTAGGTTCTTGTCCCATTTTTCTCATCTCATCTTCCATCTTCTCAATTTTATTGACCTGTTTTGTAGCATATTCGTAAATAGTATTTCTTATGCCCTCCACTGTACAAAGTCGTAATCTGAGAGCATACCGATATGTTCGTAAGTTGTCTCTGGACGCTCTGTCATAGCGTGTTTGTAGTTCTCTCAGAAAATTATTTAAAACTAGTACTTGGTTGCAAGCTTTCTGGAAGATGGAATCTAAATGTAGAATCTGCGTCTGAAGAAATTAAGTTGAAGTAGCCATTATATAATGTGAAATATGTCTTGATAGCTGATCGAAGGTAGAGTGCCTGAAGCAAATATGACGATTTTTTTAATGTTCGGCTTTTTAAGCCAATGCTTGTTGGCAGATACAATAAGTGCTGACATGATCCCTAATTATCCTCACGTGTCAGGTGTGAAATCGCAAGGTGTGAAGTGTCGAGTAAATGTCTTCTGGTTTGTTAGGCAGTGGAGGAGCTCATCAAAATCACGACTTAATCAAATATCAAAGATTTTAAGTATACTTTATTAACCCAACACATCTAGGTGTATTCAACAAGTATACTGTCTAAAGATTGAGTTCTAACTTCGCTTAAATTGATAACTCAGAGGTGGCGTACAACACGTCAGGCAAAATTATCCTCTCGTGGGCCTACAAAAAATATGTTGCTTCATTGTGAAGTAGATTATCTACTTTGTATTTTAAATTATTTTGTTAGTATATACAGTGCACTTTGTTTAAGTAGTTTTATCTCTTTTCTTTGCAGGAGTAACTCATATTAGGTTATCCGCGAGTCGATTGAATGAATTCATTTCCATGAATCTTGTGCAAATATTTTATTCCGTTTGAAGACCAACTCTTCATCATTTTCAGCGAAGGCTACATGACAATAAATCACATTTAATGAACATAAAATACATGTTCTATATTGATTGACCTTGTATTTAAAAAAATATATACACTGTATTAAATTAGTATTTTTTTTTTGTTCCCAATAAACATATTCCATATGCAGGTATTAGAAATACGCTAGCTTAATTTATAATCCCTTCTTACTTTATGTTTTATAAGGCGAAGTATTTCTGTATATATGGCCTATAGTGATTGATAAAAAAACAGTTGACGGGGAACTCCCAGTATTTACAATCTAAGAAACATACTAATAGTGTGTCCATATGAATAGATGTAGCAGGTGTTACTTATTTTACTCCAAGATCTAAGTAATATTTGTTGACTTGATTGAGAAAGGGCAAGATAATGGAAATTACTCTTGCTTAGTATACAGGTGATTTCCTCTTGTGTTTGGGAAGGATTGATTACTGGATTTTTATTATTTATATCGATGTGTGTATATTCAAATATATTTTTCTATATTTATAATTCTCATAATAGGAATCGCAAATTTTTATAATCCCTCACCACTCAGAAGCTTGCGTTATGTTTATTTTGTTGCGTTGCATATTAATTATCTGTGAGCTTCGTGTTCATGTGTGTGCTTGAATTAAGCATATTAATAAACAAAACCGAATCCATATAATTATTTTAAAAAAATAAGAGAACTTTACAATATTTAACATTACTGTTAATATATTTGGAGAAGAATATATATATTGAAAATTTTGCATTTTTCCCATATTTTTCTATGTACTTAAATAAAATGTCGAATAATATATTTTATTTGCTAACAAAATCAACAGACATGTTTGAATCTTTTTGTAATATGTACTGGCCATGAGAATGACCGTTTGTCTTGCAAATCATGTGTTCACTCATTTAATCTGAATCTACATCATCACTTTCTTCTGAGACAAGATCATACAAAACTGTAGGTTCTTGTCCCATTTTTCTCATCTCATCTTCCATCTTCTCAATTTTACTGGCCTGTTTTGTAGCATATTCGTAAATAGTATTTCTTATGCCCTCCACTGTACAAAGTCGTAACCTGAGAGCATACCGATATGTTCGTAAGTTGTCTCTGGACGCTCTGTCATAGCGTGTTTGTAGTTCTCTCAGAAAATTATTTAAAACTAGTACTTGGTTGCAAGCTTTCTGGAAGATGGAATCTAAATGTAGAATCTGCGTCTGAAGAAATTCAGTTGAAGTAGCCATTATATAATGTAAAATATGTATTGATAGCTGATCGAAGGTAGAGTGCCTGAAGCAAATATGACGATTTTTTTAATGTTCGGCTTTTTAAGCCAATGCTTGTTGGCAGATACAATAAGTGCTGACATGATCCCTAATTCTCCTCACGTGTCAGGTGTGAAATCGCAAGGTGTGAAGTGTCGAGTAAATGTCTTCTGGTTTGTTAGGCAGTGGAGGAGCTCATCAAAATCACGACTTAATCAAATATCAAAGATTTTAAGTATACTTTATTAACCCAACACATCTAGGTCTATTCAACAAATATACTGTCTAAAGATTGAGTTTTAACTTCGCTTAAATTGATAACTCAGAGGTGGAGTACAACACGTCAGGCAAAATTATCCTCTCGTGGGCCTACAAAAAATATGTTGCTTCATTGTGAAGTAGATTATCCACTTTGTATTTTAATTTTTTTCGTTAGTATATACAGTGCACTTTGTTTGAGTAGTTTTATCTCTTTACTTTGAAGGAGTAACTCATATTAGGTTATCCGCGAGTCGATTGAATGAATTCATTTCCATGAATCTTGTGCAAATATTTTATTCCGTTTGAAGACCAACTCTTCATAATTTTCAGGGAAGGCTACATGACAATAAATCACATTTAGTGAACATAAAATACCTTCTATATTGATTGACCTTGTATTTAAAAAAATATATAAACTGTATTAAATTAGTATTTTTTTTTAATTCTTCCCAATAAACATATTCCATATGCAAGTATTAGAAATACGCTAGCTTAATTTATAATCCCTTCTTATTTTATGTTTTATAAGGCGAAATATTTCTGTATATATGGCCTATAGTGATTGATAAAAAACAATTGACGTGGAACTCCCAGTATTTACAATCTAAGAAACATACTAATATTGTGTCCATATGAATAGATGTAGCAGGTGTTACTTATTTTACTCCAAGATCTAAATAATATTTGTTGACTTGATTGAGAAAAGGAAAGATAATGGAAATTACTCTTGCTTAGTATACAGGTGATTTCCTCTTGTGTGTGGGAAGGATTGATTATTGGATTTTTAATATTTATATCAATGTGTGTATATTCAAATATATTTTGCTATATTTATAATTCTCATAATAGAAATCACAAATTTTCATAATCCATCACCACTCAGAAGCTTGCGCTATGTTTCTTTTGTTGCGTTGCATATTATTATCTGTGAGCTTCGTGTTCATGTGTGTGCTTGAATTAAGCATATTAATATACAAAGCCGAAACCATATGATTATTGAAAAAAAAATAGCAGAACTTTACAATATTTAACATTACTGTTAATTCATTTGGGGAAGAATAGCTATATTTAAAATTTTGCATTTTTTTTATATTTTTCTATGTACTTATATGTTGAATAATATATTTTATTTGCTAACAAAATCAACAGACATGTTTGAATCTTTTTGTAATATGTACTGGCCATGAGAATGGCCGTTTGTCTCGCAAATCATGTGTTCACTCATTTAATCTGAATCTACATCATCACTTTCTTCTGAGACAAGATCATACAAAACTGTAGGTTCTTGTCCCATTTTTCTCATCTCATCTTCCACCTTCTCAATTTACTGGCCTGTTTTGTAGCATATTCGTAAATAGTATTTCTAATGCCCTCCACTGTACAAAGTCGTAGTCCGAGAGCATACCGATATGTTCGTAAGTTGTCTCTGGACGATCTGTCATAGCGTGCTTGTAGTTCTCTCAGAAAATTATTTAAAACTAGTACTTGGTTGCAAGCTTTCTGGAAGATGGAATCTAAATGTAGAATCAGCGTCTGAAGAAATTCAGTTGAAGTAGCCATTATATAATGTAAAATATGTCTTGATAGCTGATCGAAGGTAGAGTGCCTGAAGCAAATATGACGATTTTTTTAATGTTCGGCTTTTTAAGCCAATGCTTGTTAGCAGATACAATGAGAGCTGACATGATCCTTAATTCTCCTCACGTGTCAGGTGTGAAATCGCAAGGTCTGAAGTGTCGAGTAAATGTCTTCTGGTTTGTTAGGCAGTGGAGGAGCTCATCAAAAGCACGACTTAATTAAATATGAAAGATTTTAAGTATACTTTAATAACCCAACACATCTAGGTCTATTCAACAAATATACTGTCTAAAGATTGAGTTCTAACTTCGCTTAAATTGATAACTCAGAGGTGGAGTACAACACGTCAGGCAAAGTTATCCTCTCGTGGGCCTACAAAAAATATGTTGCTTCATTGTGAAGTAGATTATCCACTTTGTATTTTAAATTCTTTTGTTAGTATATACAGTGCACTTTTGTTGAGTAGTTTTATCAATTTACTTTGCAGGAGTAACTCATATTAGTTTATCTGCGAGTCGATTTAATGAATTCATTTTCATAGATCTTGTGCAATTATTTTATTCCGTTTGAAGACCAATCTTCATAATTTTCAGCGAAGGCTACATGACTTTAAATCACATTGATTGAACATAAAATACATGTTCTATATTTATTGACCTTGTATTTAAAAAAATATATACACTGTTTTAAAATAATTTTTTTTTTTAATTCTCCCAATAAACGTATTCCATATGCAAGTATTAGAAATAAGCTAGCTCAATTTATAATCCCTTCTTATTTTATGTTTTATAAGGCGAAATATTTATGTATATATGGCCTATAATGATTGATAAAAAACAGTTGACGGGAACTTCCAGTATTTACAATCTAAGAAACATACTAATATGGTGTCCATATGAATAGATGTAGCAGGTGTTACTTATTTTACTCCAATATCCAAGTAATATTTGTTGACTTGATTGAGAAAAGGCAAGATAATGGAAATTACTCTTGCTTAGTATACAGGTGATTTCCTCTTGTGTTTGGGAAGGATTGATTATTTGATTTTTATTATTTATATCCATGTGTGTATATTCAAATATATTTTGCTATATTTATAATTCTCATAATACGAATCGCAAATTTTCATAATCCGTCACCACTCAGAAGCTTGCGTTATGTTTCTTTTGTTGCGTTGCATATTATTATCTGTGAGCTTCGTGTTCATGTGTGTGCTTAAATTAAGCATATTAATATACAAAACCGAAACCATATAATTATTTAAAAGAATAAGAGAACTTTACAATATTTAACATTACTGTTAATATATTTGGAGAAGAATCTATATATTTAAAATTTTGCATTTTTTATATTTTTCTATGTACTGAACTGTTGAATAATATATTTTATTTGCTAACAAAATCAACAGACATGTTTGAATCTTTTTGTAATATGTACTGGCCATGAGAATGGCCGTTTGTCTTGCAAATCATGTGTTCACTCATTTAATCTGAATCTACATCATCACTTTCTTCTGAGACAAGATCATATAAAACTGTAGGTTCTTGTCCCATTTTTCTCATCTCATCTTCCATCTTCTCAATTTTACTGGCCTGTTTTGTAGCATATTCGTAAATAGTATTTCTAATGCCCTCCACTGTACAAAGTCGTAGTCTGAGAGCATACCGATATGTTCGTAAGTTGTCTCTGGACGCTCTGTCATAGCGTGTTTGTAGTTCTCTCAGAATTTTTTTTAAAACTAGTACTTGGTTGCAAGCTTTCTGGAAGATGGAATCTAAATGTAGAATCTGCGTCTGAAGAAATTCAGTTGAAGTAGCCATTACATAATGTGAAATATTTCTTGATAGCTGATCGAAGGTAGAGTGCCTGAAGCAAATATGACGATTTTTTTAATGTTCGGCTTTTTAGGCCAATGCTTGTTGGCAGATACAATGAGTGCTGACATGATCCCTAATTCTCCTCACGTGTCAGGTGTGAAATCGCAAGGTGTGAAGTGTCGAGTAAATGTCTTCTGGTTTGTTAGGCAGTGGAGGAGCTCATCACAATCACGACTTAATCAAATATCAAAGATTTTAAGTATATTTTATTAACCCAACACATCTAGGTCTATTCAACAAATATACTGTCTAAAGATTGAGTTCTAACTTCGCCTAAATTGATAACTCAGAAGTGGAGTACAACACGTCAGGCGAAGTTATCCTCTCGTGGGCCTACAAATGTTACTTTCCTTCATTGTACTTCTATTGAGTAGTTTTATCTATTTACTTTGCCGGAGTAACTCATATTAGGTTATCTGCGAGTCGATTGAATAAATTCAGTTTCATGGATCTTGTGAGAGGGACATGGCGCAATGGTTAGAGCGTAGCGCTCCGCCGATGTCGTTGCTTGCCGTGCGGTTTCATATCCCGCTTGGTGCAGGATTTTCAGAGAAATATAATGTTTCTCCCCTTACAATCTTGGGAAATTGTTAAGATGATGTGACCTTGGGCAAGACACTTCAGCCTCAAATGCTTCACTTGACTCAGGTGAAAATGACTACCTGGTAGGACAGAGATGGCAATGTGTACGATACGTTCAATGCGCCGAAACAGCTGCCGGACAGTATGCTCCCCAGGGAGTTGAAATGGCATGAAATGGGGTTGAATGAACAGGTCCAGTGAACAGGGGGTGAAATGTTAAGTCCGATGATAGGTCTTCAACTTGATATCAGATTTTAAAAAACCTGCACCTTTACCTGCACCTTGTGCAAATATTTTATTCCGTTTGAAGACCTACTCTTCATAATTTTCAGCGAAGGCTACATGACAACAAATCACATTTAATGAACATAAATTACATGTTCTATATTTATTGACCTTGTATTTAAAAAATATATATACTGTATTAAATTAGTATTTTTTTAAATTCTTCCCAATAAACATAATCCATATGCAAGTATTAGAAATACGCTAGCTTAATTTATAATTCCTTCCTATTTTATGTTTTATAAGGCGAACTTTTCTGTATATATGGCCTATAATGATTGATAAAAAAACAGTTGACGGGGAATTCCCAGTATTTACAATCTAAGAAACATACTAATATTGTGTCCATATGAATAGATGTAGCAGGTGTTACTTATTTTAATCCAACATCTAAGTAATATTTGTTGACGTGATTGAGAAAAGGCGAGATAATGGAAATTACTCTTGTTTAGTATACAGGTAATTTCCTCTTGTGTGTGGGAAGGATTGATTATTGGATTTTTATTTTTTATATCGATGTGTGTATATTCTAATATATTTCTCTATATTTAAAATTCTCATAATAGGAATCGCAAATTTCTCAATCCATCATCACTCAGAAGCTTGCGTTATGCTTCATTTGTTGCGTTGCATATTATATGTGACCTTCGTGTTCATGTGTGTGCTTGAATTAAGCATATTAATATACAAAACCAAAACCATATAATTATATTTTAAAAAAATCAGAAATTTTTCACTATATTTTACTTTACTGTTTGGAAAAGAATATATATCATAAAAAGTTTGCAATTTTTTATTATTTTTCTATGTACCTAAATAAAATGCTAAATAATATATTTTATTTGCTAGCAAAATCAACAGACATGTTTGAATCTTTTTGTAATATGTACTGGCCATGAGAATGGCCGTTTGTCTTGCTAATCGTATGTTCACTCATTTAATCTGAATCTACATCATCACTTTATTCTGAGACAAGATTATACAAAACTGTAGGTTCTTGTCCCATTTTTCTCATCTCATCTTCCATCTTTTCAATTTTACTGGCCTGTTTTCTAGCATATTCGTAAATAGTATTTCTAATGCCCTCCACTGTACAAAGTCGTGGTCTGAGAGCATACCGATATGTTCGTAAGTTGTCTCTTGACGCTCTGTCATAGCGTGTTTGTAGTTCTCTCAGAAAATTGTTTAAAACTAGTACTTGGTTGCAAGCTTTCTGGAAGATGGAGTCTAAATGTAGAATCTGCGTCTGAACAAATTCAGTTGAAGTAGCCATTATATAATGTGAAATAAATATTGATAGCTGATCTAAGGTAGAGTGTCTGAAGCAAAAATGACGATTTTTTTATTGTTCGGCTTTTTAAGCTAAATGCTTGTTGGCAGATACAATGAGTGCTGACATGATCCCTAATTCTCCTCACGTGTCAGGTGTGAAATCGCAAGGTGTGAAGTGTCGAGTAAATGTCTTCTGGTTTGTTAGGCAGCCGAGGAGTCCATCAAAAGCACGACTTAATTAAATATGAAAGATTTTAAGTATACTTTATTAACCCAACACATCTAGGTCTATTCAACAAATATACTGTCTAAAGATTGAGTTCTAACTTCGCTTATATTGATAACTCAGAGGTGGAGTACAACACGTCAGGCAAAGTTATCCTCTCGTGGGCCTACAAATAATATGTTGCTTCATTGTGAAGTAGATTACCCACTTTGTATTTTAAATTCTCTTGTTAGTATATACAGTGCACTTTTATTGAGTAGTTTTATCTATTTACTTTGCAGGAGTAACCCATATAAGGTTATCTGCGAGTCGATCAAGTGAATTCATTTTCATGGATCTTGTGCAAATATCTTATTCCGTTTGAAGACCAACTTTTCAGAATTTTTAGCGAAGGCTACATGCCAATGATTCACATTTAATTAACATAAATTACATGTTCTATAATCTGATAATTATTAACCTTG
This sequence comes from Flabesymbios commensalis, assembly GCA_964017125.1. Lineage (NCBI taxonomy): Eukaryota > Metazoa > Annelida > Polychaeta > Terebellida > Flabelligeridae > Flabesymbios > Flabesymbios commensalis. The sequence continues at coordinate 52,438,483 of OZ024909.1, read as the reverse complement.
TATTTAAAAAAAATTACACACTATATTAAATTAGTATTTTTTTAATTCTTCTCAACAAACATTTCCATATGCAAGTATTAGAAATACGCTAGTTTAATGTATAATTTCCTTCGTATTGTATGTTTTATAAGGCGAGATATTCCTGCATATATGGCCTATAATGATTCATAGAAAAAAGTTGACGGGGAACTCCCAGTATTTACAATCTAAGAAACATACTAAAATTGTGTCCTTATGAATAGATGTAGCAGGTGCTACAAGATCTAAGTAATATTTTTTGACTTGATTAAGAAAAAGGTAAGATAATGGAAATTTCTCTTGCTTAGTATACAGGTGATTTCCTCTTGTGTGTTGGAATGATTGATATTGTTTTTTTATTTTTTATCTCGATGTTTATATCGATATTCAAATATATTTACCTATATTTAAAATTCTCATAATAGGAATCGCAAATTTTCATAATCCATCACCACTGAAAAGCTTGCGTTATGTTTCATTTGTTGCGTTGCATATTATCTGTGACCTTTGTGTTCTTGTGTGTGCTTGAAATTAAGAGAATATTACAATATTTAACATTACTGTTGATATATTTGGAGAAGAATATATATATGGAAAATTTTGCATTTTTCTTATATTTTTCTATGTACTTAAATAAAATGTTGAATAATATATTTTATTTGCTAACAAAATCAACAGACATGTTTGAATCTTTTTGTAATATGTACTGGCCATGAGAATGGTCGTTTGTCTTGCAAATCATTTAATCTGAATCTACATCATCACTTTCTTCTGAGACAAGATCATACAAAACTGTAGGTTCTTGTCCCATTTTTCTCATCTCATCTTCCATCTTCTCAATTTTACTGCCCTGTTTTCTAGCATATTCGTAAATAGTATTTCTAATGCCCTCCACTGTACAAAGTCGTCTTCTGAGAGCATACCGATATGCTCGTAAGTTTTCTCTGGACGCTCTGTCATAGCGTGTTTCTAGTTCTCTCAGAAAATTGCTTAAAACTAGTACTTGGTTGCAAGCTTTCTGGAAGATGGAATCTAAATTAAGAATCTGTGTCTGAAGAAATTCAGTTGAAGTAGCCATTATATGATGTGGAATAAGTCTTGATAGCTGATCAAAGTAGCCGTGCATGCGGGAGGCTGATACTGACAGAGGAGGGTAGTAAACATTCAACTCAAAAATACATCAACTATTTCAGACACTCGCTTTGTAGATTACTCTATTTATTAGCTGGACGGAAACTTTTTCACAACATATCAGCGTATATTTTCATCCCACGACATATAAGACAATTAATGTATTTTTTAACCGAAATAGGAGCTATATGTCCATTAAATTGCCATCTGAAATGTACAGCTTGGCAATTATATGTGTTGCCTGTGCTGAGATGTCTTTAGTCAATTCGACAGTGTAAAGGCAAAAGGCAGCATCTGCTTACTGGCAAAGTAAGACATTATTGCCTTTCGCCTTTGCACGGCAGAGTTATTGTTTGTTGTAAGCCTATTTTTGCTTCTTTGTTGTAGACAGGGCTGTGTCTCTGTTATGATATTGTGAATCGGCGGCATAGCATACTACTCTATGGCTGTACAAATATTTTGTTTAAATGAAGCTGAAACACACCCATTTGAGAAATCTATGATATATATACTATTAATGCAGTCAGGTCCAATATTTGCTGGGAATATTTTTTATACGATTCAATAGAACATACACGAGAACGTCGCAGCACTTTCCAGCAAACACAAAACATTTGCATGACATTATACAACGTCGGCCAAACGTCGTCGACGTTGGTCCAACATATTGTATGTAAAATGTTATACAAATGTTTTGTGTTTGCTGGGTTGGTACAGTAAATAACTATTGGAGTTAAACTAACCTGGATGCCGTCTCTGAAGGGATAGCGTCCTGTTAACAATGCGTGCCTGGAGCTGCAACATACATACCATTTTCACTTTATTAGTTCAAAGAATGTCATAAAATAAATCCTGTTGATATTTATGATTTGTAAGACAGTTCCTATGGTAAATCATATCGTCCCCTTAGATGTGAAAGGGTTATGTGACACTTTGCAAAGTGGCAAATACACCATTTCATATCTAAGGGGACGATATGATACTTCAGAGGAAGACGTTGGTATTAAGTACAACAACACCCCCTAGATAAATAACTCCATATCGGATAATATAACCTGAAAAAATGTATCGAACTTTGGCCCGGCATTGACGGGACGTTGGACCAGTGCCTCACTGCTATACCATCTGCAGATAGTTAAAAGTTACACTTTAAAATCTAAACAGCATAATAATTATTAAATCGATTTAAATGGGCTGCGTAAGACAAAATTAAAGGTATATTTTATTTAAGAGTCCGAAAAACTGAGAACAACTGGTTAAAAACCGAAACACCAGATGATCCTCATTTTAATGATAACTAGAACAGGAGTTCCCGAACTCCGAGGCCCGACTCTGTTTGAGTGCTATAGACAAAAAAATAGGCTTAATATTTTCTAAACATAACAGTGTATTGGTCTTCCTCATGGGCCAGAATCCTAAATGTCCAAGATATAATTTAGGAAAGAAATGAAATGAATCGGGCTTTAAGCCATTTTTGTGCACATATAGGCCAAATTGGGCCAGTAGAACCTCGTGAGGATGGTGAGATAATTGAGATGACACTGCCCTCCAGACACCGGAATCGAAATTCAAACCCTGGAGGTCTGATGCCGAGCACGCTACTTCTCGGTCACGGAGGCTCCCCACAATACTGAGTTCGAGTGGATGGGGAAGAAACATTTTTTTTCAAACCGCCGAGATCGGGAAACGAACCCCGAACTCCAGCGTGAAGGGCAGCGATGTTAACCACTACCCTAGGGCCCCCGCCCATTAAGGAAAGAACCAATAAGACAAGTTAAAATATATCTCCAACGTGTATCTCTTCCACCACCATCGCCGATGCTGGCCAACATTCATTCAATACTTGCCCATGATGTACCTCGTACTGACGATGTAGGCCTACATACCAAATCCGGTTCAATGTTGGGCCAGCGTCGCAGCCCATTGCTGGTTCAACGCTGGCGCAACAATAATCCATCACTGGGTGTGCTGTAGGCCTATACTTGTGATTGTACCAAAAACACAATATAACACGATCCATTGGCCCGATGCTGATGTTAAACTGGGCCACCGTCGGCGACGCTGGGCCAACAATTTTCCAACCAAAACCCTTTAGCCTTATCACTATATTTGATCGTGAATGTATTTTTTCTGAATACTTTTTAAAGACGAAAGTACTTAACCTAGTGACTTCAAACGTTATATTCGACATGCTCATAAGGACTGGTGTACAGAATTGTCAACCATTTCCCAAACACAGCACACCTCTTTCCCCTAAATAGGACACAAACTGAGGCAAAATAAACTTAATAGGCTCCTGGCCTACGGCCGAGCCTAACCAGACTTGACTCGAGCAAACACAAGAAGTGAGCCAATGTTGCTTTAATGGTGGTAGCACTATCTACGACGCTGGCATAACAACATTAAACCAGCAGTGGCTGAGCGTAGAATTATTCCTAGATTGGCCTTAACCCTTTATATTAACCGCTGGTCACGATTATATTCGTGTTTTTTCAACAAGATCTGCAAACAGTTGAAATCTATTTTGTCAAATCTTGATAATTTTAACATACTTGAAATTGTGAATCGCGTCAGCGTGACACAACTTAAAATGGGTGAACATTGCAATGAAATAACTTGGCAGCTAAAGGTCTAAAGCTCTGGAGCCACAACGTTGGAAATATATGTATAATTTCACTTGGAAAGTCACAAACACTCCCACTGTACTCTCAGCAACACTGATAATCAATTAAAAAACATCTACTCACGGAGAACAGGTTGGCTGGACATATGATTGGTTGAGGATGACACCTTCGGAAGCCATTTTATCCAAGTTGGGAGTATGTACCAAGTCATTGTGAAAGCCAACATCGTTCCAACCTAAACAAAATACAGCACCAGTTTGTAATATTTTCAATTTGTACCCACTTGTTTTGTCTCCAATGTGTCATACACTTGGCCGGGTCAGCACCAACTGGGGAGCATGAGACATTGGGCCAACGTCGTAGCCGGTAGGCCAACAGTAAACCATGTTTGCTGGGTGGGGAGAGAAAGTGTTGCATCACTCCAAATTCCCTTGGGTAATGATCAAAAAACTTCCGGTGACATATTATACCACTATACTGACACTCCATCACCCATTTCCCATACTCCGATATTGATAATTAAACACAGGCATGGTCAAACTTTACAGTTAAATCACTTTATCTCTTCAAATGACCTTGGTTAGTGACCTCTGGTGACATATTTCACCACTGCCAGCATCTCAATATACATTTGTCACACTCACAGATAGATAACTTTTCCAATGATACCAGGGACAAAGTTTTTAGTTAAATCACCCTTATATCTTGAAATGACTTTAGACGATGACTTTAAATGACCTCTGGTGACCTCTTCTACTACTACAGGTGGCCTAGCTCTCATTTCCATACTCTCAGATAGATAACCTTACCAAACAAACACATGCTCAACTAGTTTAGTGAAATTATCTCTATCATTCAGCGTGATTTGAAAGTTATGATCAAAAACACGATTTATCAGCAATGTTGGCGGTCATCTTGAATTTGGACAATTTATATGAGCAATAAAATAAAATTCTGTCAGCAATGAATTCTGCACGGATAGTTTAGTAATAATATAGCCTTTGAATGTGTTTTCAGGCCGACTATTTTGATTTGAATTATTTACAAGTAACTTTGTGGCGGCCATTTTGAAAATGGGTAATTTGACGGTGATCGGACCATATTTCAGTGATTTTCGCATTCTACGGGGAATTTCCTATAAGAATGACGTTATCTCCATATTCTACTCATGTTGTCCGCCTGGACCATTTTATAGGCTTTGTTTCAGAAATGGTGTCTCGACTAATAGTTTCTAGAGATCTTACCCAAATCGTCAGCAACCATAAGTATGATATGTGGGGGCTTCACAGACAAGCTCTTCTCAATACTAACACTCAACACAATAATCAACACATGTATAATCGTCAGCTCCATCTATCCTCGTCTGTGGTTCGTCTGATCTGTGGGCAGGTTGTGCGTCTAATCTAGCTGTTAGATTGTTTCTGTAGTAATTGCGTATTTTTTAGATTGTATACAAATAACCTTTTATAATATTCGAAATGTTTCTCAGCAAAAAATGCGATTATTAGAGTACATATCGTATTTATGGATGGTGTAAACTATGTACTTCCTTCAATGGGTAAACAATTGAGCAAACAACGTATACTCATGTAGTATATGGATGGAGAGGTGTACACCCAGTACATTGAACCAATGTCAGTTTAATATTGCACCATTGTCTGCAAGGACGGCCCAAAATAAAAACAACATTGGATCAATATCTCGTGTTAGATGGACGGCTATATGCGGGATGATCACCACCAGGGACTGCGTATTCTTTTTATTGTGCATGGCATCCGGTTACCCTGTACCCTGATGACATCGCAAGGCTCTGACACAGTGACCTCCATTTTTAAATGTAATGGTTCTAATACGATCAAAAGTTTATGCCTGCTGAAATGGCTTAGTTTTCAAAGGCACTTGAAATATTCGTCTCAATTTCTTGGCATCCGAGTTTTTTGGTAATCAGCGCGATTGTCGTTTTTACACAGCTGGCTGTGTAAACAAAATGGCGGTCAGTGTGACTGGGCCTCGCGCAGTAAATGAGCTAGGCGGCCATGTCATACCGGGTAGTTACCCTGGTTATAATCCTGTAACTTGTGGGCTGATGGCATAATAAATATAACAATTTAAATAAAATCTAAATGGTTTTAAATTGCCGTCGTTTGCAGCTGTGATTGCTCTAAATAACATAATATATATCCATTATGGTTCAAATCAGCAAATGATAATCACTATATTGTCTTGTTGTTGGGCCATCGTCGCCCAAAGAAACACAAATATTTATGTAATCTCAGCAAACAAAAAAACCCATTTATATAACATTTGTACAACGTCGGCCCAACGTCTTCGACGCTGGTCCAACATCGTACAAATGTTATACAAATGTTTTGTGTTAGCTGGTATCACTGGTATGCGGCACTGCCTCTAATGACATTTCTTATAGTACTAGAATACACTTTTTACATGTGACGTCATTATGTTCATCATTTGATAACTCTCAATAACACCAACCAATGGTGTTACTATGATAAGAATTTTTTTCCAATTAGTTGCATTTCTAGCGGATGATGTACCCCAGTAAACACGAGACGTTGGTCCAGTGTTGTTTCAACGTTGGTCCACCGTCTGTGCCGCTGACTCAACATTAAAACAACACAGAGTCAACGTATCATTTTTGCTGGGGTGTGTCTGCTGGCTGACTCATTGGTCATGTCTGTCAATACGTCATATTTCAACACATCGCCCCTATTTTTTCATTCAATAAAGTAAGGATGGTACATTGTCTATGTATTATAATAAATAGTAGGCCTACTGCAGCATTTTTTGCATGGCCACACTGCTCCCACACGCCGACCACAGAAAATAACAGAATTAAAATAAAAACAGACAATTCAGGTGTATCCAGGGTGTACTTATGGTATTCGAGCACCCCCGCTAATTTCAAAGTGATAATTTCCCGTCTCATCAATATATCCAGGTTCTCGTGTCTTTACAGCAAAAAACGGCACCACGAAATGGCACAAATTAATGTTCATTATTTCTGTATTCGATGGGCTTGCCCCAGCAGGACCTCTTATCAGATTTCTCAATTATTTACCCCCCCCCCCCTCATTTTTAACCTGGATAAGCCACTACAACTTGTATACTGTTTATTCTATCAGAGCGAACCCTTTACCGATTCGGAAATTTGATCATTTTTTCATTCAGAGTGAACCGTGATTCCCATCGCACAGTAACTCATAAATACTTTTTTTTTTAATCATTGATCAAATAAAATCAAAATATGCCAAAATTGCAATCATATCTCTTAAATTATTAATTGTACTTAAAATAGTTCCCGTGGTACATAATCATTATACGTGTACTTAAAGAGTCAGTTGTATACTTATAGTCATATATTTGCATACTGGTATCTGACAAAGCAGAAAAACACTAAGTAAACACTGGTCAGACGTTGATACAATGCTGTCATAATGGTGTGTCGCCGTCTGTGACGTTCACCCTACATCGAACCAAAGTCTCGTGTTTGTCGGCTACTATTCAGTACAGGGATACAGTCCTGGAAACAAAAGACTGTGACTGTGACGCTGGCACAACATTAAGCCAACAGTGGGTCAACATCTCGTGTTTGCTGGGAGATGGGTACCAAGTTAACGAGAGACATTGACCAATGTTGTTCTAATGTTGGACCGCCGTCTTCGACGTCGACCCAACATTGGTCAATGTCTCGTGTTAGCTGGGTACAGGGGTTCTAATTATGCAGGTACCTGCACTGTGACAGGTCCTGCAGATAAGCATACTCTCTTTTTCATTGGGAATCACATAACACTGCATAATACTAACCAGGTTTGACGTAGATAAATCAAATTAGTTTGGTGGTGTGTCTTGGCCGAGAATTTTCAATATTCTAATTTGCATAGAAGGTGAATGGTGATACGATATCTTACAATTAAGTCTTGAAAACCAATACAATGTTTTTTGTGAATTTTGTATTTCTTGCCAGCAAAAGCACAATTGGTTACAATTTAGTAACACCTCTCCATTTATATCCTGTGATTATTCTTCTCATATTTTCTTTCTATCGCCTACTATACCATGTATATTTGTGTTTCTCACAGTCCAAACTATTTATATCATAATGGACAAAGATGGAAATGCAACGGGCTTAGAGCTTAACCCAGAATATATCTACGAACTGACTTTTGGAATGGCCAAGACGGAGGTAAGTTTGATTTCTATTTATCGACCGCTAGCAGTCAAAATGTCGTATGTATCACTCAATAGAGTGGCACATACGACATTTTGATTGCTAGCTGATCGAATTATCTTGGTACATATTACACCTGTAGACGGTATTTTACCCATTAGAACACTTATGTCGACTACGGTAGACATTCTGTGTTTTTAATAACACTTGTATAATCAGTTGTTAAAAGTAAAATAAATGCTTTCAATCTTGAAACACTTGCAAATCACACAAATTTGCAGTCACTTGAAGTTGTTGAATCAACGCCAATGTAGCTGATTCAACGTCGGAACAACGTCGTGTGCCCAGTGGGATGTATTTTTCCTATTTGAAGCTGGAATAGCTATTTCTATTTCCAGCCTCAAATGCCTAAATAAAATAAGACATGTCAGAAATTATTTATCAACTTGGGGGGCCAGAATCATTAAGACTTTAGTTATTTCACATCTTTAGTTATTACAAAAGATAATTTTCATTACAGAACTGACCGTCTTGGTCAAAGTCAAAAGTCGGCTGGGTGCTTGCAAAGGTTTTATGTATCCCGATGATACTTAAAACATTTGGGTGCGTATATGTTAAAATGGAGAATAACAAAGTGAATGTATACACAGATCAGTATAATACACGATTACGACACAAAATAATAAAACAAAAGAGTTTGTACCCCTCTGAAGATATTAGAAACATATTTTGTGCCTCCTCTGGACGATAATAAATCTATCCGTCAATCAAATTTTCAGGAGTAGGCCTACGTTAGACAGTATTTCAAAAGCATATGGTCGCCTGTCATTTTGTTTCAGGTGTTGTTCTGTGCGATAAACCTTGGTGTTTTTGACGCCCTGGTTAAGGGGCAGCGTGACGTCACTCAGCTCGCTTCGGATCTGAAAGTGTCCCAGAAACATCTGGATAAACTTCTCAATACTTGCTGTATGCTGAAGCTTCTGAACAAAAAGAAGACCGGAGAGTCATGTTAGTATTATATAGGCCTATGTGTTAAATATAACTATAACGTGACAACATTATTGTAATCGGTCTACGTTTTTAAAGGAGCTTACACACAAATAAGTGTCACAGAGTGACAAAATAAATATATTGTGTCATTTAAATTTTCACCCTCTTGAAGTTGTAGGTCGCGGTAGCGAGCCACAAAGCGGATGCAAATTACGTGGTAGATGCTCAATTAATCAAATCATTCAATTTGAAAAGTGTTTATTTTTCAAAAAAATATTTTGTGTTCGTCATACGAATTACAATACAACGAAAACCTCAGTGGATGGAAATTATTCGTATTTGTTCAATTTGAGACCGAACGTTTTGCAAAACTTGATGTCTGAAACACTCTTTTCAAAAGGACAATCCCTATAGCAGTGAGATGTAACGTTAATTTTTTTAGGAATAATAATCTACTCGTGGTTTAAACTTAGTCATTTGCAGACGTCTATGAAAACACCCCTTTGTCGTCTTCCTACCTAACGAGTGACAAAAAGGAATCACTGGTGGATTTTGTTAAGATGAACCAGATGTTCAAAAATCTGACAGGACGGATGCAGAAAGCCGTGGAAACAGGTTTGTCACATGATCAGAATTGTACTAACAAAATTTTGTTTTTTAGATTTTTGTCATATAGGGCCTACCTTTAGATATAATGACATTATTTGGTGAAATAATTATTTCTGTGTTTTCCACAACTTTAATGACCATTTTATAGTTTAGCACGTTATCAGAATGTGCGTATTTTTATGGATCATTATAAATTATTAATTGAGTAAATGTCATGTGGAGTTTAAATTTATGCGACTGAGGTGCCTAAGGAATAAACTATTTATTTAATTAACCGGGCGGGGGCCCTAGGGTAGTGGTTAGCACCGCTGCCTTTCACGCCAGAGTTCGGGGTTCGGTTCCCGGTCTCGGCGGTTTGAAAGAAACAAAAATGTTTCTTTCCCATCCACGTGTGAAAGTCAGTATTGTGGGGAGCCTCCGTGACCGAGAGGTAGCGTGCTCGGCCTCAGACCGCCAGGGCTCGAATTTCGAATCCTGTGTCTAGAGGGCAGTGTCATCTCAATCATCTCATCATCCTCAGGAGGTTCTCCTGGCCCAGTTTAGCCTATATGTGCACAAAGGTCGCTTAAAGCCCGATTCATTTCATTTTATTTTTATTTAATTAACCCTTACAACGCTAAAAATATTTCTGTATAAACCGTGGAGACCAAGGTGTTTTCAATTTGAAATTGCCATAAATGTCTTAATTAAGCAGCCCTCGCCGAGGCGGACTGCTTACTGTATTCCACACGTTCCGCCGACGCCTCCACCGCCGCCGCAGTTATTTGTTTTCAAGATAGCTACTAATCTATCAACTTCTGCTTCCTCATACTTCACATAGCCATCACATACCACTGGTGAATTGTTTTGCTGACATTTTGATCATCAATCCTTTAATTACTATGGCCACTAACGAAAAAAGATCGCTAGCGCGTTTCAGGAAAAAGTTTACATCAGATCATTTTTTAATTTGGCAATCATGTTCAGCTATGTCACCCAATGACCTGATTAACTTTTGGGAGCAAACAATTTTAAAATGGCTGTCTAGCGGCCATTTTGAATTTGGGTAATTTTGTAATATTTACCCAACCCAAAATCAAAGCAAAATATCTGGACCATCCATATAGAACAAAATGTAAGGACTCACACAAGGATAACCCATGATAAATTTTGCAAAAATAAAATCTAAAATGGCCGACAGACGGTCATTTTTAATTGTTTTTTCCTCATTATCTCAGAAATGTTGCATAATAGCTAAAGCGGTAATATAAAATAAACCTTGAGAAAATTTGAAAACGTACACTAAAACTGTAACCAACGTCAGCTCAATGTTTGACTACGTGTCTCACAATTGAGGAAACTATAAACCAACTATTTCTTCTCTCTCTTGCTTCATGTGTAATTCTTTATTATTTCATAAGGACAACAGCAGCTGACTGACGAAGATAACCTGTTTTACATGTTTGAGAAGAAACCAGAGAACAGGCAGATATTCCAGAATGCTATGGCCTGTATATCCAGAACCAGCTCCAACGCCCTCGACGTGTTTGATCTCAGCCAGTTCACAACGGCACTTGACGTGGGAGGTAAGTGTTGACGAGCAATAGATAGATAGTACAGCAATCTCTTTGATAATATCAGTTGTGTTCGCTGAATATTTTGTTGTTTGATTTTTTTAAAAATTACGGTTAATATCGCTCTGTCATTCTGACCCGAATACCTGGATTTAGCCAATCACAGAGGTGCTTCACGTGCACGTGGCTGATTTAAATTTTAAATATTACATAACCTTTGACCGGACACAATATGGCCGAAAATTATATTGAAGGTTACATTTACCGCATCAGTCTCGAATAGTATGACTTTGTTTTCGAAATTCTCCACATATATTCATTTCAATTTGACTTTGGCTAGTTTTTCAGTGATTTATAGAAGGTCAGATAAAATGGTTCTGCGTGTCTCGTGTCATTCCGCGCAGCACAGAGCTCTGCAGACGGGAGGGAAGCGCCTGTTCGCACCGCATTTTTTCGTGCTGGTATCTAGAGAGCACGTGTTTATTTCACTTTTGGTACACATCATATCGATCTCAATTCACATCGATTTGCAAGGTGATACAACAGCCGTTCGTAACATACTTCAACTAAAAATGAAATAAATTTAGCATAGATAATTTTTGGGAAATACTAATTTACTGGTGCTCACATGCGTAACATTGTTGACGATTCTTAATCAAGCAGGACACCATGTTATAAATAATAACCACAGGACAGGTATACCCCGACAAACATGAGACGTTGGGCCAACGTTAGTTTACTGTTGGACCAGCGTCGTAGAAATTGACTACAAAGTACTGAAAATAGACACATACTGTACAGTTGTATTTAAATGAGAAACTAAGACTAAAATGCAACTGTAAACCATTATTTTTATTCTTGCAGGTGGTACTGGAACATTTGCTCGTCTGCTGGCCAAACGTCATCCCAACATGCAAGTGACCGTCACAGATTTAAAGAAAGTAATAGAGACGGCAGCGGGTGTGCCTGCTAACGCCAACACAACAGTCAAATTTATACCTGGTAATTTATCTTATTTCCTACAAAAAAGTTTTTTAATAAAAGCCCAGCTTACACTGAATTGGCTGTTGTATGATATGATGAAAAATGGGTGTGAATCAGGACATATATATCTGTACATCTCCTGATATATGCTACATATTGATTTCGCAGAAAATAAAAGACTGGGAGCTGGATTCAGTGATTGTATTGTACAGTCTACTGTGCCATACATTCTGTAGTGTACAGTCTACTGTGCCATACATTTTGTATTGTTCAGTCTAATGTGCCATACATTCGGTATTGCATGGTATTTGGTGCCGTACATGTCCTTTAATTTTGTAACGTATAAAAACCACACCAATACTCTATGATATGTTGTTTAGTTAAAGGTAATTATACAAAACAATAATACTGTAGATCTGGTAATTTTCGCGTGTTGAGATTTTCGCGAATTTGTGATTTTGAGACCTTCTACGAAGTCTAGAATTATTCGCGAATTATCGATTTTGATGATAGGTAGCACTCATAATAATATTTTCGCGAGATTCTTAAATTCGCAAATTAGTCCTCACAAAATTCGCAAAAATTAAAACTTCGCGAATATTACCAGTTCTACAGTATATGTAAACAATTGAAAAACAGATTAAACAATTTTATTGTGCATTTGTTCGTATGTGGTGAAAAATCAGCAGCTGTAACATAATCACACGTTGTACTGATTTTTGCAGGGGACTTCTTTGAAGGGAAACTACCCGAAGCAGAGCTTGTGTCTCTTTGTCATGTCCTCCATGACTGGGATGATGAAAACAGCGAGAAGATATTGAAAAATGTTTACAAAGCGGTTAAACCAGGTATAACGATATATGATATGAAAGCCAAATGTAATTCACTAATATAACACAACTGGTGTAAGTGTTGTATTGTTATATGGCATGTGTCATTATTTGAAGCTGAAACAATGTTGGACCACCGTCTGCGACGCTGGCCTAACATTGGTTGTATTGCTATATGGCATGTTTCATTATTTGAAGCTGGCATTGTTGATGCAATTTCTAGCTCAAATAAAAAAGAAACATTCCTATGTTTGGAAACAACATATTTTTTCAAATTGTGTTTCATATGTGATCTGCACCAATTATAAGTCTTAAGAACCTAGTAATAAATAATAATATTCTGTGAATATTACAACGTTCTGCTATGTAAATTCTCGTGCACGAATGTTCTCTGGGATAATTTTGCACAGAATTTGAACTTGAACCGGAGATTCGTCGGAAGCTACATACAAAGTATGTATGTCATATAAAATGAACTCATAGCAGTCTGGCCGTTTTGACATTGGACGTTTGTGTGGTCTGGCGATTTTTGAGACCTATTCTCATACTCCTAATATAAATTTAGAATGATGGTATATGTATTTCCCATACACCACAGGAACACACATGCAATGTATAACCAGAATACACTTTATTTAATTGCAAAATGTGATGTTGCCATGGTAACCGACAGCCATCTTGAATATGCTAATCAGGTAGTCACATTTTCGAAATTTTGTTTGAAATTGGTAAAAACGGCAATTCATGTGTACAACATCATATCAATTCACATAAAATATATTTAAATACATCACATACGGTTCGAAAAAGCATTCGATAGGTCTATACACACAAATTATTAGGGTAAATAAGTTATTACCATGGTATCTAATAATCGTTCTAAATTCCATGAGGGGCATAGCATATTTCATATTTTAAGATGAACCAAGTTAGAAACGGTGTAAAATACCGAACGCCTCGTATTCATCTGAGCCTGGAGTTCTATTTTTAGTTCAGAAACGGTTGTGACGCAGATAAATCACCCTTTTATGTTCCAGGCTCCACATACTGTGTTCATAGTTGCGCAAATGATGTCACCTTGTGAAACGCTAAGCATTATTGCCAGGGCTCGGACCTAGACTGCAGCGTCATAAATGCCAGGTCCGAGCTGGGCTCGGAACTAGACTGCTATGAGTTAATGTGTAACTTCACCCAAACGTCGGTAACTCTCCAGGAGAGAGAGACGCTGAGTGAATGATTTAACATATTTGAAGTATCTTTTATCAGGCACGACATGCACGGCCAGATCTTTGAACACTTTGAAGCATTGCTCAACATCAGCAAATATCAAATGCTTTTTTGTATATACATTCGTATGAAAAAAATAATAAAACATTATGACTAACCTATTTTACATTATCCTCCAGGTGGTGCACTTTTGATTCTGGACACTGTTTTTAACGATGACAAGGTCGGACCTTTTCGCGCCAACATGACTGAGATCAGCCAGATCGTGCAGCACGAGGGCAAACACAGAACCGGGGCCGAGTTTACCCGTCTTGTCACCAGCGCCGGCTTCCAGGAAATCCAAGTTCACCAAAACCAGGGATTTGGCTTTTATGACGCAATTCTTTCCAGAAAGCCAGCGGCCGTCTCCGGATGAAGCTATCGCCAGCCGGCTAAACACGAGACATTGACCCAATGTTTGACCAATGTTGGGCAACTGTCTACGACGTTGGCCCGACATTGGTCAAACATTGATTCAATGTGTCGTGTTTGCTGGGCAGTGAACTCTAATATTAGAGATCAATGGTCATCGCAATCTCTCCTTTGGACACAAAATGTGTTTTTTCATCCAGTTTAGCTGCCAATTATTTGCCTCAGCAATTGCTAGCTACACTGAATGAAAATAATGTCACTTAAAACTCCCTTAATTTTAATGACTAAGCTATTATTAATATAATTATTATATGTATAATTATACAAAGATATTAGTTATTGTTTTTTGGCGTATGTTTGATGTATGTTTTATTCAGTGTAACCATCACTGATGGATGAATGGTCGAATAAAGTTTAGGTTTGTCATACATTTACCTGTGTTTTTTATGTTAATGATTCGCCTCTAAATACTATATTCTGACATATATGACTATGCAATAAAAGAATAGATTTATCTTTAAAAATATATCTGATAAAAAAGTCAGTAATGATTTTATGTGTTAATAAACATATGTCTGTGCATGCATCTTGAACAATTACGTAATACGTGTAGATTTATAAACGGTATGGCGCGAAACTCGGCCTTTTTAGAAACGAACGCCCGCAAGTAGGTCTAATTGTCGTGAATCTCCCTAATTATGTAATTAAAAGGACCGGCCCACGCTAAAATCATAAACAAGAGGCCCAGGGGCCTCGACGCTTGTCAACAGCATTGCAAAATATCAGCTACAGGTGTGTCAGAGAATGTATATCTTATGATCTAAAATGCATTATCAAGAAAAGAAAATATGTTTAGGCCAGTAGTATATATTTATATCTTATTCATCATTGGAAATTTATATTAAATGTTCGATTCACATCATACATTTTGCTGATTTTACACACATTCTGATGTAGGCCCACAGCACATAATAAAAAATGCTTTACAAAAAATAATTTTTACAGGACTACAATGTTATTATTACAAGAGTAGAGGTGCAATTATTATTTATTCTGGGTCTTTTAATAGACCCAGTTATCCAGGAATTTTCACAAAGTCTTTATTTTTCAATTCTTCTGCCTTAAATAGGCCTAACAAAATCGTCACGGAGTTGTAAAATATCAACTTTTAATGTTTCTTACTCGGCCGTGAAATCTACAGCAGTCCTAATCCATCATTATCACATGTAGACGTAATGCACTTTTACTACACCCTCTTACGTAATGCAAATACGGAGATCATAATACTAACGGTAGATCAACCAAAGGATAAAGACCCATGAAGGCTTTCTCAACTCACACGATCTTTGCTGCAATGTTACTGTAATGTTAACAGGAAAACGTCGAGTCAGGTATTAGTTGGCTTTATCAAATGTGATGAAATGGAATGAATGGGATTTTACGCTACATCTGTGCACATATAGGCTAAACTGTTAACTCTGGTCATGGAGGCTGCTCACAATATTCAATATTTACGATTGAGCAGGGAGGAAACATTTTGTTCTTTAAGACTTGAATGCCAGAGCAGGCGACGAACCTGCGATCTCTTTCCAAGCAGGCGCCAGGGCCCCACGCCCATTGGTATTGTTGTTACATATATACGAACACATTACCTGATTCTGAAACGCAGTGACGTCAGTGAAAACAAGGTTATATAAGACCCCCTCCCCCATACTTCATTGTATTAGCCAGCTCGGTGAAAACAAAGTAGGTCAAGGTCATTGAGTTTCACAGAATTACTGATATCAAGATAATGTGAGCACTTTGTATTCTTGCTGGTATCTATAAGCTGATTAGCAAAACGGTTCCAATTATTGATTTTTATGACATTGATGATGTACTATATTGGTTTAAATATTTTCTTTTTGTAGTTTTCATATGTGTCGTTAAAACTCAATTATGTAGTTATTTTCCACATGATGGTTAGGATTATTATGGCAATAGACGAGCCCATACCATTAATGTGTGGGCCATGGATTGCTGTATTAATTTTACCCGGGAAAATCACGTTTTCAACATGACGGTCACTGATTTCGACAACAGGGTCCGAAATATGTAGATGCTCATAACTTTTTTAAGACTGCGGAAAATGAGCTGAGCATGCGTAGCAGTAGCTGAAATGTTACTGATTCTATAAACCTATTCTCCACCTGATAAATCGCGACCCAGGCTTCAATATATGGCATGGCAGAATTGTACATATGCAAGAGATATTGGACATATACCCAGCAAACATGAGACGTTGGGACAAAGCTGGTTTACTGTTGGGCCAGCTTCGTAGACGGTGGGCCAACAGTAAACCAACTTTAGGCCAACGTCTCATGTTTGCTGGGTAGAAGGCTATATATGGACATTCCAGGGCCATGTTACTGCTTAAAATAGATGAGTGATTAAATACAGTGTCATTGCGAATATCATAAACAATCACTGAGAGGTCGACACCAAGATTTGCTTTCACACAGATGCAATTTACAATGTCGGACTATATAGTGATGTGGTCATTCGTGCATATAATACAGATGTTTTAGTTATTTGAGGATGACAATGGTATATCATCGAGTGATGTCGAGACAGACAGTTCAAGTGACGATAATTTAATTTTTGACTAATTTAAAACATCAAAATATGATTTAACTTTGATGGTTGTCTTAAGCTCAATATTATATATAGCTGACATATTGGATACTTTATGCTTTGGTACAGGATAACGTCCTAAGAATTTTAATTTAGGCTTGATATACCCATGTTATGTTTCGGAATAAGACAAGAGGCCCAGGGGCCTTGACGCTTGTCAACAGCATTGCAAAATATCAGCTACAGGTGTGTCAGAGAATGTATATCTATGCTCTAAAATGCATTATCAAGAAAATAAAATATGTATAGGCCGGTAGTAATATTTATATCTTATCCATCATTAGAATTTATATTATATGTTCGATTCCCATCATACATTTTGCTGATTTTACACACATCCTGAAGTACACCCACTGCACATTATGAAAAATGCTTGACAAAAAATAGCCATCAATTGATGGCAGGACCCCTCAGCCGTAGGCTCTGTCCATCAATATCGAGAAATAATGAGAAAAAATGGCCCACACTACCACCAAAGACCCTGTACAATAAGATGATCAACTTACGGATTTCACCATACAAATGCGTGTAATACATTGTGCAGTGCTGTCCCCTTTTAACGGGAGTTGGAACTATGTTTTAGCAAGTGTATCATCATATAGAACAAGTGATAATTTCACCACTTTAGCCTCCAAATAAACAATATTTTTTTTCTAGGTTTGACAGTTATGACATTATCTCTGCAATATTTATTTTTGGAATGAAAATAACTGCTAATATAGCAGAAAAGTCATGTTATGTTATCATACAATTTTAGAAATTAAAATGTCTTCATTTAAATAACACATAAAGTACACCACAAAGAAGATCGGGGCAAAACATTGCTAACAACCATAACTTGGCAGACGTGTATTTTGATTCAAACTTTTATTATTTAAAAAAATATATATTTAGAACACAAAAGCAATATTATAAAATTATAATATGTGAGCATTCTCTCTCAGACCACTGCCATCAATGTCACTGAGGACTGGAGTGTTAGCAGGACCGTATACTGATATCTTGAAAACAAAACACGTTAATTTTTATGACACAATTTATTTATAGTTGAATTTTAATAATTTTCTATTTCTCCTGCCGTTACTGGTAATAATGTGTTCATTGTTTTCCCGCAGTACATGGTGTAGCCGAATGGGGACATAAATATGTAATATTAACGTGAAACATTTACAACTTGCACGCGATTTAGTGTTTTTGATGATGGTAATGATTTGATCTCTGTTGTGACTCCAATGTAGAATGTGTTCAGGTATATTTCCGAAAATTCGTTCATTTGAACCAATTAATTGTATTAAGTTTTGACGTGAAACAAAAGCCCCCCACCTTGAATATTCAAATATTGCTTCTTATACAGAAATGTATGCAATTTATTATTGGCAAAATATTACTTTACCTGCAGATCGCGACACTTTGCGACAAAGATATCCACTGATATACAAAAATATTCCCCTCCTCAATGGTGATACCCATTTGTGGCGTGAATGATTTCAGCATTGAATAAGCTAATTCAGTGACAGAATCGCTCAGATCAGGTGAATCAGCAGTAACAGTAACATGCTTTATATCAACAAAATATTTCTGTTCAGATATATTCCAAATGATAAACATGACAGATGATCCGCGTCATTAGACTATAATATATAGTAATATTATGTTTTCCTTTGCCCTATCTTGGTTTTCTTTGCCCGTATCTACCCTTGCACACATCGTCACCTGCCAGCAAATACGAGAAGATGAACCAATGATGGGGTAATGCTGGATCGGCATTACAAACGTTGGACCAGCATTACCCTATAATTGAGTCGACGTCTCGTGTTAGCTGGGCGTCTCCTGTTGTTTGTAAACAATGAATATGCATACTTGTTTATAGGGCGCATCAACCCCTGAGGTACCAAAAGGAAGAAGACAATTAAAAAGTATTAATAACTAACCAACAAATTATTGGATAAAAAATAGAAGTAAACCTCCATCAATACTTTTTTTTCTGATTTTTATGATGTAAAGTATGTATTGTTTTTAATAGGATCAATGTCATAATTACTCGTCGTAATATGGTAAAATCATACTTGATAGATGGTAAAAGCATTAGTTCCAACTCCCAATACCGGGGGACAGCACTGAGAGCGATTTCACGTTTTGGGGAGAGTTGACTGT
Source organism: Flabesymbios commensalis (assembly GCA_964017125.1). NCBI lineage: Eukaryota > Metazoa > Annelida > Polychaeta > Terebellida > Flabelligeridae > Flabesymbios > Flabesymbios commensalis. The sequence continues at coordinate 52,419,090 of OZ024909.1, read as the reverse complement.
CTTATTGTACAGGGTCTTTGCTACCACCATGTCAATTTTTTTTTAATGGCTGCGGCAGCCCTTTTTGTTTTAATGGATTCATCCCAAAAGTTAATCAGATCATCAAAAATACCTAGAGAACAACCATACCAAATTTGAATGCAATCCAAGCAACAGTTCATAAGTTATCGTGCCCACAAGCTTTTTAGGCTGCTATCTTTTTTTAAATGGCTGTCGCAGCAATTTTTTTTTAATGGATTCATCCCAAAAGTTAATGAGATCATCTGAAATACATAGAGAACAATCACACCTAATTTGAATGCAATCCAAGCAACGGGTTATAAGTTAACGTGCCCACAAGCTTTTTAGGAGGCCAACTTTTTTCAAATGGCTGAGGCAGCCATTTTGTTTTTAATGGATTTATCCCAAAAGTTAGTCAGTTTATCAGAAATACCTAGAGAGCAACCATACCAAATTTGAATGCAATCCAACCAACGGTTCATAAGTTATGGTGCCCACAAGCTTTTTAGGCGACCATCTTGAAAAATGGCCGCTTATGGCTTGGTGCCAAAAACAAATATTTGGGATGAATTGCCCAGGCACATAGGTCATGTCCTTAAAATATAAACAAAATTCATCAGTTGACTTTTTAGTAAGAGCTGAATCTCTGACTGCCTGCCCGACCGCCTGCCCGCCTCTGGTGATCACTATGCCCCACAGCCTTAATGGCTGAGGGATATAAATCATTTTTACAGGACTACAATGTTAATATTTCAAGAGTAGAGGTGCAATTATTATGTATTCTGGGTCTTTTAATAGGCCCCAGTTAGCCAGGAATATTCACGAAGTTTTTATTCTTGCATTTCAATTCTTCTGCCTTAAATAGGCCTAACAAAACCTTTTGTACTCGCAGTGCTAAATAAAACCTTCTGGGCTCCTAAACTATAAGGCCGATCAGCGTTAAATTAACGTGTGAAGTTAGCTGAAAATGTCATGCTCAATCGGATGTTGAAATATGTATAACACGATTTTTCTGGAAAAATGGCCCAAAAAAATTGGGGGAATCATGGTTGCATCCGATTTGTGTAGTAGGCCTACCAGTAACCATTTGTGCTATAACGGATAATTACTGACATTTTATTTACCCAAACACACATTTTATCGCTGAAATGGTTTAACATTAAGTGTTTGCAAGTAGCGACTTCGCGTCATCACTCACGCACGTGAGTTAAAGTCACGTGTTGTGCCAACACCCTTAGGAGTGTGATTGGAGTCGATCACATAGCTTGAGTGCTACTCATTGTCTTCCTCGGGTCTTGTCGGATCTCTTCTTGGGGCAGTGTCATCACCTTCCTGAGTTGTTGCCGCTAGGCCTACACCTAATTTACTAATCTTTTTAAATAGTTTGCTTGTTGATCTTGAATGTAGTAATGCTGGCGTTCGCATTGGACCTAACTCATATCAATCATTTGCATATGCTGATGATATAAATTTATTTAGTGCCACAGTAGGTGGACTCCAATCACTTATTGATAACTGCCTTGCATATTCGAAAAAATGGCGGTTTAACTTTGGTATTGCCCAATCTAAATGCATGATTTCAGGAGTCGATTTATTCTGTCGTCAACCATCTTGGTACTTGGGCTCTCAACGTATGGAAAACTCCACCGAATTAGATGTTCTTGGTATTATTTTTACTAACGATGGCAAGAGTGAAAAAAACATGTAAATAAAAGAATACAGAAATATAGACAAGCATTTTACAGCATGAGTTCCTCTGGTATGAGCTATCCTGGTCTGCCTACAGACATAAAATCACACCTGTGCAAGACCGTCTGCTGTCCTACACTTCTGTACGGCATGGAAGCTGTTTCTCTGTCAAAAATAACCTTTAAAAACATTAAATCAACCCAAGGTTCCTTAATTAAACAGTCACTTGGGCTCAGTAAGTGCTCTTATCACATAAAATTCTGTCAGCCTTAAATGTTTCTCGGTGCGTCGAGACTATCAATAATAATTGTAGAATTAATCTGTGGAGGAGGATTTTTAAAGTGGACTCACCACTAGGCCCCCTACGTAATTTATGCTGTTATTTTGCTGCCCGATATATTGGGCATGGTGATGTATTTCGGCATGGTGATGTATTTCCTCAAACTTTGGCTGCTAACGTAATTAATATGGGGGCTCCACTTATTTTGAATGCATTTAGGTGTAAGCACCACAGACGAAATGTAGTCAAAGTCGGAAGAAGATGGTGTTGTCGACACCCTCAGAGTACTGTTACATAGTCATGACTACGGCCTTAGACACTCCAGACCACACACTCTAGTCACACTTCTCACTAGATTTTAAAATATTTTATTATGCCATTTACATGTTACATGTTAGCATATTTGTATTATGATGCTGTTATAATATGTTGTATTCGTATGTTTTATTTCTCCAAATATGGAGGTGCAATAAATAAATACATTCTAAATAATCACCTTAAACCGCTAAGCGCGACTTTAGTCAGCGCTTTAATCCGTTTTAATCTCCTGTTAATAGCCGTTTAAACATCAAGATTTCTAAATTGCTTAGTCTTAAATTACAAAGTAAACAAATACGAGTAGCTTTCTCTCACTAAAAGTTGTGGGTCAAGGCAGTGAGACACAACCCTAAGTGTGTGAAAATTTAAATTATTTAATTCAGCGGTTTAAGGGTTAATATATTAGTCACCATGAACAAATTTTCTACAATATTCGCTGTACAAAGTTAATTTGTAGGCCTATTAATATTCGTCATATATTTGTACATTTTTTGTTATTTTTTTGGTGTTCATTTTAATGGCACATAGCCTAAGTCTATATAGACATCAACACCAGGTTCAAGGTAGAGGTTAACCTTTGAAAATACATTGATAAATCGAATATAACACGTGGGGCGAAGTTGTGGCAAGGTTACTTAGCCCCCTGTGGCGAGGTTACCAAAGCTGTGGCGAGGCTACTCAGCCTTCTGTGGCGAGGTTACCAAATCTGTGGCGTGACTACCTGCTACCATAACAGGAATAGGCCTACCCCAACAATATTGGCAATGGTACTAAATCTGACATTCCACCGATTTATCAGGTGACAGTTCAATATTTCGTTGGAATCAGCAACATTTCAACTATATGGTTTCAGTAGCTCGTTTTCTGCCATACTTCATTTACATTGTATTGGTAAGCAAAAGGCCTATTATATGTTTTGGATCATGGGATGACGAACCTTGACTCTGTTCTAATAACGCTGAATACTAATATTGAAACTAATGCAGCGATACACAGCTCACATTTTGAGAGTGTGGGCCGTAATGGGCATTTATTGGCGGCACCACCAACAGTAGGCCTAGGCCTAAACACCGCCATATAAATAATATTTTTCCTGCTTGGAAAGATAGGCGTCTCACATTGGGAACTGAAATTTAAAAAGATTCACTGGTGGTGACTTCGTAGTTAATTCCACAGAAAATATATTATATATATTTTATATGGTTAATTCAGCAGGCGATCTGACGCGACACTGTTTGTTCTGCGTTAGTGAACGTTCTTTTTTACCCAGCGTTGGCCGAAGGTATGAAAGGGTTAATTTATATATCAACGTGCAATGTTGTGATAAACCGTGCTGTGATGAAAAGAAATAGGCCTACCAGCCAACACTGGTCAATGGTGGGCGAATGTCGCCGACATTGAGACAGCCACTGCAATCTCAAATTGTACCACTGAGCGGACAGGCGTAAAGCAATATGTCCACATAATGTATCATATCTGTATATTACGTGGCAGTACGCACTATTGTGCTATCGCGCCACGGGAGTAACTTAGCAAGGCCTGTTATCATTCATGATATCATTCATGGCCTTATATATGTGCCAAGTACTCCATATTGTAGATTTTTTGGGGTCTCGCCGGATGGAAACTGCGCCTACGTCCATTGAGGTTCTCTTACGTCCAACTCAAAGTCAGTCTAGCTAGAGGAGCGCGCAGCGCGAGGGCTGACGCGAGATTATGCACTAGTTCTGGTATAAACCTTATAGTGCCTCTCTCTTTTCACCTGGTGAGGTAGGTGATTGTACAAGCAATGGCAAGAAGAAGTCCAGGAGACAAGGAACCAGGGAAGAGGCGACCAGCCACCAGAGTAAGGGCAAGGACTGACCCTTCGAAATGTGCTCTGCTTTCTGAGCAGTGTGTTTGAAACCATCATCATGAACCGTCATCGTCAGCCAACCATCCGTGTCCGCCGTGCCATCACCCAAGCTAGCAATGTAATGATAGAGAGCTCATTGCTTAAGACCAGAATCCGTCTCCTTCAGTGCTGTGTGTCTCACAAAACGGCTCCTTTCAGAGCCCCTGCTCTCTGTGGGAACAGGAGTTCAGGAGTTCAACCGATATCCGTCAACCGTCAACCGTCAACCGTGTTCTTGTCTCATGCAGTGGAGTGATAGGGAACTCCCTGCTTTTGGTATGTCACACAGAACGGCGCCCCCAGAGCCCCTGTTCTATGTGGGAACAGGAGCTCAACCGTTGTCCGTCAATCGTCAACCGTCAACCGTGTTTAAGCGTCAGCCTGGATTTCAGCCAGCAATTGATCCAGAATTGTATTAGAGCCTGATCGTTTTTGAACGATCTCATGATTCAACACCAGATCCTTGAAACACTGTGTGTTTTCAAGTGATCTAAATGTTTTAACCGCCAGTGCTGTCATCCTAGTTTTGATCATAGGGACGTTAGTGAGGTCATGCAGATCTATTGTTCTCATTCTGTCCAGGTAGGTTACACCAAGTGCTAGTCTCAGGCACTTCAAAGTCAGTCAGACGAGCTATCTGATTTATGTGGTTCTCTGAGCCCCACGTTAGTGTATACGGCACCTGGCAGTCCAAGGCGGTCACCCATCCACTTATGAACCGGGCGCGACGTCGCTTAACTTCAGTGATCGAGCAGATATCGATGAGCAAACGCCGTATTCCGTATACATCAAAATAACACGATGGAAAGATGATTTTCAGCGTCACATGAAGGATGGAAATGATTATGATGATATTGAGATGACTGTGGGAATAAGAGGGTCGGGTTAAACACCCTAATTAGAGCAATGAGAACAGAACAGAGCCGGATTACACAACAGGTGATGACATCAACAGGACCGAGTGCGTCGTCACCTGGACAGTCTCTCACCACTCACAAGAACGACAGGCACTCCACAATGTATATATTTAATATTGTCCTGACGTCTATTACACTGGTCCAACATTAAACCAACATTGGCTGAACGACTCCTTTCGCTGGACAAGCAGTTCATATATGGTCTTGATCAGAGCACAAACTACCATTACATTTCAACAAACAGCAGTAACAGCATAATTTCGTAGTACGCACTTACTGCCGTTTGCTTTTGCACGGCAGCGTATAGGCGGTGAGAAATTACTATGTGTGAACAGGCATCGCAATAAAATCCTTTTTCAGTCGTATTACACACTAGAAATGTATAAATTATATGAATTTGCAATGCCTTTAACTGGCAAGGCCAAAAATCTACTTTTAATAATACAAAATTAGATATTTTTGAAGATAGATATCCTCACTTCTATATTACATAACACTCCTCTAGATGTCAGTTGTGGGAGAGAGGGTGGGTGAGGCTACCCAGACTGCTGGCCAGTGTATCATCCTCTCTCGTGTCACCTGGTCACAGCCACACAGCAAACACGGAACATTGACACAATACTAGCTTAATGGTGGCCCACCGTTTACAACACTGGGCCAGCATTGGCCTACCAGTAGAATGGCCTTAACACAATATGTGTTCACCCAATGCTAGTTTAAAGCTGGCCCATCATCTACAACCCTGGCTCAGCAGTAAAACAGCATTGGCTAAACGTCGGGAGGCACTGACACAATGTTATTTTAATGTTGGAACAGTGTTATAAATGGTGGCACAACATTTAAACAACATTGGGTCAGTGCATTATGTTGACCGCCTAGAACAAGCATGAAATAGAACGCTTCTGCTCACAGCAAAACCAAGTATCTGCTTATTTAACAAGTGTGCAGATACTGTCTAATGAAAATGTTGTTACTAACAAGAAGGAGGCAGTGACATCAGCGTGAAGGAAGTATATACTTGATTTACAAGTTAGCAAATACGACCTTTTGGCAGCGCTATGGCAGGAAGAGCCAGTCAAGAAACAGTAAATGCCACGTTACCAGGGAGCAGATAATGCCTTTTGACTTTGCACAGGCGGAACAAATGTAAAGCGGAAGTTACGACAGACCTTTGTCTTGAAAGTCAAACTAAAATTTGGAGATAAAGAGGACACTCAGGAACCTGACTATTTAGGCCAACTTTGTGCATATATACGAGAACCTCTGAGGATGGCGAGACAAACACAGGATTAAAAATTCGAGCCCTGACGCAGACCACGCTACCTCTCCGTCACAAGAGGCTCCCCCCAATTTGAGTGAGCAGAGAAGAAACATCTAAACTTGAACGACAGAGCGGAGGACGAGCCCGCAATCAACTCGACTTTCCAAGCAGGCAGCTTTAACCATTGCACATGGCCCCCGCTCCACTTAACCAGATAGTTAACGGGCGCGAATCCGGGGGAGGGGGGGGGAACACACACCCATCCAAATCCTGGATCCGCCCCTGGTTAAGTCAATATAAGGGATAGCGCTAACCGGCCTACGACGCTAAATTGAATGCAGCAGACATGAGGCAGACAATAAAGTATGCGTCTTCACTACCACATTTGCTGTTAATGTTAAGATTTTTTATTGTTAGAAAAGAGAAGCACATTTATATATACCGGTATATCAGCTATTTATCAAAATTTGCACTTGAGATTCCCAAGTGATCTCGATCCGAGTGTCCTTCACGCACATGTTTATCAAGCTCTGATGAAACATCAGACAGCACAGCTCATGCTTACGTGGTTCAGAGCATGAACATTTCCGGACAAATTCTTCTCCCATAGTGGCTTCCTGCAAAATATCTCGCCGTGAATTACAGCTATATTTTACAGGTCCAATCAACTATCAACTCGAGAATTGCTGCGATGAAATTATATTTGATGTTCGATTGGCCATAGCTCATCAGATGGAGTTACTATCAGTCATTTAACAGTTTAAAGTCTACGTCAATGTCACTTTCATACTAGATACACGGCTATATTAGGGATTACATTCACGTAATGAATTAACAGCTCAGCTCAGGAATATTTTTTCAGATATTATCAGAACACTGCCATTAAAAACAAAAAATGATCTATTTCTTTAAATCCAGCCGCTTATCCCAAATTTGAAAAGTAAATACAAAATTGTTGTTTAAATTTGCCATGAATCCCACTGCAAAAATCCATACACCAAAGTGGCATAATTCTCTTTCAATTTTCCAAAATATATTATTTCAATTGCTGAGAGGGTACACCAGAGAGGGTGCTATGGTCTAGTCGACATGATCAGTAATCTAGGGGTTAGTATACAATATACAGCAGTAACCTGCTTTTTTTGACAAGAATACCCACTATTCTAAAACATGTTGTGACAGAAAGTTATCTTGATTACTTGAAAGAAAAGACAAAAGTTTTTATTTTTTTTTATTTAAGATTCATTCTAACAGACATTTATTTGTCAGCCTCTGCTTCTTTGGCTTTCTTCAGCCTATAGCCATGTTGTTTCTTGTCAACTCTGGCTTGACGCAGAGTAGCGTATGCCTGGAACTTCTTCATATCCTTTGTAACAGCCATACTTTCACTCTTCTTCTGTACTTGTTTGATGGGCATGATAGGACCCACCAGCTGCGTAGCCATCTTCCGCTCTGCCTCCTGAAAAAAAATATCCAAAATTTTATATATCCAAAATTTGTTAATACATGTAGTGTTAAAGGGACCCCGTGAGATGAAACATATTCAATTTTGTCAATTTTGAAAAAAAAAATCATATGAAGCTATCTAGCCTACTGATCTTAACTAAAAATACAAAGAAGTCAATTCTAAAGCACCGAAAAAGAGTGACATAGTTATGGTATAAACATATTTATTGGGATTACCAATAGCACAAGTGCTAATACAAAGAATCTCCGGGAACCTTTGTATTGAAATAGTTTTATTTCCAGGTCGTATATTGCCATGTAAACAAAACAAGTCAGCAATATACATCACTTTACATCACATATTCCCACATCTTAGACGGTGGCATCACAGCAGTCACCGCTAATTGGTGTCTTACGGTCAGGATACACCTGCAGCACTGATTGTCTACCCAACGCTTGGCCACTGCCATCAGCATGTGGCCCAATGCTGTGAGAACATTCAATCGTCCTTTAGGTATACAAATAGTTTGTTTGGGCTACTTCTGGATTCATAGAAATGTTGTTAAGAAATATTTAAAAAAATATAAAAATTCTGAAAAAAATAAAAACATGATCTGTGGGATACACTACTTCATTACGGAATTAAAAACGAAAATTGATGTCATCCCAAAGAGCTGCTTTAAGGCCATTACAGAAAAATATTGAATCGACCACTCAAAGGCAATTAGGCCTAAAAAAAAATATTGTTTGTTTCCGATTTCCGACCAACCCTATCAAAACATGTGCGACCCAACTTTATTTTATAAATTGATTTAAAAAAAAAAAAAAATCTTTAGGAAATCCATAAGTTAAGGGATGAGTTACTGGCTGTAGTCAAAGTAACTAAAAAAACGTTACGAAAAGGAGGGGGGGGGGGGGTGTCAAAAAAACGAAAAATCGTTACATAATGTACACATGAGAAATGCATGGAAGTGAATTTGGCGCTAAATAAAATAAGAAATAATTCTTACCTACCGATTGGTTGAAGTGACAAAAAATAAAATGAAAAATAAAATAAATTTCCTACCCACCAACTGGTTAAAATGACAACAAATCGGAAACAAACATACATTTTTTTTTGGCCCAACTTAAAAATAGCCAGATGTCCGGTCTGCAGCTTTAATACGTCCAAACAATCAGACATGTTTGTCTGTTTCCGAGACCTTGAAATCAGGTCAAGGTTACAGATTAGTCTAGTGCATGAATGGTATAAAAATCAAGGGGTTGTAAAGTTCAGCGGTCGAAATAAGGCCCTTCCGGTTGTCTGAGACAACCAAAATTTGTGGCGGACAATCAATAGTTACCATGAGGTTGTCCGCTCAGACAACCAACTTTTGTGAAGGATATTTTCACATTACACTGTTATTTAAAGGCATTTATAACTCAAGTGACGTCAGGGTTGAAAATTTTGATTACAGTGGTGAGCTTCCACTTGTAGGTTAACTAATGTTTTCAGAAAGTTGTGGCAACAGGCTGGGTCGTAGCTATATATTACTTGCGGACAATCTGAAATTTCAGCAGACAACTTGGAAATATGACCTGATTGTCCGATGGACAACCTCATTTTTAACCCTTATTTCTAACGCTGAAGTCGATGGGTTAAAACAATAGTGTGCTAAGTGTCAATTTTGGCCTTTAAAATAACAATCAGCTAAGTCAGCTATAATATGTGTAAAGTTTAAATTTATTCCAAATTCAGATTTGAAAACAGACCAAGTCGACTTAGCACATTGTTATTCTCGTGAAAAGGAGCACATATCAGCATAATATCTTTCCAACACAGGACCAAGTCGACTTGACACATTGTTGTTCTGTTATTACATGCTCTTGGGCTCTGTTTCTGGGACAAAAAAGATGCAAGTGCACTTGGCGCATTGTTATTTTAAGACTTGCGTAAACAGCACAGGAGAAATGCCTGGACTTAGCTCATTGTTGATCTAGGAACAATCTCTGTATAGTCTGTTTTCTTAGAATAACAATGAGCTAAGTCAACTTGGTGTCTTGTTGATCCCAATTTTGTTCTGTTAATCGATTTGGAAGGTAAAATATACTCTGGTAACTTCACTTGATCTACTGTCATATTCCAATCGCTGTGTGTTTCATCAGTGTAAGTCCAAGTCTACATGCTGATAAGGCCTAAGAAAAATATTTGTTGGTTTCCGATTGGTTGTGAAAATAAAACAGGGTAGGTAGCAAATTTATTTTATTTTTTTCTTCATTTTATTTTTTTTCTAAAATTTATTCAGGGTAGGTAGAAAAATTATTTTATTTTATTATTTTATTTTTTACATAACTTTTTCCTCAAGTTTTTGGCAAACATGGATACGGTTTAAGAGTTAAAAGGTTAAAATCACGAATTGAAATAAGAGGTTTAAATAGCTGACATCGTTATGGGCAGACCCATAAATATCCTGTAATATATCTATGGGCAGACCCATGCAGAATCAATCTGCACAAATTCCCCGGTCACAGGTAATTTTGTGGAACCTTGTGATCTTGCGTAGTCAATAACATCAGTTTTCTCAGAAAAAAAACATATTTATAAGCCCTAATTTTTTTGATAACAACATTTGACTACGATTAAATGAACAACAACCAGAGTAGGCCTACTACAAAGAGTGTGTAGCATAGGCCCCCTACTGGCACGTGTGTACCGTTATGTTATAAATTCTGGCTTACACATGCTGATCAGCACATGCATGCTTGCCTGCCAAAGTCAGGCGTGTCACCCAGTGACTAAAACACAAAATCGGCCGTTTCCCCGACATATAGCCTACTGTAGATGCCGTTGAAATCATGTTGCTGGATTTTTTCGGATCTCGGGATGTCGATATTTCACAATCAACGCCACCCTGAGTCCTGTGGCAAACAAGTAGTTTTAATTTGATTTGAATAATGAAATAGTTGTTGATATAAAGAAGATTTTAGTATGATATTTCTTCAGTTTAAAAATTAAAAAGGTTCACAAGGTTATTACATAGTTCAGCCATAGTGGTTGCCGCTAATAATTAGCATTTGAGACATCGTCATGCAGTGAGCACTGGTGAGGGGGCCGCGATGAACAGCCGTCAGTGCACGTGCCCGCGTCGGAAGTGAGCTGTTTCGTATTTTCATTTTGTAAACAAACACGCGATACATTCGATCCTTGCCGGGAAATAGGTCTAGTGACTGATCGACTATGACGAAAGGCCCTAGCAGCCTTATGCGAGGCTAGCCATGGACTAGGCGAATCGCTAAGGCCGATCAGCGCTAATGCGAGGTTAGCTATCCCAAACAAACAACACATGACGATCGCCGAGTTTGCCGCTGCCGATAAACGGACTCGCTTTCTTGTAAGGACATTGCATATATTTTTGCTGTAGTCTAACCGTTTAACGACAGACGGTCGGCAATATTTTATTTTATATTTTTGACAGGCATAAAATTTAATGAGTTGCAAACATCAGCAAGGGTCGGTCGGCAATCGGAAACCAACAATTATTTTTTTTAGGCCTAAGTGGATTCAGCAGACTGTAGTTCTAAGCAAAACGATAAACACAATTTTGCTGTCAAGTCGACTTGACCCACTATTGTTTTAGTCCATCGAAGTTACCACACTTACAAGCCTATTTTCTTGACCTGGTGATCTTGAAATTAGATTAAGTCACAGAGTATCCAACCTAACCTTAAGATTACTGTGGAGCATGTGGCAAAAAAAACGAGGGACCCAAGTCAAGGCGTTATCATGCTTACAACCGCTGGGGATCCAGGCCCATAGCTAGGGGCAGAAATCAGATGAGGCGAGGTCAGTGGCTGAGCCAAAATTTCTAAAAACTGTACATTTTCAAGAATTTTCAGTGATGAAAAGGAAAAATGTGAAAAGACAGGACACCTCATGCTGGCTACGGGCCTGGGATCACTATACCCCCTATCCTTACATGACCAGTGCAGGGTTTCAGATACCCAGTCGCCATTGGCCCCTTGTTTTTGCTGTGGGCTAATCAAATGACCGATCATTGCTTATAATGGATAATCAAGCACATTGATTTATCGACGGATAGACGGACATGCTGACGCCATAACCAGATTAACCCCTTGCGCTCACTGCAAAAGTTTACTTGATACGTAAATAAAATAAGGGGAATCATTACTCACCGTAGCATCTCCCTTCTTAGGTTTGCTCAATCTTCTAGGGAACAGGATCAGTTTGCTCTTGTACTCCTTGAGTCTCTGTACATTCTGTTGCAAAGCTTCAACTGACTTGTTTCTGCGACGAAAATCGACAGCAATGCCAATTGTGCGTGCTTGTTTCTTGTTGATTTTAGCACCCTATGAACAAGCAAAAAATTGTTACTTACCGCATCTGAATTGCAAGATATTTTTGGGTTATTTCCAATGAGAGTACAGCAGAAACTACAAATCAATCAATATTGCCTTTAAAGGTTTGAATATTCAATTTTTGCTAACACAAACTTATATACGATGCTTTTAGGAAACCTCAGGTTTTCACTGCGAATTAACAGGTCAATTTTATTCAGAATTAAATACCGAATAGTTACATGCTATGCAAATCAGCCCAGTTGAATTTCTTAAAAGATAAATATTTATTAATACATGTATATTTAATCACTATTATAATATGGGAAGCGCGATCACGACAGCCCCTAATCAGGGCTCGACAACGGTTGTCCGCCGATTTTAGGTGGGGGCAAGTAAAAAAATACAGATATTGCCCCCGTGGGCAAAAGTTTCAATTTTGCAGTATTTTAAATTTCAGCGACTGTCACAACAGACAACGCATGCCAGTGGCAAGACAGGCAAGTGATAAATTTGGGGGGGCGAGTACCCAAAAAATCGTTTCGACTTTTGGGCAAGAAGGTCCAATCAGTTAGTATCTAGCCCTGCCAATTGGCACTCTTTAATCTACAGTTCTGATTAATAGTGGAAATCCGTGACTATGGATATTTAAGAAAAGTGGAATGTCTGAAACAGTTAAAGTCATCTATTTATTCCCTGCAGTACGTCTTAGCCCTAGTCTTTGAGCTAATAGCCCTAGTCTTTGAGTTAATAAATATGTTTCACGAACATGGATTGATATTAAACTTACCTTCAACTCAGCAAGTGTAAAACCACGCCCCGGTCTAACTTTCATGTTGTATCGTTGAGTTGGACATCTTACTACAGGTCTGAGTGGTCCTTCAACAGGTTTTGGTAAAATAGCACGTGCCTTTTTCTGGCGAGCTTGCCTCCTGCGATGTTTACGAGCTGGCTGGTTAAACCACAGTCTCACAAAACGTTGCCAATGTTTGTGGAAATGTCCATTGGGGATAACAACGTTACCTTTAGGTGCCATTATTCTGAAACAAAAATATTACCAGGCTCAATTTTCCAATTGAATATCCTTGGAGAATTTTTAAGTTCTAATGTTATGAACATTAGCTGGTTTACTAAAAAAAATCAGATTCTTAAATTTTAGTGCTTAAAATGGCCTAGATATCAACTGAAATGTGAGCAAAAAATTGCAAATTTTTTTTCTTTGCCAACAATATCCCCCCCTTTGGTGCTGAGCGGGGGGGTTCTGGACCTCCCCTGGCGGAAACCCTGTATCCACCTGTCAGACCACTTGAACCTATGGGCCTGTGCCAAATACAAGGTTCCTGCAGGTCTACTATTCTTAAAAAGAATGACTTTTTCACTTGAAATTTAGGACTCTTTACTGACGAAAATAAACAAAATAATACTTATGTATATATATTAATACATTTTTGTCGTATTTTGAACGCAAAATAACAGTTAGACCTGGAAGCATACTGCATGCACCTTCCCACAATAATGATAGGTGACACTGACCTCAACAAAAGCAGAAAACCAGCTTAGGACAGGCTGGCTGATGATCGAACATATATAGAGTCCATATAATCGCTCATTTTTTTCATTTTTAATGACTTATAATGACTAGCAGTCAAATTTAATGACTTTTTAAAGACTAAGTCCTATTTTTCAATTTCATGACTATTAATGACTTTTAATGACCCGTGGGAACCTTGCAAATACATGGTAGATACAAGTGAAGCCTGAAATTTTTTCCATTTCTACCCAAATAATAAGGTGAACCTGCATTCCGGTGTTAGGGATACTGGTGTATTTCTTGTGTATCGATAACACAATTCACAAATATATTAGATTATAAATTGTATATATATTATATATATTTAATATTACAAGTAACAAGGACAAGGTGGGAAAACAATTTTGTATATATTATATAGGGCCTAGTTGGTACAAAAACAATATATAGTCAGATTCACATTGATTAAAATAAATTCATAAACCAGGATTATTTAATTTCACGGACTTCTCAGTCAATTCTCAACCAATTTTCATGAAATTTTACACACACTATTTTCCATTTATGTCGTGACTACCCTGAAAATTTCGAGCTATACCTAGGCCCTACTGGGTTTATTATAGAGGGCAACATTTTTATTTATTTACTAGATCTAGAGCGGGTTCGGCTATTTCCGAACGGGGGGGTATTTCTGAATATTGCTAATATATTTCATCCCGTTGCTGGCTAGACATGAATAAATTGTGTCAGGCAGAGCTGCCCGATGTGCGTGACTTGTTCTGTCACGCACCGTTATTATGGACCAATTTCATATCCATTAATTTTGCTATTTTAAATAGTCACTTTCAAAATTTCGCAAGTCCTTAAAAATTACTGTAATTACACGGAAGGTAATGGTCTATTTATGATATATATTATCAATCCTGGAATTATTATTTATATGGGCAAATGTACCTTGCAATGCACTTCCTAGATATAAAAACATCAAAAAAACAATTTTTGGTCATGACAGCCTCATCATTTGGGACGTGTTCGGAAATAGACCCATCAATTAATTTGGTTTCGTCTAATTACGAACACTAGGCCTATACACCACAGTTTCACAGCGAATGCGTCATTGCGAAAGGAAGTACCGTGATGGAGCGATTTGTAGGCCTGCAAACGGTTGTGACGTTACTATGTGGGTTTGGGAAATATGAAGGAAACTATGAAAAAAAATCTCAGATTTCAACAGATTCAGATAATCTCGAACAGTAGCATTTCCAAATATTTTTTTGTTTCATATTTTTTTTTGTGGACGAATTACAATGGGCATTGATTCTATTACTGAAGAAGGGCTATGAAACCAACATCAAGCCAAGCAATACATATAACACTTTTGAACATATGATTGTTTCTATTGTGTCAGCAAATTTGTGTACAATTACTCTAGTGGTTTTGTACAGACCGCAAATCCCTGCATGTACGTTTCCTCATGCCACGACACCGAACGATTTTCTAACGGAATTTGATTCATTGCTAAAAGTAGTATCTTTAGAGAATAACATCGTGATAGTTGGTGATTTTAATTATGACTGGGTAGGCCAGAAACATCACAGCACCAAACAAAAATTGCAATCAATCCTAAAAAGCTTGGATTTAACTCAACAAGTATGCCCACACACGTCAGTGGATCCACGTTGGATTATGTGATATCGCGTAATGACGAGAAGACTGTGATAGCATCATCCGTTGTCACGGGAGAGTATGTTTCCGACCACTGCGCTGTTCTGTGTAAATTGCAAATTGAAAAACCAAAGGAACATTGGTCAGAGGTGAAATATCGGAAAATAAACAAGATCAAGAATGACGTTTTTTCAAAAGACCTTACATCAATAGTGAATAATTTATCTACTGCTGGGCATGAAGATCGGGTTAAGTTATATTTCTTATCACTCAGAAGTATTTTAGATCAACATGCGCCTGTACAGAAGAGGCTGCTTCCAATAAGACCACATAGCCCCTGGTATACAGATGAAACCACACAGGCTAAGAAAGAAGGTGTGAAAAGCAATGGAGAGACACCGGTTTGACAGTTCACTATCAAATATATATTAAACAACAAAATTTAGTCAAGTGGATGAGCACTTATTCCAAACGATCCTATTTCAAAGACAAAATAGAAGAAAATTCAACAAATCCAAGAGCTTTATTCACCATCAGAGAAAGTATTACATCGGAAGACAGAGAGTGCACTACTAGAACACACATCTCAAAAGGTACTGGCTGAAAATTTCTCTACCTACTTCCAATCTAAAATTTCTAAAATAAGAGCATCTCTTGATTCTCAGAAACAAAGTTCAAATCCACTCACATTTGATGCATTTAAAACAAATTGCTCGTTTGATTCATTTTCAAGTTTGTCTGAAGTTGAGATTGACAAGATTATCGAACAATCACCATCTAAGTCTTGTGATCTAGATCCGTTACCTACATCGCTTCTGAAGGAAAACATGTCAAGTACTTTACCACTTATCACTGAAATAGTCAATGACTCTCTCTCATCTGGCCACGTTCCAGAAGAATTCAAGGTGGCTCAGTTAACTCCATTGTTGAAAAATACATCCCTTGACAAAAACGTTTTGAAAAATTACAGACCAGTTTCAAATTTACCA
Organism: Flabesymbios commensalis; assembly: GCA_964017125.1. Classification (NCBI taxonomy): domain Eukaryota; kingdom Metazoa; phylum Annelida; class Polychaeta; order Terebellida; family Flabelligeridae; genus Flabesymbios; species Flabesymbios commensalis. The sequence goes on along the minus strand of OZ024909.1, from coordinate 52,402,765 downwards.
TTTGTATCAAAAGTATTGGAGCGTGTTGTAGCTAAACAGCTACAAAACTACCTCATTGTCAATAACTTACACGAACCTCAGCAATCAGCATATCGCAAGCATCACAGTACAGAAACAGCACTCCTATGTGTACAGAATGATATCGTTCAGGCTATTGATGGTAAAAAATCTGTTATCTTAGTACTTCTTGATCTATCTGCAGCATTTGATACAATAGACCACAGCGTACTACTTCATCGACTTCAACATGACTTTGGCATTACTTGCACAGCCTTGAAATGGTTAGATTCCTATTTGAGTGATAGAACACAAACAGTCAAAATTGGTCATTCGTTTTCTACAAAACAGAAACTTTTATTTGGTGTACCACAAGGATCGGTTCTAGGTCCAGTGCTGTTCTCACTATACTCATCCCCTGTCGCTAAAATAGCGAGGAAATATGGTCTGTGTGTCCAGCTTTGCGCAGATGACACACAACTTTACCTCTCATTCACGCCTTGTGAATGGGGAGATGCGCTCGAAAGGGTCGAGGAATGCTTTAAAGAGATCAAGGCGTGGATGGCGGCAAATAAACTCCAGTTGAATGAGGATAAAACCCAGATTGTTTTGGTGAGTGCCCCACGTGCTAATTCTGGGGTCTCTGATCTGGTTCATGTCCAAATTGATGGGCATCCTATACCATTCAGTACTTCTGTTAAAAATCTCGGCGTAATTTTTGATAAACAACTCAATATGGAAGCACACGTTACGTTACTGTGTCGTTCGTGCATGTTTCATCTCAGAAACATTTCCAATATACGTTGTTTACTTTCTCACAAAATTGCAGAACAACTTATACATGCCTTTGTAACATCCAGACTGGACTACTGCAACTCACTGTTATCAGGACTACCATCCTCAACGATATGCCACCTCCAACGAGTTCAGAACATAGCTGCTAGAATACTAACTCGCACGAAAAAATATGACCACATCACTCCTATACTTCAACATCTCCATTGGCTCCCGGTAAGGGAAAGGATTATTTTCAAAATCATGCTTCTCACATACCGTGGGGTAACGGTTAATGGAATGGCGCCGACTTATATTGAACATATGCTGATCCCGTACAAGCCACAACGGAGTCTTAGGTCCAGTGAATCTGGTCAGCTAGTGGTACCTCATTCCAGACTGAAAGGTTACGGAGAGGTGCTTTCGCAGTGGTAGCACCCACCTTATGGAATAACCTGCCAGAACATATCCATAGAGCGAAGACACTTGGATCCTTCAAAACATTGATTAAAACTGAACTTTTTGTGAAAGCATTTTATAAACAATAGACAGCGCAGTGAATTGACTGACCAAATACCAGCGCTATAGAAGTTTTATCATTATTATTATTTGTATCATATTTGAGTATATTGCGCATGTTCCTGCTTCTAAACTGGCGATTTTCTCTTTAGATTAAAAAAATCGGTGGGTGTTCGATTATACCCTACTTGGTGTTCAACATTACCCCCTCTATTTCGAGTATACCCGCCGTTACCTTGGGTACTACAACTTCCTGTACAACTTTCAGATTCGTGAATGGCCGTGCACGTGGTTCATTACGTCATCAATCATAGTTTCATTCAACAACTGATGTCACGTGGGGAGCCGATAGACAAATGGGTAGGCCTACACCAGAAATCAAGTGCAGAGGCTTAGCCTTAGGTGTTCGGAAATATCCGAACCCGCTCTACATGTCAAATGCTCTAACTTCTTAAATACTTAACAAAACTTTCAGGGTAGATCCAGTCACGACATGAATGGAAAATAGTGTGTATAAAAATTCATGAAAATTGGTTGAGAATTGTCAATTGACCGAGAAATCGGCGAAATTCGTTCACAACAGACACGGTTGTGTGAATCCGACTATTAATTGTAGTCTACCGTATTTATTCTAAGCCCTCCCCCTTGCAGCCTGATACTCCACATTGGAGGGCAAAACTTTCAGGGTAGATCCAGTCACGACATGAATGGAAAATAGTGTGTATAAAAATTCATGAAAATTGGTTGAGAATTGTCAATTGACCGAGAAATCGGCGAAATTCGTTCACAACAGACACGGTTGTGTGAATCCGACTATTAACTGTAGTCTACCGTATTTATTCTAAGCCCTCCCCCTTGCAGCCTGACAGTGATACTCCACATTGGAGGGCTGCTGGAGTAACTGTCATGACTGTTAACTGCTATAGCCTATTATACGTTACACTTCAAAAGTTCAAAGATATCGTGGCATGATGTTGATGATCAGAGGATCGAGATGAAAACCACACGACCACACAAGCCTCAATAATATACGAATTACATAGCTAAAAAAGGGTCTCATAAACAAATAACTACATTACGTTATGAAATAAATATTTTAACAAATAAAACAATTTAAATTTTGTGACAAATTTCAGAAATATGACAGATTATGATTGATATTTACCAGGGTATGTGAAAACCCACACCCAGTAAAATTCAGTGATGGCCAAAAAAAGGAAACGGAAATGTAAAATCTGGACCCACTCGATAAACGACACTACGTTGAGATGGTACACAGACTTTTCGCTCCATAGTCAGCTTGTACTATTATTTAGTGAGACGTTTTTCCCCCACTTCACACTTAGGAAAGACGTTTTGCCCCCGTCCTATACCAGGTATTTTACATAAATATTAATATTACCCAATAAAATTGTGCTGAGATTTTTTTCGTAACTGCCGATATGATACATTTCGAGCTGAATTATTAAAAAAAGTCCAAAAGTTGACCTCAATGTTGCAAATTGCGGGAGGGATACAGAAACCAAAACATCACCCAGATACTTGAATTTGTTGTAGCAGCTGAATAAAACTACAGAGATTTGCTACCTGTAGGGTTTTAGTTTAAATATACATCAGGGCACCCAATGAGTGCCCCGCAATACTGTAACAGAGAAAATATACCACATAACAATCAGAAATTTGGGCAGCCTCCTCTGTATCTTTTTTTTCCTCGAGGGGCTTATGGACGAAGGACAATTTTGATGGATTTTTATTCTTATGGCTATGAAACTTTCCTTTTTAACCTCACTTCGGCCCATGAGGAAGCGTAGGGCGGGTAAACTTTAGGCAAACTAGTGCAGCTTCCCCAGATATCCCAATTCTTAGAGATTCCCACATTGTTCTGTCTAAACGGCCTTAATTATGGCCTCCAGATTTTCCTTATAGGGCAGTGGAAGTAGTCTTCCAGAGGGGACCTTGATGTCAATTTGACGTAGATAAATAGTCAAGATTTTATTGATTTCAATTTGATGTCAATAAAATTGATGTCGATTTCAGTGTTGACCATGTATATAAGATCCCTTCGAAATTATAATACAGTAGCCTAAGTATAATTTATACATACATATATATTTATATTGTATAGACATATAATATATATATTTATATATATATATATATATATATATATGGGCCCTATATATAGTATATATATGGGCAAAAGACAGTATCTGCTTACCTTACAAGTAAGCTGATACTGCTTTTTGGCTTGGCATGGCAGTATAGGCCACACATTTACTGTGGTGAATGATTTTCGCTGATTTCTCAGGCAATTCTCAATAAATTTTGAGATTGAGATAACATCGCCAATATGTGTCCAATCTTTCTATAATTTGGGGGAAATACTCCTAGGATCTAGTACTACATATATATGTGTGGTTTTCGGTAGATATAGGGTGGTTTTCGGTGTTTAACAAGTGGTTTCCTGTATATCAAGTGGTTTTCGGTATTTAGGACTACTGTACCGTATAAAATTAAATGCTAACACATTACAAGCATATTTTGGCCTTATTCACCATTTTCTTAAAAAATGGGAGTTTTCTAAATCCGTAAAAAAGATGCACAGACCTTAAAACTGCAGGGCCTACCCCTGGTCCTTTTTCTTCGTTATTTACAATCACATGCCATTTTTCTTTGCCATATTCGCCAATTACACCTTTTTCTTGAAAAAAAGCCATTCTTTTTGCTACAGGCCATAAGCCCACAGTTGTGATATCTAACAACAAAACTGCTCAGAAGCAGTTTCTGCCAAAAAATCGCCCCTGGTTACGAGTACCTTCATAACCCCTTCTACCCCCTCGAACCCTCACCCACAACCCTCGACCTTCGACTCTCGACAACATCCCCCTTGACTCACAACCCCTCGACCCTCGACCCACAACCCCCTCGACCCACAACAACAAAAAAATATTTTTTAATCCTTATATATAATTATATGGTATTGAAAAAAATTCCACTTCAAGTAGGCTAATCTATATATATGGACGCTTCAAGTTCCCATGTTCGGAAGTTCCAACATTCCTGGAACTTAAAGTCACCCATATAGGTTGTTAAATTAACAATATATGTTTATAGTCAATATAGCTCTTAACTCATAGCAGTCTGTCTGTTTTGACATTGGATGTCTGTGTGGTCTGGCCATTTTTGTGATTTGAGACATATTCTGATACTCCAAATAGAAATTTTAAGTGATGGCATATATATTTCTCATACATCACAGGAACACACATATAATATATAACCAGAATATTTTAATTTAATTGGCCAATGTGATGTTGCCATGGTAACCGACAGCCATTTTGAATATGCTAATTAGGTTGTCAAATTTTTCGAAATTTTGTTTAAAAAAGTTATTTTTGAGATCCACGAAGATTCTGGAGTACGTTTCAAATAAAATATATTAAAATACATCAGAGACGGTTCGAAGAAGCATTTAATAGGTTTATACTCACAAATTAATGGGGTAAATAAGTTATTATCATGGGATATAGTAATATTTCAAAATTCCCTGAGGGGTATACCAGATTTCATATTTTGAGATGACATCACCAACTCATCTGGGAAATACCGAAAGCCTCGTATTCATCTGGGTCTGAATTTATATTTTTAGTTCAGAAACGGTTGTGACGCAGATAAGTCAACTCTTCATGTTCTAGGTTCCCCATGCTGTGTTCATAGTTGCGCAAGTGATGTCATTTCGTGAATGGCTAAGCATTATTGCTAGGTCCGAGCTGGGCTCGGACTTAGACTGCAGCGTCATAAATTCTAGGTCCGAGCTGGGCTCGGACTTAGACTGCTATGAGTTAAGAAGGGGGAAACTATTTAATCTCCGGGAGGGGGGCAGCTGCATTATTTATCCGCGTATATTTTAACCACAGCTCTGTGGTGCGCTGAAAATGTCAAATTTGCTTAGTCCTTGTATAGATCTTAAAATATAGGCCTATTATTCATTTCATAGAGAGCCTGCCCAGATTTTTACTTCAAAGATATTACATCTCTCCCCTTCCCCCCCCCCCCTTCCCCACTCGGCCTATTCTGTGAATCGCAGTGACGTCACCGGAAGCCCTTTCCAATGGCTGCTCGGTGAAACATAATATAAGACCCTCTTCTCATACTTCATTGTTAGTTCGATGAGAACATTGGAGGTCAAGGCTATTGAATTTTACAGAATAGGCCAGATGCTACAGGTGAGCTTGTAGGCCTACAGGTATAATTTGCTGGGGGTGAACTAGCGCTATATCGGCCTACGTGCAGCAGCTCGCTGCGCTCGCATAGGCCGTTGTAACACACAGCTGGGGTGAGTGTGTGCTATTTATAGATTATGACTCCAGTGTCGGCATCAAAGCCAACACACGTGCAAAATTCACCCAAAACTATCTTAATACTGGGCCAGCATCTCCACAGCTGGCACACACTTGAAATGGCGTTAGGGTTAAGTCCCCGGTCTGCAGAGGGACGCTTTGACTAATAACAAAAACACAAATTGGACCTACACGATTAGGCCCTATAGACTAAACAGATAATTTACCTATTTTAAACTTTTCTGGGTCGAGGGGGTAATTCAGATTGGTTGTGGGTCGAGAGGGTTGTGGGTCGAGTGGCTGTGGGTCGAGAGTTGAAAGTCGAGAGTTGTGGGTCGAGGAGTCGAGAGATATGAAGGATATGAAGGTAATCCCTGATTACTGAGAGAGCGGGGGTTGACCTGAGCGACATCTATGTGTGGGGAATGGTGTAGAGCCTCCTTGACTACAACAGTCGACTTCCATATCGAATACGCCCTATCTAGAATCAAACATTTTAAGCAACTTCTCACTGTTACATACATTTTATATGCGATTATTTCTATGAACCCGCACTAAGATGTGTATTGATTTTTCAACAATGTATAGGCCCCTATGTTATTTCTTTTATATATCAACAAAATGATATGTATTTTTTAACGTTAGAGTTTTGACAGTTGTAGGCCAAATTACATGTGTGAGTGAGCGATAATACAGTAGACCTAACGTTAATTTAAATATATAGAATTAAAGGTATGGTCAACTGTCAAAATTCGCGGGACAAGGGTCCCCTAGAATGCAATAGTGCCCGTGGATAGGCCAAGGCCCTATTCCATAATAATACTTAATTGTGGGGATGTGTTTCATACCCAAACTGGGGCCAAAGCCTCTTTAGTTTAAGAGCAAGTTCTCAAATCGGGTTGGTTTAAATAGATGAATAACCATGAATAACCATGAATAACACGAAATAACTGTTAATAGCATTTATAATTGTTTTGAAAGACAAGAATAACATTTTCATTGATGAGTGCGATCGTTATACTGCTTGAATTATAATAGTATAGGCTTCAAGAATCGGCGGAATGTGTTTTAGTCGATGTTATTTCGGCAACGTTCCAGTAATGGCTACCATTGTTTACATGTTTCCATAACGTCTCACCAGGTGTCGCCGTCCACAAAGATAATTATCGCATACACCTCTACGTCGCCTGTCAAGCACCCAATAACTCATAATTATTTTGTTTGTTTTGATACGTTATATAATTACGAAGCCCCAGAAGCGACATTTGCATTATTATTATTATTTTTTTATATTGACTTTAAAAGTCAATATATTGAGTTCACAACTCCATATATATTGAGTTCACAACTCAATATAACGACTTTAAAAGTCTATATATTGAGTTTACATCTCAATATATTCAGTTTACAACTCAATATATTGACCTGTAAACTCGATATATTGACTTGAAAGTCAATATATTGAGTTCACAACTCAATATTTTGAGTTCACAACTCAATATTATCCTATATTATCCTATAATATTTGAATTGAATTTATGCTCAGATACTATTTCTCCGAAAGGGTTTCGTTGTGTGTTTTGCAATATCACTTGCTGGCGACTTTGCGTGAGTGTTGTCATATGCGTGAAGGATTAGGCCCTACCGATTAACATGGGACGTTCGTATCAGTGCAAATTAACAACATGCATGCCTACCGGTTTCAAATGATTAACTTTGCGAGTTTGTGTGCTATCATAATATAATTTATATCACTATTTTCAGTAATTAATAAGTTTTCTGGTGATATTTATTACATGTTCCTACGACCGAAATTTAAAAAGTGCATTAGGATATGGTTATCATACCTGACAACATTGACTTCCCACGATAATTAGTGGTGTAATGCACCTCGTAAAGCCAAGGGTGTTAGCTGCACCGCAAATAAATATATATATACATTAAAAAGCCGATTCAAACATGGTTTTAACTTAAAGCTGCATAACTTATTTGTTTATTTCGATAAAAATAACCTAAAAAGTACAAAACAATCATTCATATTGTCCTAAAGGCCTTATAAATGCACTAAAACTGGGCAAATGTAGCGGAATTAGTTCACCATGCGATACACCATCAAGTATTATTGAGTAGTGAATCGGTTTGTGTACAATATGTATGTAATAGTGGTAGGGTTATGGGCCAATATAATGTTACATTGGACAACACCAAACCGCCTTATAGCAAGCACTAGACGTTGAACTGAATCGGCATAATGTTGGGCCAGTACCGCAGACGATTGGCCGACATTAGTCTGCCATTGGATCAATGAAATAAGCAAAACAGTTATGCAGCTTTAATAACAAAAAAGTATTCAATATACAGTAAACATGGTTATATCACCGACAAAGTCATAATTGTCCAACGATTGGTCCCTTTTGCCAATTTATTAAAAAAAAAAAATTCCAGACATCGAAATATGAGATAGATAGGCTACCATCACTCAGGTGTCAAGGGGTTTCTTGTTGGGACAATATTTGAGGGGGGGGGCACTTTGATGACGTGACACTTATTTTAACTCGTTAAACATGTGAGCTGTAAGCTGTGAACTGTGATCAAAAACACCACGGCTTTGCTCCTATAACCTGATAAGTAATTTACAAACCTTTGTTATGTTAAATTATTGTACGGTAATAATTTGGTGTTCTACCAATTTCGTAGAGAATAAATTATATATTTCCATAACTATATATTAGTTATATGATAATATTGTGATAATCACTGCACGGGGAGTTTAATATGACAGTGCACTATTTTTAATTTTATATAAAGATGTAAATGCTTGATTTTTGTAAACATTATAAAGCATCATTGAACCGCCGTGAAATTGTTTAAAATGCTCCCTATCCGTTTCACAGCTTATCGTTGTATTATTTACTATACTTTATGCTTTATCACGTTATTATTATACAGCTATATATTATGTCGCTGAACATAATATTATTAAAGTAATGGTTAAATGTAATTAATACTATATATTAATATCATAACATGCGTTGAAAGTGTTACTTTGTGATCCCGTCAATACTGTTGACTTTGAAAAAAAGTGATACTTTAAAACAGTGTTATTTTGCGATCCTGATCTACTGGCAATATTCCAACATGCGGGGTTTTCTAACAATGGCAATGTCAAACTAATGAATGATAATTCCTTACCTTGAATAATTTTGAAAACATAGTTCCACATAAGAATTGTCTGGTTCGTTAGACTATTCAGCGGTGAAAGGGTTACAGCTCGGAGCCACCTGGTGACTAGATGTTCAGGTAGGTGCACGTGGGTGACACCAGGTGTGGGAAATATAAACTATGGGCGATGTAGTGTTGAAGTCCCGCAATGCGAAATAATTTTGAAAACGTTACGCCCTACTTACAAGTTATTATTACTGCCTAAACCATATACTGCTATCATAAATATAAATGTATGTTATATTACCTACATGTACAACCATTTTTATATAGCATTGCCAGTTATTTTGTGTTATTTCGCGTTATTCATGGTTATTCATGGTTATTCATGTAATTAAACCTACCGCACAAATCACAGCAAGTTCATATACTAACGTTAGGGTCTATACTTGGGCGACATCTATGAGTAACAATTCCATCGAATCTCAAAGCCCTTGCTCTTGGATCTTAGCTGGGCCTTGCTTTGCAAACAAACTGACTGTATTACTGTGGGTATTTCGAAACAGGTTGACCCCCACTTGTACCGACACCCAGTGAACACAACACATTTGTATGACTTTATACAATGTTGGACCAACGTCGAAGACCTTGGGCCGACGTTGTATAAATGTTATACAAATGTTTTGTGTTTGCTGGGCAGGAGGACTTTCTCTCAAACATTGTACATTTCTCCAATGTTGGTTCAATGGTAGCAGGTCACTTCGTAGGGCCTACCATGTTCACTTCGTAACCTACCACTTCGTACCACAAAAAATAATAGACCTACCAGTTCGTACCACCTCTACCTACCAGTTCGTACTACCTCTACCTAACACTAATATTCAGCATGTTGAAGGCCTACTTTATAAACGTTTTGTTATAATTTATAACACATGATTATCGGGGAGAACTAACGGCTTAAACGTGATGTAAAAATGATTAAAGATGGATGGGTGCCGAGCTCATCTGGTGATGTATGCTAAATTCTATTTTCAAATTGATTAATTAATTAGGCCTCTAAATCGGTCTCTCTCTACATATCCAAAGGGTGCCAGCCGTGCGAGAATTAATGGCTTAAGCGATGCAAAGGTGTGTTTTCCTAACAATGCCTGTGGCAATTAGCGCCAACACCTGCACTGATTATAGTAATGGGATTAGACTGTTGACGTTCTAGAGCCAAATACAGTGCGTCTGACATTTTTTTAAATAACATTTCTATTTCGATACAGCGAGACGCGCGTTCACACCTATTACGCAATACCTGATAACAACCTGTGTACAATACATAGTGATGAAATCTGGCATGTTTACATACTTAACCTGTTAACAGATTCTGCTTGTACCCTTTATCTGGGAGGATGGGTGTTGGAAATGCCCAAATGAGTCAACTTGGTGCCCGGCGTTGATGATAAGGTGCCCCAATGATAGGTAGCGCCATGCCCCTTTGAAATCCTAAGTGAAACACTGCAGGTGCCATTTTTTATCCTCCGCCTGTAGGGGAAGGGGGATTTTAGTCGCGACAGGATTTCGTCAGGCGTCATCCATCAGGTGTCTGGCGTCAGGCGTCACATTTTCTTGTGGGCGCAAAAACTACTGGTCAATTCTTTTTGAAATTTTAACATGACATTCCTGGCAACATGGGGATGTGCAAGTGATTGTTTTATAGATGCTACTAAAATTAAAAATGGCTGCCAGAGGTCAACTCCAAAAAAGAATTGTGGGCACAAAAACTAAAAATTAAAGTCAGAAATTAATCAAATTTTACTATCACATTCCCCACCATATGGAGATGTGCAGGTGACTTTTTCAAGGTTTTACTGAAATTCAAAATGGCCGCCACGGATCAACTTCAATTTTTTAGTGGGCGCAAAAATTTAAAAAATTAGTTTGGCCAATTTTTTTAAATTTAACAACACATTCTTAGCCACATGTGATTGTGCAAGTGATTTTTTTAAGATGCTACCAAAAAAATTCATAATGGCTGCCAGAAGTCAACTCTAAAATTTTTTGTAGGCGTAAAAACTTTAAAACTTAACATCAGAAATTATTCAAAATTTGGGATCACATTCTCCACAATATCTGAATATGGAGATGTGCAGGTGATTTTTTTGAGGTTTTGCTGAAATTCAAAATGGCCGCCACAGACAAATTTCAATTTTTTTGAGGTCGCAAAAACTTAAAAGTCGTAAATTATTCAAATTTTACAATCACATTACCCACGATATAGAGATGAGCATGTTATTTTTTTAAGGTTTTACGGGAATTTAAAATTGCCGACATGCATGAATTTCATAATGTTTTGTGGGCGCAAGTCAGAAATAATGTGCAGGTGATTTTACTGAAATTTAAAATGGCCACCACAAGTCGACTTTTTAAATATTTGTGACCGTGAAAACTCTAACCTAATTAATGGCGGGGGATGATATATGACTTCAGGCCTCTTGTTTATTTTTTGTGAAAAAAATGCAAAAAATGGAGATAGACTATGTCCACTGCCCTATGAGGAAGTTCTGGCGGCCATCACTAAGGCGGTTTGGACAAAATAATGTAGAATCTCTAATAATTGAGATACCTGGGAAGGCTGCACTAGTTTGCTCACTGGGGTAAAACCTGGGTGGAGTCTTGCCTGCCTGCCCTACGCTTTCTCATGGGGCCCACCGAGGGTAAAAATGGAAGTTTCATAGCCATAAGGATGAAAATCCATCAATATTTCTCTTCTTCCATGACCTCCTCATGGACTTGGGTGCCCTGATGTATCTAAAACCTAAAACTCTACAGAATGTTCATCTCAGTGAGTTCAATTGTCTGGGTGATGTTTTGGATTCTGTATCCTCCCGCAATTTGCTACATTAAGGTCACAACTTTTTGACGTTTTTATGACTTACCGTATTATCCCTAATAAACACACCACCCCTAATAAACGCGCCCCCCGTTTTTCATGTACCCTGTATATCTAGTCAGCTGGCTTGAAAAAATCTACCAGACACCAGCCTTCTGCGTGTAGCAGTGTCAACATGGTTGAGCCACGTGTTGTACATATGTAGGCCTACATTTTGTTTTAACACTGGCCAACGTCGTACAGGTGGACCAGCATTGAATAACACCTGTGTGTGTTGGGTAATTAATCGTTGAGTTGTGTCAGAATAACGACAGCGTGTCAGGTTTGCTTACAACAATGTATAGGGCCAATGTATAGGGCCTACCGGTAGGCTTAATGCTAAGTAAGATTTTAAGCCTCTAATGACACGAAAAACGTCTGCCCCTGTTTATCGTGCTACGTCATGTTTTGGCCATCAGTAGTTGGCGTCCACTGGTCATCCAAATATGTGAGGTATGGATCTTGTTCTACTATAGTAGGGCGGAGACACAGGACTTGATACTTACTTAACCCCAGAAGATCCAACCATGGCATTGGCCCAATAATGCTGCTGATGCTTTGAACCAATGGTATAGCGCACATGTATACATGATGTCCCCGCAGAGATGATACACCACCATTTGATAAATGGCGGGCTAAGGTCAGCAAGAGTAGATGACGTCATCAGGCCGGGGACGGTCTGCTGTGGCAGACATTCTGAGGCCTACACACTGTGTGAAATTAGACGTATATTTTATCAGTTGGGCATACGTCTTTTTAAAGCATTCATACAGTATGTTGCAGACGCATTTCTATTATTCTATTCAGTATAGTAATGTATCTAAAAATAAATACGATATTTATATAACATCGTGCCCAAATAAGATCATTCTGGGATGAATGTGATGCTAACCGCGTCGTCTCGGTATATAGCGGGCCTATGGGTGGCCAACGGGTTCACTTGTAAAGCTAACATTTAACGTTAAATTGGCTCACTTGTTGAGCTAATATTGAACGTTCAATGTTCTGAAATAGAACGTACCATTTTTAGCTTGACAAATTGGTCTCTAACTCTGAATATATATAATAAATATATACATCGACAATTAAGTCATGAACAATACTTATTTTTTTAATCTAATACCAATCTGAGATAATTGATACACAAATTATGGCTAAATGCGCTAATGGAATAATCACATGTGGCAGAAATAATAAAGAGTGAACTCCCGCCTTTTTTATTGTGAGAGCTAACCTAAGTTTCTGATACATGTTCCGATAACAGTGATAACTGTGTTCCCGGCTGCTCTGGTGGAGTAGTTGCTAAGGCTCTTGCGTGAAACTTCTGAGGTTGTGAGTTCGAGTCCCGCACAAGAAATTTTTTTTATTTATTTTAGGCCCTAACACATATTTTTAACATAGTCTAGGTTTCTTCGGACATCGAGTTTTTATTAAATCCGCTATTTCAGGGCGGAGTACTTGAAGACATTATGATTAGACCTCTAAAGTTTATTGTTTCAAACGGTTTCAGAAACTGCGAAACTGATTATTCACAGATTTTCAGTTCAGTTGTGACAATAAAATTTCGGTACACGGCCTGAGATATGGATAAAGCACTGCAGGCCTACTATTTACACATAGGCCTATGCCATACACAATCATTCCGGTAGCCTATAAATAGGCCACTATACTGGTAACCGGTTCTTTAGTGAAAGTAAAAGTCTTACTACACAAATACATCAAACACCTTTTTATAAAACAACAACAAAATACTGTTGTATGGCGGGTGATCATTATATCTAAATGAAACTAACCCTTTACTGATTTCCCAGCAACTCACCCCCATATTTCCCTTCTAAAAAATTCATTTGTTCCATTTTTAGCTTGATAAATCGGCCTGTAACTCTGAATATATATAATAGATATATACATTGACAATTTATTCAGAAAAAATACATCTTATTTTATTAACCTAATACCAATTCGTGATAATAAGTAATTTAGCCAACACAAATTATGGCTAAATACGCTAATGGAATAATCACATCGTGGGAGAAATAATGAAGACCTGAAATTCTGCCTTTTTTATTCTGAGAGCTAACCTAAGTGTCTCTGGCTTGTCCCTATTACAGTGATGACATTATTCACGTCAGCTCTCGTGGTGTAGTGGTAAGGCACTTGCGTGCTGACTCTGGGGTTGTGGGCTCAAGTCTCATCCAAGTCATTTTTTTAACTTATTCTGGGCCCTAACACATATTTTTGAACATATTCTAGGTTTCTCTCGACATTCAAAACTGACATCACATTTTTTAAATTGATCTATTTCAATGCAAATCTCAAAAAAATACGACGGATTGAAAACAGGCTTTGCTGATAGGCCTACTGGTGAATCACCTGGTGGGGTAGGCTATATGGCATCACTTGAAAAAGTCTCACAAAACAAATACATCCAGAATCTCATTAAAAAACTATCTAGTTTGAAAAAGATCCATAGCGTAGAAAATAGTAAAACTGGTGCCCTTGAATTTTAAAGCTTGTTCCTATTTTGTCATGAAGTATCTGAAGTTCCCACTAATCATATTATTCAGGTTATGAACCGGGACGACCTCAAACCTTTCAAATAACCTAATAGCATACCAAATCAGCATAATTTCACAAACTGAAGAGGATTCTGCACTCTCTACTAGTACTAGTATTACGAGACTCCAACCTCATACCCCACAGATAACAGGCGAATGACTTTTAAACTATTTATAATATTTTCATGGAAATAGAGTATTTAAAAAAAATACGATGGCAGTTTTGAATGTTGAGAGAAACCTAGACTGTGTTAAAAATATGTGTTATGGCCCAGAAGAAGTTGAATAAAATTGACTTGGACAGGACTCGAACCCACAACCCCAGAGTCATCACGCAAGTGCCTTAACCACTACACCACCACAGCTGGCGAGAATACTGCCATCACTGTAATAGGACAAGCATTAGACACTTAGGTTAGCTCTCTGGATAAAAAAAGGCGGGATTTTAGGGCTGATACATCTGATCACCATGTGATCATTCATTTCCCGTATTTAGACAGAGTTTTTGTTCTCAGTATCCCGACTCTGTAATAAATGATTGGAGTGAGATGTATTTTTCGTGACTAAATTGCCGATGTATATATTTATTATATATATTCAGAGTTACAGGCCGATTTATCAGGCTAAAAATTGAACGTTCAATTTCAGGTTCAATTTCAGAAAATTGAACGTTCAATGTTAGCTCAACAAGTGAACATGGTGAACCAATTGAGCATTCAATGTTAGCTCTACAAGTGAACCCGTTGGCCACCCATACAGGCCATGGCTGCATAAGGTGTCAGCCTGTGTTAACATACCAGTTACACTTGATGCCAGCGCGCACGAGTGGCGGCGTGAGAGTGGATGGGGGCTTGCACGTGCAGAGTTCTCAACAATGTCGCGTGGCTTAATAACGGCGCCGCGGCCGAATGCGGCCGTGAAATACAGAATAACATTTTTAATAGTGCACATAATAAACGCGCCTCCAACTTCGTCTCCGCGCCCGGCGCGTTTATTAGGGATAATACGGTAGCTTAGATTTTGATCTAGCACAGCATTTTACCAGCTCAGTAAAAACTGTGGAATGTGGTCAAATATTTCTTTTAGCATTTTGACAGTTACAAAAAAAGGGTCAGCATATTTTTATTGGGCAATTTTAAAATTTATGTACCTAGCTAGAGGTGTTTTTCAGCGACGCCGTAATTGATTGCATTTACATAGTGATGTTTATTTAAAAATCAGAAGGAATTTTTATTTATTCAATTATTTGATCATCAAATTTGTTTATTCAATTTTAAGGAAACGGATAAGGCATGTATGTTACTGAGCACTATCATTTGTTGTTAGACACACCGCATTGGGCCCTATTATCTGATGCTTGAAACACAGTTTATATTAGCAGTGATGATATTCTGGTTTTTACCCCTGGCCCCCGTTGGGCCCGAAGGGGTATTGTCGTCCCTTTCGTGCGCCGCCGCTGCCGCACACACTCTTTTGGCTACTACACCAACATGGTGCAACACATTAAATTCATAATTCATACAACATTGAACCCCTCCGGCATTTTTTGGAGATCACCTGATTAGATTTTCAGCTTTCGACTGATAATCAAAATGGCCGCCACCTGGCAACTACATTTTTTTTTGACTTAATTTTTTTTTTTATAATTCCCTTGACACCTGGTATATATAGGTTTTCAGGGTCTGAGAGTCTGTTGGCATTGTCCGTTTACGCGACAACCGAAAACGAGGCTATGGCGGCCATCTTTATTTTTTAATTACAAAATTCCTTGTCAACGCGATAACTTGAAAAATAATTATTGGATCTCTCAAATTTTTTATTTCTATTGGCATTGTCCGTTTTAGTGTGTGACTGAAAACGAGGCTATGGCGGCCATCTTGATTTCTTAATTTAATAATTCCTTGTCAACGCGATAACTTTAAAAGTAATCATTGGATCTCTCCAATTTTTTATGTGAAGTTACCCATGAGTATGGAGATGACCTTATTAGAATTTCAGCTTTCCACCGATAATCAAAATGGCCGTCACCTGACGACTAATTTTTTTAAAACTTTTTTTTCAGAATTCTCTTGAAACCTGGTATATATATACCGTATTATCCCTAATAAACGCACCGCCCCTATTAAACGCGCCCCCCCCCCCTTTTTCATGTACCCTGTAAATCCAGTCAGCTGGCTTGAAAAAATCTACCAGACACCAGCCTTCTGCGTGTAGCGGTGTCAACATGGTTGAGCCACGGTTAGTGTGTTGTGAGCGTGGGTGTAAACGCGGTATGCTACTGTTACATGTAGCCTAGTTGTTGTACATATGTACATGTTGTCTTAACACTGGGCCAACGTCGTACAGGTGGACCAGCATTGAATAACACCTGTGTGCGTTGGGTAATTAATCGTTGAGTTGTGTCAGAATAACGACAGCGTGTCAGGTTTGCTTACAACAAAAGTAATAACTGTCCATTGCACTAGCTCAGTGATCATTGAGTCAGACAGATTTACAAGCGCCCAGGGTTAAATTCCCGGCGTTTTAATGTGACGTCAATGTATAGGGCCTACCGGTAGGCTTAATGCTAAGTAAGATTTGAAGCCTCTAATGACACGAAAAACGTCTGCCCCTGTTTATCGTGCTACGTCATGTTTTGGCCATCAGCAGTTGGCGTCCACTGGTCATCCAGATATGTGAGGTATGGATCTTGCTCTACTATAGTAGCGCCGAGACACAGGACTTGATACGTGCTTAAACCCAGACGAGCCAACCATGGCATTGGCCCATTAAGGCTGCTGCTGCTTTGAACCAATGTTATAGCGCACATGTATACATGATGTCCATGCAGAGATGATACACCACCATTTGATAAATGGCTGGCTAAGGTCGGGAGTAGATGACGTTATCAGGCCGGGGACGGTCTGCTGTGGCAGACATTCTGAGGCCTACACACTGTGTGAAATTAGACGTAAATCTAATCAGTTAGGCCTACGTGTTTTTAAAGCAATTATACAGTATGTTGCAGATGCATTTCTATTATTCTGATCAGTAGTAATGTGTCTAAAAACAATCATACGATATTTAGATATCAATGTGCCCAAATAAGATCATTCCAAGATGAATGTGATGGTAATTACCGCGTCGTCTCGGCCTATATAGCGGGCCGTGGCTGCATAAGGTGTCAGCCTGTGTTAACATACCAGTTACACCTGATGCCAGCGCGCACAAGTGGCGGCTTGAGAGTGGATGGGGGCTTGCACGTGCAGCGAGTTCTCACCAATGTCGCATGGCTTAATAACGGCGCTGCGGCGGCCAAATGCGGCCGTTAAACACAGATTAACATTTTAGTGCACATAATAAACGCGCCCCCAACTTCGTCTCCGCGCCCGGCGCGTTTATGAGGGATAATACGGTAGGTTTTTGGGGTCTGCAAGTCTATTACTATTGTCTGTTTTCATGTGAGACTGAAAACGAGGTTGCGTAGGCCATTTTTGGTTTTATCAATTTTAATAAATCTTCTTATTTTCAATTAATTGCCTTGAAATCTGGCATATATAGAGTCACTGCATGAGCCGAGGGGTATTTGAGTATTTGCTTGCACAGTATTTTTGAAATTCCAGCTTAGCAGACTGAAAAACGGGCAGCCTCCAAGGTTAGCCGACCAGACTGCGGTTTAGTAGCCACTTCCTTTTATTTTGGCTCCTTGATATGTCGATAATATGACAACATGTCCATAGACTAGAATTGCGTGATTTTTTTAAATTGTGTGTTTCGCATAAATTGGCAGTTAAACGATAAATAAGGACGAATTTAAATTTCGAACATGTGTGCATGTCCAAAATAAGAAATAAGGGAATAACTGATAGGGCCTGAGTTATTTGATTTGTAAAAGGGGCGTAGGATTCTAGAGACAGATGCATCTTCGAAAATTTGACCACAATAAAAACTTTGTATTTGATAGCAATAACAATTTTGTTTATGCGCTGATTTGGACATGTGCAGGCGGAAATGTTTTCTTTTACCAAACAATATTTAGGCCATGCAGTATCTTTTACCTGTATTTTTACCTGTGTGGTCGGAAATCAGAAAAAAACATATTTTTTAGGATGGCCTTACAATCCATGCAATATATTAAATCAAATTACAATCCAAACAATTTGTTCACAGATGATTGAGCTCCTCCAGTAGAAGAATGTCTCCACTACGAGCTGTGCTTTCTCGTGCCTGGCATTCTAAGTGTCACATCTACTCCCAAAAAAAGACATTGTTCAGCGAGTCTGGAAAATGGGTTTGTATAGTTGTCATTATTGATCCAATATGAATAGGCACTGCCTAGGGAGAGGTCGCTCCCATGATATAAATTATATTATAATCATATGCACCAGAATATTCCGTGATAAGAACACATTTACATTTGAATGATATACCCCTAGGCCCCTAGGCCCTAGTAGTACCGTAAAATTTCTAATTGTAGCCGCGGCTTTTATTAGAATGTAAATTCTCATTCTCCAGTGCCCAATGCCAAAAGTCCACTTGCGGCTTCTATTGGAAGTTTTGTGTGAAAAATTAAATCACCTCTCGTCTATCACTCTGAGGTGAGCTGCCGGTAGAACCCAACCCTTCATGTCCAATGGTCAAATAAAAATATTCCCTATAAATCAATTTAATGTTGATTAATGTTATAATCATATGCACCAGAAAATTCCGTGATAAGAACACATTTACATTTGAATGATATACCCCTAGGCCCTAGGGATATATAGTAGTACCGTAAAATTTCTAATTGTAGCCGCTGCTTTAATTAGAATGTAAATTCTCATTCTCCAGTGCCCAATGCCAAAAGTCCATTTGCGGCTTCTATTGGAAGTTTTGTGTGAAAAATTAAATCACCGCGCGTCTATCACTCTGAGGTGAGCTGCCGGTTGAACCCAACCCTTCATCTCCAATGGTCAAATAAAGATATTCCCTATAAATCAATTTAATGTTGACACATCAGTCCAAAAAGTTTATAAAATTGTTTATTTTGCATAGCGCTAATTAAACATTTTTTTTACCATACAATAGTATTATATTGTTCAGAGAATGTAATAAGAAGATACACCATGATTAATTAATAATGTATATAGCACATGTGAATGTTTGCAGTAATTCAGTTGATTGTTGGCCTGGTAGACTGACATCGCGCACCTTGTCATGCTTGTGAACACCGTCATAATTATGTTAGGGGCCTATACACAGCCCTGTCAGTCAGCAAGCACACCCCTCTCCAGATTTCAGTGCGTTAACCAGTCAGTCATATGTTACGCCGTTGTCACTCACTGTACAGACGTTGATGCAGAGTTAGCTGAAGTTGACCAATGCCGCCGTACAAAGCAAAAAGGCAGTATCTGCTCACTTTACAAGTCAGCAGATACTGCCTTTGCACAGCAGAATAGTCGTCACCATTGAAACGGCAGTTCAGTTGGCAGGTTCTGCCAGGCCCACCTCCCTCCCCTGATGGTTATCAACTGTCTGGGAAGAAATCAACTGTGTGTAGGCCTATGTCTGGTCCACAGACTGCGATGCTGGCTTGACCGTTGACCTTGATGCAACATTTAGGCAGCTCCTTCAGTTCTGTATACCTGTATCATGTGTATGGGTGCTGTGGGTTGATGACGACAAATAACTATTGGAGTGTACATAATGTAATTGTCATTTGTATTTTACAATGATATTTATTTAGGCCTACATATAGGCCTATGTAAACAAATTGTTTGAAGTCGACCCAAAACTATTTCAATCTGCTAGACCAGTAAGTAGGGTTAACATGGCAATAACTGTAGCGCTTATAGGGCTACATTACCTGACCTATCGTCACACAGTTGATATGAATATAACGCCTCTTGTCTGTGAAGGGTAAAAAAACTATCAGGGCATATACAGCGTGTGCTCTGTTGGTGCGGGTAGCGTAGCTAGTGGCCCTTTTGATCAACACCTGGTCGTTGTCCTTTCAAGATACCGGTAATCATGATTAGGTTTTCGGCTAAAAAAAGTTTTGGTCCTTGACAAGTCTCAGAAGTCGCCCTGCGGCTTCAATTGGAGGTTTTCCAATTAGGAAACTTTTGTCAAAAAAATTGAATTTTTTTTTAAAGTTTGGGGGGCGGCTACAATTAAAAATTTTACGGTAGTAGTGCAGACTATAATTATAGTGACAGCATTGCATTCATTAATAAAATATGCAGTTCACTGCTACAGAATGGTGATAAATTATGATGTCATAGATTCAAGTTATTTCATTCATGAATTCATAAAGATTGGGTAGTTCTAGTAAAAATGCAAGGCAGTTGAGAATCTATGACATCATAGATTCAGTCTGAATTTAATAGCCATGACTACAACACCATGGACAAGCTTTATTAAAAATTAAAAAATTAATGCCTTCTGTAATTTTGATCGCGTATTTGTGCTATGAGTATTCGTGCTATAATGATAACTTCATTAAGGTCTCACCACAGAAATTCATACGCGCAATGAGAGAGTTAGTATCTTTTTTATAAAATGTGGTGATTTATAGCAGGCTTGGGGTTAATACATTTATATCATTCTGTTACCAATTCATCTAGATTTGGTGACCATTTCTTCCTTCAAAACATTGAAATCGGGAAATATAGGTATAAAATGTAGTCCCTATGCTGGTAGTAACAAGGCATATACTCCATTCGGAAGTTCCCATGTTTTGGCAACGCTCAGGGAAGGTACTAGAACCTTACATTTGCATGTGAAAATAGAACAAAAGCCCGATGTTTAAGCATCCTTTTTTTATTTTTTATATTAATAGAGTATGTCATGATGATTAAAAAAATATACAGGTTTATATAGATATTTTCATTTGAAGAATGCTGGGAGGCACAAGCATTTGGGCCATAATACATGTAAGTCTATGGGAGCGGTATTATGTGTGGTGAGACGTTAAGACATTGGCCTATCACACATGCCATGGCAACTGTCATCATTGGCTTCCTGTTGTGCGGCCATGATTCCTCATGGAACAACTTCTGGACCAAAAAATAAGAGCCTAACATCGAGAGAGCTACAAGATAAACTATCCACATGTGTACCATAAAGCCGCTCCTGTGTGCCTCCTGGACACAACGGGAGCGAGCTATTAACCCAGCAAACACCTTGATGCTTGTTGATGGTGAGTCAGCGCCACTCAAAATAGACCAAAAAGAGTGTTCTGTATGTTAAGTACAAAAAGATGTTTTCGTTTGAAAATCTGGAATTTTGTTGCAGCTTTACTTACACCTTACACCAGTGGGCTTAACCTCCTGAGTTATTTTATTTAAATTTTCATCCACTTGAAGTTGTGGGTCGCGTTACTTCAAGTGAGTGAAAATTATGCATATTTTTTTTTAATTTGGGATCACACATTTGCAAATTTTGCTGTTTAAACACACATTTCATTAACAATATCGGCAATTTCATTGGCTGATAAAATAAGGTAAAAGCCACAATTGTCGTGATCAGCAGGACAAGGGTTAATATCAAGAATGTTTATGAAATAACATGTATAATCTACCATCTGTGCATTTATTCTTCACAGCATACTAGTTTTGATGAAAAAGTGAGACATGAGTTGGAAATATTCTGGAAGCCAAAGATAAAGGAACACCCAGGAAATCATGCTCAGAGACATGTAGGTTTTTACTTTGTTGTCAATTTTTTTCTTATATTGCTTTTTATACCATTAATGAATATGCAGAAGATTTTCTATACCTTGTGATCATATTTGACTTTTTATAGAAAAAACTTGTTTATAAAAAATGAGTGTATTGAAGTAGGAAAAAAAATACTGTAGAACCTACTTTAATTTTAAGTTTGGACATCTAATATTTACACAATATCAGCTTCACTGCAGACTCTGTGTTGCCAACCATGAAATCGTTTTCCATTGGTTTAGTGTATTTTTATTCATTGTGAATTCAAAGGACTCTCAATTGTTATATTTTTGTTAGATAGTGGTGAGATATGTCCCCCATAGAACTGTACTAGTTTGTAATATTTGTAAGGAATATTCATGAATATAACTCATTTTCTGGTTTGACTATATACCTCATGATTTTGAGACAACAAAGTCTGTAGTTGCTTATTTTGTGTTTAAGCAGAATATTGGTGAAGGGCTAGCAGCCAATAAGTATATGTTATTGTACTGCTCATTAACAGTATTCTGCCGGGATATTCACCTCTGATTTGCAAGAAAAGTAGACAAAAAACCTTTCACCGTGGTTAGATATTTGCTGAGACCATGGTTACCCCATATTGACTTAACATGCAAGGTTTTATTTGGCACATCAAAATGAGCAGTACACATCTTTCATGCTGTACCTGAATTTGTGAGATAATTTAAGTTCAGTTAACCCTATGATGCTGGTGTGATATTTCTATTTTAAACTGAGCTAATTTTGTAATAATGTTTTTTTGTATTTTAATTTTAGAAAACACAATCCAAATACTATGTCCTCTCCATGTTTCCTTATCCGAGTGGAAAACTACACATGGGGCATGTAAGAGTTTATGCTATTAGCGATGCAATGGCAAGATACAGTCGGTTGATGGGAAAGTATGTTATTCATCCTATGGGTTGGGATGCATTTGGTCTTCCTGCTGAAAATGCTGCAATTGAAAGAGGAATACCTCCAGATGAATGGACAAGCAGGTATGTCAACACGCCTTTTAGCAATTTGTTTGATTTTTGCACATCATAGTTTGTCTGTGTGCAATTTGAAGGCACATATGACGCACACCTTTATAATGCAATATTTATACTCTGATATACATGTGTAGCTTTGAAATATTTTTTTCTGAATTCTTACAGATATTTCATATCAGCTGTAAATATGTAGTTGACTCTTTCATGTTTGTTTCACACAATGTAGGCTGACCTTAATTTGGACAATACTAAATATAAACTAATACCTATGATCATCAAATAAATTTAAAGACAAGAATTATTTTATATCAATCAAAAACATTTATAAAAATAAAAATGGTATCCTAGCAGATTGAAAATGGTAAGCTGTCGCATAACACAGCACTGTACTGAGCTGCCTCTAACACTGTTATAGTTTTATGCATGCACCTCTCTTATGCATGCGTTCAGAGATGGCATGATGGATCCATGCATAAGAGGAGGACTACTGTAGGCCTACTTTGTTGTGTCTTAGTTTTTATCGCACGCGCGCAACAGTAAACACTTTATTATGCTGCTTGCACGCGAGAATAACCAGATGATTTTTTTTCTGTGTGGAACCGTGGGCTGATAATAATAGGAACATGTTACATAAGTGAAATGCCGGTAATATGCAGATTTTGAAAAAAATTAAAGCACAAATATAATAACTTTCACTGTGGGTATAAATGCATAAAAGCTTTTAATAAAAAAATATTTGGTCATTTACAATGAAAATATGCAATGATCGTCAATGTCTCAGCTCAATTTGTCAGGCCACCATGATTCTTTCCAAAATTGCAGGCTATGTTTCTGTAAAATCACATGAAAATTGACATGATCAAAATTAATGGCACCCATAATAGTAATTTTTTTAGCAATGTTCCCAGTGAAGCACAATAACCAACCAAAACAAAACATAAAAAAGTAATGATAAATTAAATTATAATTACTTAACCGTTTCTATAATATTGTTTTCAATTTCAATTTTTTTTATTCCATTCCAGTAACATAAATACCATGAGAGAGCAACTTGAGGATTTATGCTGTAGTTTTGATTGGGAAAGGGCAAGTGTCATTATTTTACATTTAATTTGGTGTTTTAAACATAATATGCCTGTCATTTCTTCAGCTAAAAGGCTTACAATGTAACCAATCAGTCAGGGCAGTCTGTCCATATTAAATTTAAAAAAAATTGTGACAATACTTATTTAAAATATTGAAACTGGAATCATGGGAATTGCTAATTTCCAGCTTCAAATGAATGAAAAATACTATTATTTATGAAAAAAAAGCTCCCAAATTGAATTATTTGGTTAACTGAGCATCTACCACAAGATCTGTTACACATTTTAGTGGTATTTTTTTGTCTAAAATTTGCTTGAAACTGTATATATATATATATACGGTCTTAGCAGCACAAGGGTTAAATATAATGTAAAATGAAAGCTCAGAACATCCTTGTTGTGATGGATTTTACCGTTTTTCATTCAATAAATCATATTGAAATTTTGATGAATTTGAGAAGGGAGGTTTGAAGGATTAAGACTCACAAAGGTGAATTAGAAATATTTTAATTCTTTTAGTGTGGGGACTGTCTTTATACTTCAGAATCTGACATCTACAGACGGCAGATATTCACATATAAAGACGGTCCCCACACTAAGAGGGTTAAGCAAAACGAAGTAGCTACACTTTTTCTCAACATTGTGAGATTAAAATTTGGCTGTGCGAAAGCTGTATGTCCTGTCTCATGCACTTTACACAAGAATAATTTGACTAATTTCACAATGTCATGACCCATTTCTTTACATGCCGGATAAATTTGATTTGTATATTTTACAGGAACTCTCTACCTGCGATTCTGAATACTATCGATGGACACAAAATATTTTCCTTCAAATGTACAAAGATGGTCTTGTTTACCATAAAGAGGTAATATTAGAGCTATTGTGGATGATATATGACACCCTCTTTCTTTGATCATGCTAGTACATGTATAATTAATTATAATTAATGTTTCCCATTTTTGTTTTGTCCCAAGTTTTCACCATATCATTGGCCTGATGATTATACCTCATGGCATTTTTTTAAAGTGTTAAAATTGAAAAAAATAAAATCAAAGAGAATCTATTTCAAAGTTTCAAAACAATGTGACATTTTTGCTTTCGATACACCTGCATAATTATCTAGTTTTTTACCAAACTATTTTATCAATTTCAGTGGCTATTTATTTGGTTACGAAAAATTGTTTAAAACCATATAGGCCTATATATGTGTGTGAATACAGGAATGTGTAAGTTTGCGCTTTCTAGTCATCATTGCTCTTTGAAACTAGGCTTACCAGAATTTAGATGGATCTCGTTACCAGGAAATTCTTCATGAAGAAGTTAGTAGAGAAATGACTTCACTGGCTTCCTATCTCTCAGAGAATCAAGTATAAAATTCTCACTACTGTCTATCGTACCCTACACGGTCATACCCGAGATTATTTGAAGGACATGTTAAGTCACTATAATCCCTCTAGGATATGGAGATAAAAATCGTGTAATAATCTAGAGGTGCCGCGTGCTCGTGGTGCCTATGGCACCAGAGCTTTTTCCATCTGTGGACCTCGATTGTGGAACAAATTGCCTTGTCCTTTAAAGAATGCCACAATGCTGGAGACAAAAAACACCTTAAAACACACCTTTTTCAAAACGTTTATAACTAATATTTTAAAGTCTGACATTTATATTTCTTAGTTATCGGTAGTCCCCTTCATGAACAATTATTTTAATTAGTTTTTAATAATTCATACAATGATTTTAATTGTAAAGAATTGTGAAGCGCACTGAGCACATTATGTGGATTTTAGCGCTATATAAGAATTATTTGTATTATTATTAATATTATTAAATGAATTTACCACTATTGTTTCGCTTGAAGAGGCGACTGGTTTTTTATCTTTATTTCACCATTTTGGTGAATAAAAAAAAGTTGCATCTAATTACAACTGTTGTTTTTACAATATTTATATAATTATATAATGGCAAGTATTGCAAGTGTTAATGATAGGTATGTTTGTTCAGGCTTTTGTGAATTGGGATCCCGTTGACAAGACTGTGCTGGCAGATGAACAGATTGATGAGCAAGGCAGATCCTGGAGATCTGGTGCACTGGCTGAGAAAAAATTACTCAAGCAGTGGTACATCAAAACCACAGCATATTCACAGGTGATCATTTTGTCATTATTCAGTAATTTGTATGGTATGTATTTGTGTCAAAACATATTACATTTAGTTTTGCTGTAATTATTCATCATAATGTGTGCAGTCTGATATGCATTTTCACCTCATATTATCTCTGTCCTTCAATTTCGTATAGCCCTTTAACCGCCGGTGCCGCATATATTCGGGTTTCATTTTTCTTAGCACATTAAGTACCACCTTTTTAACATGCTAACGATAAAATGTGACATCAATCAGCAATATTTAAAAACAATTGACCTCCATTTTGTAAAATCCAAATAATTTTCACTCACTTGAAGTTGTGGATCGTGTCAGCGAGACACAACTTCAGGTGGGTGAAAATTCAGATTGAATAATTTGGCGGTTAAAGGGTTAGGAGTTTTATTGTTTGTTTTCAGTCATTGTTTGATGGTTTGGCTGAAGTAGATCGAGAACTGTGGAAAGATATAATAGAACTGCAAAAAAATTGGATTGGAGAATGTAATGGTCTCAGGCTGCAGTTCAAGATAAAAGTAAGTTATTTGATATCGTTTTATTTCAACCCTTGATAACCCTGTATATATGGTTTTCATTACTGAATATTTGATTTGTACCATTTGATAACTGACAAATTTAAGTGATTACATTATCAGATACACATCAGATACCTCCGTCAAAGGAGATTGTCTTTGGTAGTGTTCGTTTGTTTATATATCCATCAGCAAGATTACTTAGAAAGTAATGAACGGATTTGCATGAAACTTTTACTAGAGGTAAATTTTGGGGATGATCGGGATCACTATCCAGAGAAGGAGGTTTGCAGTCTCTGACTTGTCTAGTTTCCAATTAGATGGACATGAGAATTTTTTAAACTGTATCATAAAGTTATCGTGACCGTTGCAACATTCAATCTTGTGTTCTTTAATCTAGATGTCACAATACAATTGCTCAGAATCAGACTTTCGTTAATGGCAGCTTCAACATACAATCTGAATATTTAGTGGTTTTTAAATCTGATTTTATACCAGTTTATTACAATCACCTTATTACACAGACAATTTTGTGATCGATGAATAACATACTTTTTACAAACATTTTATTTGTTCATGTAGTTTGAAAGTGGCTACCCTTTAATTAACAGATTGACAATGAAGAACTGGATTCTATATCTGTACACACCAAAAATCCTGAAGGAATTTATGGAGCTTCTCACATTCTTCTTTCATCAACACATCCACTTAACAAACCCATCTATTATGAGGCAAGTTTATTTGGCAATGAAGAATTCTACAATTCAAGTTCTAACTATGTATAATAATGTGCTACCACATTTGTTTTCGCTTTTCATTTCATTCTTCTTACCATTCTAGACTGTATCTCCGCAATTGCAGATACATATGATGAAATTCACATTTAGAAATAGTTATGGAAATATTTTTGTTATTTTCAGAAAAATGAAGTTTCACTTTCTGAAGGTTAATATAATTTTATTTATATTTATTCCAATTAAATGTTCAACAAAATCATTTTTTGAATTTTAAATAATAGTTAGGACAGTTGACAAAATATGTTTGCCAACTGTTTTTTTGTTTGTATACATACTTGTTTATACAAACAGTGCCTCTAACTGTGTAAATGTATGGGATAATAAAACTTAACATTTCTTAAAATTAGATTTACCATAGCTGCTGCAAATACATGTACCTAAACCAATGTGATGTTAAATGCTCCTCATTTTTATTCACATCTTCTTAGATATTCCTCTTCGTGTAATGGCATGCCAACCTCTGACTGAACAATTAATTCCAATATATGTATCAGTCAATGAAGACTTTGGTGAAAATCTTGACGCCCATTTAGGTGAGATGTATTTTCTTGTTTGGATAAAAACAATAATAATTATTTAACCCTTTAAATCTTTACGATGCATCATTTTGCATCTCCGAAGAATGACTTGATTTCCTACACCTTTTACAACGTTTTACAATCAAAATTTGCATAGAATTTTTTAAATAATAACAAAATATTTTTTTCAATTTGCCACCCACTTCATCTTCATCCACTTCAAGTCGAGAATTCTCGGCTTGTAGTGGATGAAGATGACAATGGTAAATTCAGGCTTGAAAGGGTGAAAACTGTTTGTATGAAAACCTCTGTTCAGCTGACATTAGAGCGAGGGTTGATGTCTATGGTGAATACTAAAAATATATTGATTGGAATAATTTCCTAAACTATGTTATGAGAAACATATGATGAGCAGAACATACACTAAATTTTAAAAGTATCTTTATTATATATTCTGTTCAGTAAATGTCATCTGTATGTTTAATAACAAATAAGCAAGCCCTTTTTCTTTGTGTTTATGTCCCGTGACTTACAGGCATACCATCATGTGATGACAAAGACAGAAAATTTGCTGTTGATAACAGATTAACCTGGGTTGATATAATGGATCCTGATGGAAAGCTGAAAGCTTCAAAACAAGTAAGCAAGTGACACTGCATAAAGCCACTCAAAATTTAATTTTTTAACTCACATGCTTTTCTGTAGTCGGAGAGAGTTCTCAGATGAAAACTAAACTCAGCCGTCACTTAGCAGGCCAATCATGGGTTCATTAGAATCAGCAACATTTCAACAACAGTATTCCAAGCATCCTCAGCTTGTGTTTTCCTTTGCACTAGAATGTTGTTGGTTTTTTTCTGACCTTCTCGCATTAATTTTGTGAACCACGGCCCATACATTGATGGTGTGGGGCTGTCAGCATCTAAGTTTGTCTATGCTGCAACATTTTATCTTGAAAGCTTATCCAAGGTGGAACGTGATTGGTAAAAAAAACATCTGGCCAGCTCAGTCAATCACAGCCTTTGATTCTAGCACACACAGCCACCATGAAAGTGGTGTTATGGAGGTGAATTAAGTAACTTCAAATCTTGTTTTACTCCTCCGACAGTGGATATTTTATCTCTTAAAACCATATCATTTGTTAACCATTTAAATAGAGCCACAAAATACATGGCTGGGTTTTTGCACAGACAATTGGAAAAAATAATAAACGAACAGATTCAATTTGCATTGTAATTATAAAACTAAATATTCAATGCCACTACATCTATCGAATATTGTTTATTTGATCATCCCAGGAGTTAGTCTTGTGAATTGCCAACATAATTATATAAAAAGGTGTTGTGATGTAATTTTTTGTGCATCCCTAGTACTTTTTATGAGAATGATATAAATGCTTATGACTGTACTCTTTTGCTTAGAATATTTTAAGGTTTTTTTTCAAATAAAAAATAAGGGAATAAAGTACATTATTTCCATTTATCACTCATTTTCATATTTTTAACTATTAAAACTATTTATTTGACTGTCGTAGCATGCAACTATTTATTTTTCACCTTCAGATGTGAAATGCTACTGCACTCAAGGAGACAAGGGAGCGTAATAGCAGCTTAATTTTATTTCACTACTGATTCAATGCTACTATAAATGTTTTGACAGTTTACAGGACTCACGAAAGATGAAGCATTTCAAAAAATTGCAAGGGAAGCACAGGTTAGTTTTAAAATCTTATCACTGCAGTGCAAGCAAGGCCTGTCACACAGTTATTCTATGGGTGAATGTATGTGTACCGGTACATGTATATTCAAACCCTGGCTTTCAACCGGAGATTTTTTTTATGAAAAACAATGTACTTTTTTTAATGTTTATTTGTCCATTAATATTGCATATTCAGCTTGTTTAGTGTCATTCCTCACAATCACACAATTTTCAAATATAGATCTAAAAGATACATTCTACTATTATTGAGCACATGTGAACTATATTGTCCTAGGGAGGGGGTGTATTCAATACCATCTAATAACTAACTGTGAAAAGCAAGAAGTTGCAATGGTTGTGGGTAGGAGATCAAAACTTTGTTTAATTTCATCTACAGCTTGATAAATTGTTTATTCATTTCTACATAAGGTGCTTTCATTTAATAAAGCCAACGAATAAGATTTTGATATAGCATATCCTCATGATTCACATCCATTAAAATAATGTTGTCATAATTAAGATGGGCACTATGAGCTGAGATTGTCAAGTTGAACAAAATTATTAGTGACATACAATACACCTGCTATGAATGGTCAGATATTGAAACCTATTGAAGAAGTTTTTCAAAACTGATTTATCTAGGCAGCACATCATTCAATTTATACAGTGTAGTTTATATTTGCACCTAGAGATTATGTAGGCCTATCTGTCCCTATGTAAAGTGACATACCCAGTGATTACAGGACATTAAAGCAATGTTGGTTTAATGCTGGGCCAACGTCGCAAATGGTGGGCCAACATTAAACCATCATTTGTCCAGGTTTTGTGTGTACTGTGTATAACCATAAGTTGATTATTATGCGACATTAATAATTGTCTTTTCAGAAAATGAAATGTGGTGGTGAGGTGACTAGTGAAAAGGCTCGTGATTGGCTAATCTCAAGACAACGATACTGGGGCACACCAATTCCTTTGATTCATTGTCCAAAATATGGGGTAATTTGTTAGGCTGTTCACAAATAACAATGTATTATTGTAAAGGTATTTTTGACATGCAGTTTGGTGGTTTTCATCTCCAAGTACATCTACATGGCTCTCAATACTCTCTTCAATTACTTCCTCACTTAGTGGGTGATGAATTTAAACACAAGATATCAGTCCTCGTACTGCATATTTCGTGTGTTTGCTATGAAAAAAGATGTGTTGCAAAAGTGGGTACATTTAAATTGATCAGGCAGTTTACACATGCTTGTTTAGACGGAAATAATAATCATAATGATAAATATATATTTCAGTCATCCAAATTATCTCATTAGCAAAATCTGATCCTTTGTTTTAGACAATGCCAGTTCCTTTGGAAGACTTACCAGTGAAACTACCAAAATTAACAAATTTCAAAGGAGAAGGTCAGTCGCCATTAGCTCATGCAGACAATTGGCTACATGTGAAGTGTCCGAGGTTTGTTAGTGTGAGATTACCCTTAAAACTACATTAAAAAAAATTCACCTACTTAAAATTGTGTCTCCCTACCGCAACCCACAACTTCAAGTGGTTGAAAATTACTTATAATTATTTGTAATAAATTGAGACCAAACATTTGCAAATATTGATGTATAGACACTCAATAGCTGTAATTTAACCTGCCAATAAAACAGATTAAAAACGATAAGGCGTGCTTAGGGGTGTGAAGGTTAAAAACCTAGTAAGGTAATGTTCCTGTACTAGCAAACAATCTCATTCCTAAAATTCTAATGTAAAAGATTAAATGTTTTACTTTTTTTCTATTTATGAGAATAAACGTAATTTTCAAGTGATACATCAAATTATACTTAAACTGAATGTAATCATAAGTGATACCCTGCAAACACAAGATGTTGACCCAATGTTGTCTTAATGTTGGGTCAGTGTCGCAGACAGGTGGGACGTGCCCCTTGATGTTCTGATCTGTACCGTGGGCATGCTAGCAGCTCTACAATTTACTTATTTCCAGTTCATTATCTAATTTGGTAAATCTGGAGCTTTCACAATACTTGTATTTTTATTTGTTTAGATGTGATTGTGATGGTTATGCAACACGTGAGACGGACACCATGGATACATTTGTGGATTCATCCTGGTATTATCTCCGCTACCTGGATCGTGATAACAAAAATAGCCCTGTAAATCCTGAACTTGCCAAACGTTATTTGCCAGTTGACTTGTATATTGGCGGTAAAGAACATGGTTAGTCTGTATTTATATCGAAATACATTACCTCGTGAATAAATAATATGGGTAACTCAACAATTGTTATCCCAGACACGACAATGCATTAAACTAAAATTAATGCCGATCAAACCTGAGTGTATCAAGGTCGGTGACGTCACGTCCTGACGTCCCCCTGCGATAGCACCTGAAAACCCCAACTCGATCTTCTTAACTTTGTCGTTCAACAGACACGGCAGGTATTTTTTCACTCTCGCTTTTGTAAGGTTTGTTTAGTGTTTTAGCGGAATTTTGAAGTTATTTCTTCATTTCCATTGATTATAGTAAGCTTCACAAACCTTTAGGATAGATTAGCGTACTTTTTTTATTAAAAATTCAATTTTCTTGGAGTTTTTTGAACTCTATAGATTCGGTAAGCTACGTTTATTAGAGATCACTGTATTATCGCTCACGCGTCACAGCGATGTACGACGTCGGCCTATTTCATTTGCAGCATTGGTAGCTTGTCGCATTTTTCGTCTCCCATGCTGGTTACAGTTGTTAGCGATTGCTTTCGGCATCGCTGATTTTAAATCTTTTAAATTTAGATGGACTATTTTAAGTATTTATTTGAATTTGGACCTAACTCAGTAAAAAATTTTGTTGTTTGTTACAGCAACGCTACACAACGTGACTGTCTTGAAACCCATATTCTAGTTCTACTGAATATCGATCCAACCTCCAGGTCACCATATACTACGGGGACTGAAGCTAAATTATTTTAGTTTAGATCTAAATCTATTTTATTGGAAATTATTTTGATTCATAGCTACCAGTTTAACGATCCCCACTAACTGTAACATGAAGAAAACATGTGCTAACCCATCTTGCGGGGTGGCGTTAATTAAGACGGACCCGCACGACCAGTGTTTTAATCATCGCACTTGTGGTCGATCACATCCCTGTATGCACTGTTCAGCTGTCTCCGGTCCAGAGTTGGACTCGATAGAGAAGAGACAGGCAGGTTTAGCACATAGAAGGAAGAAAGAGAAAGAAGCTCAATAAAGCAAAGGTGGCAAATTTTTTCCTGGCACTGCACCCCCCCAGCCAAGTGCTTTTGAAGAAGTATCATCTTCCCCTTCTTCTCCTGGTGCTCCTCACACGCAAACACATTCTGAGCAATTTTATGTTATTGAAGAGGTGGTACAACCCACCTTAGTTCCCGAATTAGCTCCGGTGGTGGTGAACCAACCCTCCCCTTCTCCTTTGGTTTTGAATTATAATAATGTGCAAATGTTTAATAATTTTCTTTCCTTCTTGCAGAACAACAATAAAAGCACATCACAACCGGTGGTCCAACAACCTAAGTCATTGAATTTGACTACGCCTGTAGTACAGGCAGATGCCCAAAGTCTCGGCCAGACCGAGGACTCGTTAGACAAAGTGGCTAGTGCTACTTTGAGTATGGGCTGTGCTCGAAGTAGCACTAGGCATGTTTCTTATGAGGACCTAGACCCCATGTTTGGGGCGAGGCCGCGAGACCCGAGGAGGGTTGCGGACCTCCTGAGATGACCGGTCAGCATTGAGAGTCAGAAACCGGTGTACACCAGGAGACCGGGAGACCGGGACACCGGCATACCGGTATACCGGGACACCGGGAGACAGGGACACCGGCAGACCAGGAGACCGGGACACCGGCAGACCGGGAGACCGGGACACCGGAAGACAGGTATACCGGGACACCGGGAGACCGGTTGGTCGTTCCGGGGAATCTGAACCTCTGTGGGGTGAAAACAGAGCAGATGACTCTGTGTCTTTTCAGGATGTCCGGCACCCTAGGAACCATCAAGGGTTTGACCGGCATCAGTCCGCCTTTGGCAGAAATGCTGACCATACTCAGTCTTATAGAGATTTGAATGTCAGATTTCCGCTTAGAGATGATTTTGACAGTATAGCAGCTGAACCTCCCAGACTTAAACACCCACTGACAAAACGTCACAAGAGTAATCAGTTAGATACTGAATTTTTAGAATTCTCATCTGATTCTGAGATAGAGGACAATCGGGGTTTTCAACACCCTTCTTTCGAGCGCCCCAGGAAAGACTTTCTGTCGTCAGAAGAGGACGATATCCAGAGAAAGGTTTCGAGGAAGAGAAGAGCATTGTCTCCTTCTTCTTCCGAGTCAGAAATTAATCAGAGTAAAAGGAATAAATCTTTTAACGATCCTCATGCTGAGTCGGAAATCCCTTTTCAGGAGATTGTCCAAGGTGTGGCGGACACCTTAGGTATCACTCTTACCTCAATTTCGAAAAAACCTAGTAAGACGCCTTTGGCCTGTATGGGATCAGATCAGGATTTAAATCAAGAGGAGAATAAACTTCCCTTTTCCACCTGGCTTTCCTTGTTGTGGAAGGATTTGGATGCTGATATTAAGGGTAATAATAATAATACTGGTTCTTTACCTAAAGGTAAAATGTTACAGAGAAAAGTGAAATTGGAAAAAAAAAAGTCGCGTTTTCTGACGGTAACTTTCCCTTGCTGCCGCAAAAAGTTCAATTTTCGGCGGAGGATTTACTTATTTCTAGGGCTAAACCGCAACCCATTATCGATTTTAAATCGATGTCGGACATGTCCCAAGACGCTCGGTGGGCGATTGCTCTATTGAACAATGCCTTGCTGATGTCGGCGACTAGAGAAAAATTATTAGATGAAATGTTCGGTATGCTGGATGCTTTGAAGCTTCCCGAAGAATTTTCTAATCTTTTTGAAACTTCGCGCGTTCTCTTAAGAGAATCTAAAAGGGATTTCGGAAAGGCTTTGACGATTCAGACTCGCAAATATTGAATTATTTCGTAGAGACTCAGTGCTAGCTAAAGTTAATAAGAAGGTGACTAGCTCTGGTGTAAGCTTGCTGAGATCTTCAACCTTATTATCTGGTAAAATGTTTGATGATTCTCTGGTGAAGGAGGTCCAAGAGTCCACAGATAGGACTCTTAGGATGGGACCTTCATCCTTCGGTAATAAGAGCCGCTTCACAAGGCCTTCCTCTTCACCAGGGGTCTCTCCCTTTCGTTTCACACGCCCCCTGGGTTACTGGGATGATTGCTAGTAGTAGTACTTTTCGCCCCCATCTGGGGAGGGTCATTAGGGATCTGTTTCGTCTGTTGGATGCTGTGTACGGCATTGTACGGAAGCGCTAGTCTACAGCAATCATCCAAGGGCAGCTGCAGCCTCCTCGTATCTGGCTATAATCTTCGGGCGGATTGCCAGTGGCGTACCCTGGCTCCTCCGCTCAACAGCGGAGCCAATGCAGCACCCGCATCAGTGCTGGCGCTGATGTAGGCCGTGGTAGCCTTAAATAACCGGCAATAGCGTGTTTGACATTAGGTCTCTCACATGGGATGAATGGAGTTACCCAGAGGGAGTGATCCTTCCTATTGTTACTCTGGGGACTATCCGACCCGAGGATAGCGGAGCTGCGCGAAATGCCAAAGAGTTTCATCATTAAATTGTACAGCGAAACTCAAGTCTCCGGCCGTCTGGGCATGTCTGGGGGTATATCCCCTAGACATGCCCAGAACCCCTTATCGGGCGAGCGAAGGAAAACGCTCTCAATAACCCACCATGCCCTATCACCCCCACCCTCACGTCATCACCTGTACATCATTCATCTCATCAATTGACTACAACGTTTTTATCGTATTATATTGTCACTTAAAAGACCTTTTGTGCCGAAAAGTGACGTAAAGCAATGATTTACTACTACTACTACTTCACACGCCCCCTCCACTATCCAATGCTCCTCTGATTTACTCCCAATATGGAGATCCGGAGAAGCAAGGGATATTGGAGGGTTTGGTGTTGGAGATGATAGAAAAGAAGGTTGTAGAACCAGTGTTGCAAACAAGTTCACCGGGGTTCTACAACCGCCTTTTCCTGGTACCGAAGAGGGGAGGCTCCTGGAGACCCGTCATAGACCTGTCCGCTCTCAACAGAGCCCTCATAATCCCCTCCTTTCGTATGGAGACGTCAGAGCAGATCATGAGTGCCGTCCGTCCGGGAGAGTGGCTGACCTCGTTGGACCTGACCGATGCGTACTTTCACGTACCCATCTTCCCGACACACAGGAAATTTTCTTCGCTTTGTGGTGAAGGGTCAGGTTTATCAGTTCATCACTCTCCCGTTCGGACTGTCGACGGCTCCATATGCCTTCTCGAGACTGGTCAGGTCTGTGGCGGCATTTGCTCATACTCACAGAGTTTTAGTTCACCAATACCTCGACGACTGGCTCCTCAGAGCACACACCCATTCTATGTCAAAGGAGACAACAGCGTGGCTCCTGTCGTGGCTGATTGCTCTGGGTTTCAAAGTCAATTTCAAAAAATCAGACATGAACACAGAACAACAGAAGATATTCCTAGGAATAGTGTTCGATCTTGTCAGATACCAGGCTCGGCCCTCCCAGGACCGCATCCAGCGCTGCCTAGGGGTGTTGCAAATGTTTTTAACGAAACCTCTGCAGCCGGCATTGTACTGGCAGAGATTGATAGGCCATCTAGTATCTCTCACGAAGATTGTTCCTTTAGGAGCCACGATGCTCAGGCCGATTCAAAGAAGCCTGAGTTCCCAATGGAGCCCGGTATCTATGACTCCATATCACAAGGTAGCGGCCTCAGAAGAGGCCTCATCAGCTCTGCAGTGGTGGTCGGAGGAACAGAACCTCCTACTGGGGATGTCCCTCCGCCCATTTCAACACCAAGTGCAGATGTTTACAGATGCTTCAACTCAGGGGTGGGGTGCTTGTCTGAACTCACTATCCGTTCAGGGCACCTGGGGTGTGAGCGAATCGAGGCACATCAATATTCTGGAAATGACTGCGGTGCTGCGGGCTTGCCAGTCCTTCATCGCTCACATCCGGGACCGAGACCTCCTGGTATTGTCAGACAACACCACTGTGGTGGCGTACATCAACCACCAGGGAGGTACTCGGTCCAACCCCACATCCCGTGTTGCAGAGTTTCTTCACTTTTTCCTGTTCAACCACAAGGTGAGAGTGAGGTCTCGTCACATAGCCGGGATCCTAAACACGGTAGCAGACCAGCTGTCGAGGGGGACATCCCAGTCCTCGACAGAATGGTCTCTTCACCCAGAGATAGCACAGATGGTTTGGGACAGATACCATCGTCCCCTGGTGGACCTGTTCGCAACCCATCTCAACAACAAGCTAGATGTGTTTGTATCCCCCTTCCAGCACCATCTGGCATGGGAGGTAGATGCTCTAAACATATCGTGGGAGGGTTTGGATGCTTATGCCTTCCCTCCCACAAAACTACTTACTCTTGTCTTAGCGAAGATACAAAGACACAATTGCCGTATCCTTCTAATAGCCCCCAGGTGGCCGAAGCAGGCTTGGTTTGCGGAAATCCTGAACCTGCTGTATGCGCAGCCCTGGGAGCTCCCTTACCATCAGAAACTGCTAAAACTGCCAGGGTCAGATGTTTTCCACCAGAACCTATGGTTTCTGAGGCTTCACGTCTGGCCGTTATATCACAAGCTAACGTGAAGGAGGGCTTCTCTCTGGATGCGTGTTCTTTGATGGCGGATTCCCTTAAGGAGTCTACCATCAAACAATACGAGTCCAGATGGAAGCTCTTCGTTTCCTGGTGTAAAGCAAATAATGTTTCTTATTTAACTCCTACTATTCCTCAAGTGGCAGATTTTTTGGTATATCTGTTTAAGGAGAGAAATTTAGTACCTAAGTCGGTGGAGGTTTACCGATCTGCCATAGGTCAGGTCGTTAAGTCTTGTTCAGGCTTAGACATTGGTCATAACCCCCACCTTAACCAACTAATAGAGGGAATGTATCATAGGAAACCTTCTTTTAGGAAGGTGGTTCCAGCTTGGGATTTGGGGCTGGTCTTGGAAACTTTAAGATCAGCTCCTTTTGAGCCTTGTAGCCAAGTACATTTAAAATTTCTAACTCTGAAGACAATCTTTCTCACCGCTTTGGCTACAGGGCTTAGGAGGAGCGAGCTCCATGCTCTTATCTAGATCTTCTGTCACCCACCACTCACAGGGTGAGTGGATCCAGTTTAGGACTAAATTGGGATTTATTTCTAAGACTCAGCTCCATAGATCAACTGAACTTTTCAAGCCTATTCGTATACCGGCTTTAACTACAATTCTTGCACCAGATGATGACGATCGGCGCCTCTGTCCGGTCAGAATTTTAAATACATATTTAAGGAGAACTAACCAGCTGGTCCCACCTAACTCGGACCAGTTGTTTATATTTTACAAGCAGGGATATAATGCAACCATTAACATGACTACCATTTCTAACTGGTTGGTTAAAGCAGTCAGAGAGGCTTATTCAGTTGCGGGCGTTAATATTCCGCCCTCTAACGTCAAGGCTCATGATGTCAGAGCTATGAGTGCCTCTCTGGCTGCTTTAAGGAACGTAGCTATGAAAAACATTCTCGAATCGGCACAGTGGAAATCAGATTCAACCTTTATATCATTTTACTTGAAGGATCTCTCACACTGTGCCGATGGACTTTTTAAGTTAGGACCTCTAGTGGCGGCTCAGCAGCTCACTGAGCCCTAACTATTTTTTGATTGATTATAACTTTGTACATATGTATAGATTGTATAATAGGATTTTGTTCTTTATATATGCAAAATCTGGAATTCTCTTTGGTGTTGTTCAGTCCAGAGCCTACGCCAGTGGAGAGATGTAGGTGAGTTTATACATGATTATATTATATAATATGCTGATCTACATGTTGTGTTTATCGTGTTCTTTCTGTTCGGCAGGTGGAGCATAAGGAAATTGGAGCGATTTCAAACTTCTTTGAATGTGTATCAAGGATCGTCTTTTTCAATTTTTAAGTAATTGGGTTATTTCCCCCCGCCCACCCTTGGAAATCGTGCCCTGAGAGTCCTAGGGACTCTATTTTAACTCTGTTAAATCCCTCTCCCCAGGGGTGGTTGACGATTTCCATCAGATTAAAAATTGTGGACGGTTTTGGGTAATGAAAACACTGCCCTCCTCCAGGACAGTGGGTAATCTACCAATATTATTTATTCACGAGGTAATGTATTTCGATATAAATATGAAATTTATATTTATTATAAATGAGTATTTATTAGAAATACTTACCTCGTGAATATGCGAGTCCCTCCCTTCCAGCCCCGCTTGTGTTTTCTTTTTAGACTAAGTTAAGAAGATCGAGTTGGGGTTTTCAGGTGCTATCGCAGGGGGACGTCAGGACGTGACGTCACCGACCTTGATACACTCAGGTTTGATCGGCATTAATTTTAGTTTAATGCATTGTCGTGTCTGGGATAACAATTGTTGAGTTACCCATATTATTTATTCACGAGGTAAGTATTTCTAATAAATACACATATATTATAAATATAAATTTCATTTTTAATAAGAATAATTTATTTTTTTATTCCTTACACTACAAAATTGAAGCATGATAATGACTAAACTAATACTAATCTTTCAATTATAGATAAATAATTTCCATGAAAAGGAACAGTCGTGACAGAATTGTAAAATAATTGTACACGATATATATATCTGTTTAATACATGTATGCCAAGTAAACACGAAACATGTACCCAATGTTGTTTCAATACTGGTTCAACATCTGTGACGCTGGTCCAACATTAAACAGCATTGGGTCAACCTATCATGTTAGCTGGGAAATATTACAGATTGTTAATAATTTGATTGACGTTGTTGGTTTAGTTTCTAAGAGGAAAATGACATTTCCAGTTACATGTACTTGTACAATGATGTATGTTACAGCTATAATGCACCTCTACTATGCTCGTTTTGTCAGTCATTATCTACAGGACCGTGGCCTAGTGGCTCATAGAGAGCCATTTAAAAACCTGCTCACACAAGGCATGGTCATGGGACAGAGCTATAAAATCAAAGAATCAGGCAGATATATTCCACCTGATCAAGTTACCATATCAGGTAATATCTCTTATGACCATAACTTTCATGTACTAGTTTAAAATGTATATAACTACCGCCATCTATAAATATTTTAATTTGAAAAATCCTGTACATTTACTTCTTAGATTATTTTACTTGGAAGTGGCTGGGCCCCCTGAATGATATCAATATTTTTAGCAATCAGACAATCAGAAACTGGTAGTGAATCATTACATTACATTAGAGAAATCAGTTTCAACTGTAAAATATATTTTTGAAGTGCATGTTATCAATCCAGGTAAAGATACTTTTGAGAAAGAGACTAGTGAAGAAGTTGTTACGCAATGGGAAAAAATGAGCAAGTCCAAATACAATGGCGTGGATCCACAGGTAAAATTTACGGAAGCCCCATATGCAGGTAAAATTTATAGCAGGGTGAGATTCTGGGAATGCCCCGTATGACTGGGTAATTTTCATTCATTTGAAGCTGGTTATTGTGTCAGCAATGCCAGCTTCAAATGACTGAAAAATGGCAAGGAATTATGCAGCATGTAATCATAAATGTATGTAATAAGCGTACATTATTTATTAGATGTGAAGTATTAGCATTGAGGACAGGGCCCTGGTGCAGTGGTTATAGCTGCCTGCTTGGAAAGTCGGAGATCACGGGTTCAAACCCCACTCTGGCCTTCCAAGTTTCAAAGAAACAAACGGATTTAATATTGTGGGGAACAGAGAGGTAGCGTGCTTGGCCTCAGACCGCCAGAGCTTGAATTTCGAATCCTGTGTGTGGAGGACAGTGTCATCTCATCATCCTCAGGAGGTTCTCCTCGCCCAGTTTAGCTTATATGTGCACACACGTGGCTAAAACCCCATTCATTTCATTTCATTGGCATTAAAATTTGTTGAAAAATACAATGTACTAAAAAGTGAAATAAGTGATAACTAAAACTGAAAATAACATTGTCACAGAAAATTATAATAGCAAAAGTATATCTATTATCTTTTCTTTTAGGGATGTCAGTATGTCATAAATTAGCTTCTCCTGATACAGACTGAGTGGATGTACTGCTACAACCCAGATTTATGAGATTAATATCAGTCACTAAGCTAAACGCAGACACCCACACACACCGACTGTGGTAAATGCCTAACTGATAAAGGCATCTTTTTTGCTGTGACATCTATGGACATATATATCACCGATTTGAAACAAGTTTGCACAATGTTAGAACATGCATTAGTTGGCATAGTATATCTGTATCTGTGTGTTGCTACAGATCTACAAGCTTTCCAATACCTCTTTGTGTTGTAGTCTATCCTAGGAGAGTATGGATCAGACGCAACTAGACTTTGTATTCTATCAAATGTCGCCCCAAAATCTGACAGACATTGGAATCCTGATGGTAATTTAATATAATATTTTTAGAATTTTTAGATTTTTAGATTATTTAAATGCGATTTATGGCATTAAAATTAGAAAAGTGAAATTTGACAATATCACAATAGTGCATAAAATTAAAAATATGTAGAGATATTCATAGCCATCTTTTTACTAACCAGATACTAAACTAGTGTGATCATCTATGCCTACAGGTGTTGATTATGTGATGTTTCTGATTACAGCTTTTGTTGGTGTACATCGCTGGCAGTGTCGTATGTGGAGTCTGGTTACACAGTTTCTACAGCATGATAGTATTAATAAAGTGCCACAAGCCGAAATTCAAGAGTGGGAAGACAAAATATTTGAGAGCAGAAACTACTTTTTGAAAGAGGTATGTGTACTGAACTTTTTTAGATTTTCATCTTATTTTTCTGTGATTGATTATCATCATGTGGGTATCTGACTGTGGATCATAATGGTTATAAATAATCTGTATTAAAGCGACACAATCAGACTAAAATCATCAAAAAATCAATTATTTTATTTAAGCTTTTTAATATGACCATATAATGTAAACATGTCCATAGACTAGAACTGCAAAAGTTTTTAAATTTTTGTGTTGCGCATTTACCAGTTAAGTGAGATATAAAGACGAAATTCCCGTATTTCGACCATGCATGGCTGAAATAAGAAATTGGGAATCTTCCAACATTTGAACATAACAGACTGGTTACTTTTTACAGACATTCATAATTATCATAGTTGAATATTATTTGTGTATTATAAACATTTCATTGTTGTTTGTATCCAATAAATGTGTGAGTTTGAACATTTATGCCATATGGTAACGGGGAGGTAAAAAAGTTAACTTGGTCACCCCATTCAGTCATTTTT
Source organism: Flabesymbios commensalis (assembly GCA_964017125.1). Classification (NCBI taxonomy): domain Eukaryota; kingdom Metazoa; phylum Annelida; class Polychaeta; order Terebellida; family Flabelligeridae; genus Flabesymbios; species Flabesymbios commensalis. Next base: position 52,360,641 of record OZ024909.1, on the reverse strand, counting down.
AGCCCTCTGATAAATTTGTAATGCTATTGCTATAGATGGCTGCTTATGCAAGGTGGAAATAATACTTGTTTTGAAAATTATTCTAAATCTGCTTTTAAATTTTGTTAAACAGCAGCATCATTAGTTTTGTTTTGCTTGTATAGGGCCTATACGTGTTGTGCATGTTTATAATGTCCGGTCCTCTGCAACACATACATTAACCCAATACTGGTTCAATGTTATTTCAACGCTGTGAATGGTGGACCATTTGGTCGCTGTATTGCATATGATGAGATGGTCCTTGAGCAAATCCAAATTAACCGATCTGACATGACGACTAGATGGTAGTTCAAAGGTGATATATCACCCCCAATATAATATGAATAAATTTATGACAAATAAATCAAAGTTGCAACAAGATGAGGTACAAGTGTTTTCCCTCTCAGATAGCAAATCACCCCATATAAGGACATAATTATTCATACCATATAAGGGGTGATAGATCACCTTTAAGACTACTGTTCTATCTCGTTGTATTTTAATAATCTAACTGTTACATGTGGTTGATATTTATTTACCAGGTATCCTATCATTTGGAGAAAAGCTTTCTCCTCAATGTCGCAATCTCTCGATTACAGGGTCTGACAAATTTTCTAAAGGTAAATAAAATATGTATCACTGTAACTATCGCAATAAATAATGTGATGTAGATAATACTATTTAACCCTTGTGCTGTTGAATTGTTTGTTTCTATTTTTCATTCATTTGAAGCTGGAATTGCTAACGCAATTTCCAGCTCCAAATGACGAAAAAGATTTATATTTAAAAAAAAATGGCATCTCTTAAATTTAATTATTTAATTAAAGGAGCATATACCGCCAACTTTTTTATCAACTACAGTGGCACTATATGGGTATAAAAAATGTTTGAGACCGTATATATCCGGGCCTAGCACTACAAGGGTTATTGCTGTACAGTCATCTCGAAAACTGTACCTGATAAGCCGTTATAGTTATATTACAATTATTTTAATCATTTTTTATTAAGCTTAGTCTGTGGTAAACAAGTGTTTTGTCAACAACACTTTGACTGGCACTATGTCTAAATATCTGAATGATCTATGTTTTACACAGAAATGTCCACATGAGGCGCTATATAATACATCACAGGGCAGACGTACATTGTGTGAAATGGTAATAATGATCTCACCATTTGCACCGCTCTTTGCCAGTGAACTATGGACAGGTATATCAAGCTCTCCGCACAGACCTCCTGGCTTTAATTGGGTATGTCATTATAATGTAACAAATTTATAATTAATTTCCGAATACAATCATGTGCAGTTTTGTCAAGTTTTAATCATCTCCAATATTCTCACAATGCTTAAAAATGCTGTTTGATTTGCTCAAGAGCTGAAAATCAAGTTTATTTTACAACATATGTGTCCAGTCCCATGTATATATATACATACATATATTTACATTTTTGCAATAACCCATGAAAGTTTGTTTCGTAACATCCAGCCTAAAAAGCTTGTGAATGTAATATCTTCTGAGCCGTTGTTCAGATGTTGGTGAAGATTTGACATCATCGGTGATGACCTTATGCTGAAACTCTTACAATCCAGTGTTGAGCTGTGTGGTACTGTACGTAAATGTTGCAGGTCAATACAGATTCTGGAAACAACATACGAATCTTTACCACACGTTTTATTGTTGGGGCGAGTACAATAAATTGACGTTCATCTTCATGCAGACAATACACAGATTTTCATATCTTTCAACCTTCCCCGCAAACACGAGACGTTGAACCACAGCAGTGGTTCAGCGTCTCGTGGTTGCTGGGCTACTGCTTGTGCGGATGCCATCAAACATTATGGAATCTGTCATATGTACAGAAGATCAGGAAATGGATGATGTTGAATAATGCTCAATTCAGACAAAACTGTCGTTTGTCAGATCAGACTTCAACAGCCTTACAAAGTATTTTATTGTAATCGCAACTTCCACTTTGATGAGCATTTGAACAGTATGCAATCGCAGGTCGGGACTATGACTGTAACAGATAGCAGCATTTGTAATGCCCTTGACAATAAATCAGCATTCCCTACTATTTTGATTACCAACAACATTAAAAGTTTGCAGAGGGCTCAAAATGCTGCTGAAAGGGTAGCGATGCCTGCAAAGCACAGGGACCACAGTTGCAGTGTCTCACCAACTAGTGCAATGTGTGTTAAACATCAAGATTTGCAAATATTTGGTCCCAAATTAAACAAATGTGAGTGATTTTCAACTCAAAATTTCAAGTGGGTGAACATTTAAATTCTACAACTTGGTGCTTTATGGGTAAGAAGTCTTCCGTAAAGTAGAAGCTTTCTGTTTATGGGTGTAATGTATAATTTGTTTTTATTTATTTCAGGATTTTGGAGTGCTTGATCAAGCATGGCCCGCAGTAGATGAGCACTACACACTTTCAATGAAGGTCAAGGTATGTGTAATATTAAACAGGCCTGGTTAAAATGGCGTTTAAATGTTGACCAATTGTGCGAAAGGTAGTTTATGACGAGATCCATTGAATTGTAAGACATTTTTTGAATATTTTTTTATAGATGAATATGTTATTTTACAGATCAATGGGAAAGATGCTTATGAAGTTGGATTACCCATGTCTATCAAGAACACTACAGAGGAGACAATGAGTAAAGCAATGGCACTAAAGCTTGCAGAACAACATCCTGATTATGATCGTATTCTCAAACAGTCAATGATTACTACACACGTCTTCACTTTTATCCCTCAAGTACGAGCCGAACTGAATTATATAGTAAAGAAAACAAAAAAGAAAAGCAACAAGAAGTCGTGACATATAATCAAATAATATTTTCAATATTAAACATGTATTTGTAGTTTTACAATAAACGGAATCAGTATTAATGTTCTCCTTTTATTGGAAATGAATTGATTATAATACTATGACAAATGAAATTAAAATAAATACACATCAATAATATTTAGGAACTATCCTATAAGTGAGCAATATCAGTGGTACGATAATAGATGTAGTACGAAACGCTAAATCTCTTGAAAAGCATCAAATAACCCTTTTAACAGAAAATCAGAATGACTACCTTAAAGGCCAAACGGAATATATACGATGGACCTGAATGTGATAAGCCCTTTTAACACTTAAATCTTCACTTATTTTAATATTTACATACCTGGTTTGTGGTAATTCGGTCTAAATTTCGAATTCGATATATAAAGCTCCATTGTAAGTTCCACGTCTCGATTTAATATAAATATATCATACAATATAATATACACTTCAGATATATATTCATAATTTCTTAACATAAAGACAGATTTAAATGTGTATAATACACTTGGTATGTCTGTACTTCGGTTACTGAGGTCTTGTTTTGACTTTCAAAGATGGACTTTATTGGCCAAAAGCTTGCAGTAAATTCATTATAGCAATTCTGCATTCATTTGGTCTCTGAATATGCTACATGTGTTATCATGTATTTATTAGAACATCTTTTCTAGCGTCGTTTACAAGTTATTTATTTGTGATGAGAATTACGTAGACAGTCTATAAGTAATAGAAAAGTAATGTTTCATTGATAAAAATATCATAAAAATATCATGATCCTTTGATATAAAAGTATCTTTCATTAATCAATGCGACTTGTATATCAGTATTTATATTGATCAGTTGATCGCCAGGTCGTAAGTAAATGATTTTACGACATGGAACTTTTCACCAGTGACCTTCCTGTCCCAAGAAAAATATAGACCAGCAAACACAAGAACTTTACCAAATGTTGGACTACCGTCCGCGACGCTGACCAGACACAATCTTGTGTACAACAATAGGGTAACGTGACTAGCCGTCTCTCAAATTAAATACTCTGTTCATAAATGATTTGACTCGACTTGGGTCCACTCCACGCTGCCAGTCACCATTCTCTTTAAAATGAGAGCCTACAATCAGAGCGTCGGCTGACATATACTCGTCTACGTTCTCCACTGTCACACCTGATCCGACCAGCACAGGGATATCTACACCGTGCTTCACCTCTGTAAAGCAATACAACAAGACATTCTTAATAATAATCACCCAATCCCATCCACTGGGACTTCCGATAGTTCAAGAAAAATTAGGAGCATGCTTGAGGTATCAGACTATCTCATATTGTTTCCAATTTGGGAGATCATATCGGCAGATTGTGAAAAATCAGACTGATTAGATACAAATCTATGAAACGAGCTTTACATGTCCAGTATACACTAATTGACGTTAAAACAATGTTGGCTTAATGTTGGTCCGCAGTTTGAAATGCTGGCACGGCATTAAATAAACATCGACTCAACGTTACTGTATCTACCTTTGACGTGATTTGGATTAGTTGCTGATCCAGTAGATGTTCCAGAAACAATTACGCCATCACTAAGAAACAATTCTGCTGCTTGTGCCGTCTCTACCAGGCTAATATCACTTGTAATAGAATGAGAACTGCAAAACACAAACATTTTATATCGATAAAAGGTTTTCCTTGAAAAATGCGGAATTTGAAATCAGTATTTGTACTTCTGGCGACGTATTCTGAGGCGGTCTTAGAAATTAAGTTTTGAGCTAAGCTGTCAAGTCACTACCTGTTCATGAATGTACTGAGCAAGATGGATTTAAATATCAGCTTCACTTTAAGAAATGCACTTTATATCAATTACTCACTCTTATATCGATTTTCCTGTGAGATAACAATAGATTAATTTACTTTTCAAAACTATTAAAACCAAAAACGCGAATGGTGATTTCTTCCAAAGACGGCTGGTGTGACTGATGTTTTGTGTCACAGTAGACTCCCGCCAATGCGGTCAAGTACGGGCCAGAATTTTTTGACCGTAATGGCGGTCCGACCGCATTTGTGATCGGGCAATAAATACCACATGGCGTCCTGCAATTTGATATTAAATCAATTATGTCTATATGCTCCAAATAATGAAATGAATAATAACAATAGTAATTTTTTTAGGTTTATTGCGGCTGTTTAGAAAAACAGTGTTTTATTTAGTGCAAAGTTAAAAGTGATTATATAATTATGCACAATTAAATAAAAAAGTATTTTAATAAAGACATTTTTTTAAATGAATGTCACAAAACAGCTCACTGCAGTTTGAAAAATGAATTGATGGAGAATTGTTGACCGGTGGATTCTATTTTCACATGAGAGTCTTGTAATTTATCCTTAATATTGAACATAGAATGTAGAATGCCATCTAGGCCACGGTTTGCTGTACAGTCTTTGAGGACAGAAACCGCTGCCATAGTCTCCTGAAATTAGCATTTTTTATTCACTGACAGACTGTCACTTGTTGACGATGAGATTTGCCGGCACTAGCTTTGATAAGTCTCACTTTATCCCTTAGGGTAAGTTATGCACGCTTACGCGCAGACATGATTATGGTTATGTGCAGCATAAAAATTAATGATGAATGATTTCTCACTTTCAATAGTGTATTCTTATATCGGCCTGTGATCCCTGTTCATGGCTTCCCAATGTGTATTGGTCACCGTGATGGAGTAACACTTCGAGTTAAGATGCCATGTTCGCGGAGTTAAAATTTACTCCATGTTATGAAGCTAATCATGTAAAGTAACTAGGAATGCAAGTTCAATGAAGTGTTCCGATAAGAAACTAACAGCCTACCATTGTCTACTTATTCGCATTGTTTTAAGTGTTTGTATACTAGAATTAGGTGTTAATATGTCGCCCCCTCACTGCCGACAGCTCGCGGCAGGTGCGAACGCAGGCTTAGCGGATCATTAATCCTTTAAGCCCACTGATGCATTAAAGCAGCATTTTAAATCCCTGAAAACAGACTTAATTTTCCCACAACTAAGGATTTTAAAACGAAAATTCCCATGAAAGTGGTTCACCAATACATGGCAATTTTCTTAACCTTTTCACCCACTTCAAATCATCTTCATCCACCACAAGTCGAGAATTGCGACAGCAATTCGCGCCTTGTAGTGGATGAAGATGACAATGATAAATTCAGGCTTGAAAGTATTAACCCTATGGGTCCCGATATAAAATAATCTACGTCTATTATTTGTAATAAAACTTAACATGTAATGATAATTACATAAAATTTGTTGAATTGTAAAATCTATATAGACACTATTAAATGAACAGTTTTGAGTTGTGTAATTACGACATTTCCACGTCTTTAATTATTATAATCACGGGAGGTTGAACCAACGCTGTTTTTAATGTTGGCCAACCGTCTGCGATGATGGTCCATCATTACCTCAGCACTACATGAACACTATTTGCTGTAGCGAGACGCTTTATCAAGAAATAATCAGCTATACACCTAACGCACTCAGCTTCTGAAAATAACATATAATTTTAAAAATATTCCCTTTTGCATCATTGTCGGTTAATAACACCTTGTCATAAATTTATTTTTGAAATTGTGTTGTGCTTGTATTATCTAACATGTTTAATTATGCTTATGGACGATACCAGATAATTAACGCTTGAAATAAAATAGTTACTGCAGCACGCAGACAGTGCATGGCCATAAGTAGCGGGGCGCTTTATCAGCAAACAATTAACCCTTAAACTTCTATATAACTAACGCAGATATTTTTTTAAATAACAAATAGTTTTGAAAATAATCACCATTGCTATATAGTTGCCGGTTAATGCCACCTTGTCATAAATTTATTTTTTTAATTGTATTGTGCTTGCGTTAGTTAACATGTTTAATTATGCTTATTGAAGATACGCAGACAGTGTATGTTCAGAAGTAGTGAGACGCTTTATCAACAAGCAATTAACTTTAACCTTCTATATAACTAACGGATCAATCGTATATTTCATTGTAGAACATTTCATTTTATTTTCCATATAGCAATGCGTGATTTGATGTTATCGTCACCAAATGATAATAAAGTTATTCGCCATGTTTGTAATGTACGCATTGTACATGTGTGGAAAGCATAGGTGACTATTCAATATAAAAAATCCCCTCTCAAAATGGTCATAACGACATATTGAAATTACTCATTTGACCGCGATGACGAGAGTGAACTTGCCATTTTGCCACAAAAATGTGACAGTAGTCCGGAATGGTGGTCTGACCGCAATGGTGATCGCCTTTGATATGGCTTTGACTAAGAAAAAAATCGACCGAAAAAAATCGACCGTAATGACGATCTGACCGCATTGGTAATCTGACCGGAAGGCGAGAGTCTACTGTATTCACATCTATGTTCTAATATTATGCAAAAATGATCAGGCAAATAGTAAACACAAATGTTTGCACAAAAGATAACAGACTTTAGGGCCTACATTCATTTAATTGGTCATTATGAAAAAGAAACCTGAATACTATATAGCGCTAATCTAACAAAAATACTACAGCGTTACTAAAAAGGATTTCTCCAAATATATTGTTAACTTTTTGACCGATTTGGTAAATTGGAGGACATATTACACATCAAGGAACGTTTCCCTTTGAAAACGTTATCACAATTTTGATATAAACGATGGTACATGTACTTAAAGGGTTCAATTATTAATGTAATATGCAAAATACACATTGAGATCTGGTGATTTACCTGTGTTTCTTCTTTATATCGGTGAACACCATCACATCCTGTGCTTCGATAGCATTTCTGTATCTTAACAGCTCTGCAGCACATGAGTGTATGGGGCCTTCATCACCAATGTGTGAGAAAACGAAAGCTTCGGCTCGAATCCAATTAAATCCTACAAGGGTTAAAATAACAGTTATTATTACTAAGGTGTACTCACAAACACGTAAATCCATAATTAGGTTATTATTTTATTTAAAAATATTATAAGAGTAGATTTACAAAATTTATCTCAATGACTTGTAAAAAACTCAACCTGCTGCTTTAGCCACAGCCAACGCCTGTTTGTTGGCACCAGATAGAATTTGCAGACCAAGAGGCAGATCGGGATAATGAGTTCTGACAGAATTTGCTATGACCGCCATTGCAGCTGTCGTCTCTGGTCCCAACTGATGAGCTCCAAGCCAAGGGCGATCATGCATATTTTCCAACATCACGCCATCCTGCATCAAAGTCACACGGCTCATTTATTGTCAAGGGGGGGGGGGGGGGCTCAAGGCGGATGTTATTGTACCACATGAATAGGCACTGAAATTAATGGAGAATCCACTGTCTTCTCCATCATACACATATAACAACTCGTAGGCCTACCCTGGCAAACATAAAACATTTGTATAACATTTGTACCATGTTGGACCAACGTCGGAGATGTTGTGCCAACGTTGTATACATGTTATAAATACAAATGTTCTGTGTTTGCAGGGACCCAGCAGATACAATGTTGGCCCAGTGTTGTTCCATTTTATACCAGCGATTTGTGGTGAGCGCGCCGCGCGTGGCCCTGCGCGAAATTAACGTCGATAGCCTACACTGGTTTCAACCTTAACTCGACGAGGCCGCCATCAACGTGATCGCCTAGTCACACAGTGAGAAGGGAGAAACAAGGACATTTCTCTGAAAACTCCACGTAGGTTTTAGCAGGGGTCGCACCCGGGACGCATGCATGACTGTCGAGGAAGTCAGGCACTCTACTAAAGCGCCACGTCCCCTTCTCTATACCAGATATACACGATGTTCTTCAACATTTAACCCTTTCAAGCCTGAATTTATCGTTGTCATCTCGTCGCCTCAGAGCTAAAGGATCCTATCTGCCACTCCAACGAGTGTCAGATAGGATCCTTTAGCTCCGTGGCAACGATCTTCATCCACTACAAGCCGCGAATTGCTTTCGCAATTCTCGACTTGTAGTGGATGAAGATGATTTGATGTGGTTTGAAAATTGAAGAAATTTGCTATGTATTGGTTAGTCAGTTTCATGGAAATTTTCGTTCTAAACCCCTAATTGTAGGAAAATTGAGACTGTTTTCAGGGATGTAATATGATGCTTTAATGCATCGTGAGAGCTTAAAGGGTTAAACTACTGCTGGGATTACTTCAATAGTGTTCAAAGAGGTTCCCTGCCATGGCAACATAGGTTCTCTGTCATGGCAACAGATTGTTTTTCTGGTAATGTTGCGGATACCGTGATACGCTCGCAGATCAACACAATACCTACTAATGAACAATTCTGCCTAATGACTATATAGCCATCTGATTGGATGCGATTCGTCATTTAATATGCCTACATGAGGGATGCTCACTAAAGAGGAGATTTAAAAAACTTCTATAGCTAGAGAGGTTATATCAAGCTTTTCGATGAAAAAATAAATTCTTTAAAAAAGGCGGGTTTATCTAGTCAAATCCAAACACATAAAAATGTGATATATACGGGATTAATGTTACTGCTATTGTCATTGATTACATGGGGCCTGCTTGGTGACGAGTCCTGCTTCAAAATCGGGACCGGGGACCGGTAGTTTTAACACATGGGCCTGGTCATCAGAAATACATAACATAGACTTTGTATTTCTGGTACCATGCACGGCATGCAACAAACGAAACAATTATTCCAATTCCTTTTAAAAAACATGAGACAGCGCCTGCGCCGATACACAAAATAAATCAAATATATACACAAATAATGCAAAAATTGAAAAGTAAATTTATAGCTACAAACCTAGTACGCCTACATGTAGACTAATTAAATAATTCAATAACAATACATGCATGATACAAACAACTTCAAACAGTTCCGTATGCAATAAAAATAACGTTAAACATGTTAAACACGCATTATGCTCAGCCAATATCAAACACCACAAACTTTATACATGTAGCTACAGCCTAATATGCTACATAACCCGTGATAACGAGCCCTAATTACATCATTGTAAGCCATTTATTTATTTAAAGCGACTGGCCCACGCTAAAATCATAAAAAAATCGGTGATTTTATTTTGGCTTCTTAATATGACCATATGATGTAAACATGTCCATAGACTAGAACTGCAAAAGTTTTTTAATTTTTGTGCTGCGCATTCACCAGCTAGACTAGATATAGAGACGAAATTCCCGTATTTCTAATTTTTGACATGGTTGTCAATAATTCGAAATCTGAAATTCCGTCTCTATATCTAGCCTAACTGGTGAATGCGCAGCACAGAAATTAAAAAACTTTTGCAGTTCTAGTCTATGGACATGTTTACATCATATGGTCATATTAAGAAGCCGAAATAAAATCACCGATTTTTTGATGATTTTAGCGTGGGCCAGTCCCTTTAAAAATTCCAAATATTTTAAATTTGTATTGGACAAACCTCCAGGGACAAACCTACAGGAACATCATACGCCAGGTTTAATCATCTTTTCCAACCAAATAGTCAGTAGGCCTTGCAAGAAAAATCGTATCCCATACCCTTACCAAAATCATATCTCATCATTGGGAAATCATACCCCCCCCCCTCCCCTTCAGTTATCACCAGAGTAACGTTATTGTGTTTTTCTCGAGACAGAGCAAAATTGCCACACTGAGAATGAATGTATTCAAAGCGGAAAGTTAATATAATACATGCTATATTAATATTACTATGTCGTTCATTTTCGGGGAGATATCTATTAGGCAATATAAAAAATTATTAACCCTTATATACTTGGTCTCTGGTCTGGTTAAAAATCTGGCCTCATGAAATGATAGGCCTACGTTAAAAACCCCCTAAAAAATGACGAAATGCTGTATAAATGAATCGTTGGCATGGTGATCACGGGAGATCTTGTGAGGAGATGTAATTTAACAATGCAGTGATCTAATTTCCCGTGTCACTACTGAGATCTGTTGAGGGTGCACGGGGCGGAACTGATTGCAATTGCCGCCGCCTAGTCGTGTATGTTCAATCCCCGCTTGGTGCAGGTTTACAGATAAATATCATATCTCTCCCCTCTCAACGCTGCGACATTGTTTTTTTGATGTTGTGTCCTTGGGCAAAGACTTCACCCTTAAGTGCTTCACTTCATTCAGGTGTAAATGAGTACCTGGTATGACAGAGATATATTATAACAATGTGTACGATAAGTTCATAGAGCCAAAATGGGTTAAGAGCAGTATGCTTCCCAAGGAGTTGAAATGGCACATGGATGTTTATGAACAGGTCCCATAACCCAGAGGGTAAATTAGTCGGTTGAGGGAGTCTTCGGACAAGATATCAGGCTACAGTATAAACTGGTGCTTCATCATTTGAGGTAATCCTAAAAGATAATAAAAAAATACTAATAAATGCAAAATATTTTTATAACATTTGTACAATGTCTGCCCATCGTTTTTGACGTTGGTCCAACATCATACAAATGCTATAAAAATGTTTTGTGCTTACCGGGTATCATTGACCCAGAGATTATAAACATCCATCATCAGCTTAGGGGAATGAGCTGTTGCACATCACTTTATGGCTAAAGGTGGGTGTAATTTACATGATATGTTATTTTAGAATATAAGTCATTGCCTTATTTTGGAGTCTGATTAATGTAGCCCTATCGATTAGTGTATTACTCTCAAACAATTGTTTAAAATTATATTTATTATGCTACAAAATCTGCATGGTACATTTTGTTTTATTAATTGTTGTTATTCATCTGTCTGAGAGGAGCCTTACTTATATTAATAATACAATATACCAACCTATAACACAGCTTCAAATAGTATATATTTTACAATATTGTTTATTTACATGTATATATGTACCGGTATGTAAGCCCCTATTACTAACAGAGCTATATGTATATACTTCACACATGTCACATTGATAATTAAATGTGGCTTACTGGCAAGGACTATTCTTGTGCTAAAATAACATTTCGGGCCAGCTAGTGACCATATTAATTTTGTTTATATTTTCTCCGGTTTGTTTAACAGTCTTATTATTGTAATTAATATGTTATGAAGGAGGCTACAATGGATAACCAGAGGGGATGAGTTGGGAGGGCCTGTACTTAATGGCAAATCCAGAAATAAAATAAGGTGCCTGCTTAGATATAATCGAGAAATCTAATGAAAAGGGATATGTTCCACAGGAAAATTTTGAAAAAATGGGCATCAAGTGGTGTGTGGTACTTTTGGTGTAAAATGAAAATATGAGATGCTGAAAATATAATGAGATTCAAAATCATGAGCACCCCCTGGATGGACATTTCTGCTGCTCACCCTTCACTTAACTGCCCACACATGGCACTGTATTAGCTTATTAGCTAGGATTTGTAATTCAGGGTATGAATAATGCTAAAATTTAAAAATTATCAGGGTGTTTATAACTGTGATACATGAATGGCTGGTGATGGGTTTCTGGAGAACACGCCCATAGAGTGGGGTCCGTCCAGATATAATTACCACATGTAACATTATATATATTTTTTTTTATTATTATGATCACAGTAACTCAAAGAATTGTTATTGCATGATCTGTGTGGTCAACATGTTAACCCTTGTCCTGCTGAATTGCTTCAATTGTATTTTTCGTCATTTGAAGCTGGAATTGCTAACGCAATTTCCAGCTTTAAATGACGAAAATTATTACTATTTATGAAAAATAGACATGTCTAAAATTAAATTATTGGATCAACTAAGCATCTACTAAAAACTATTTTATCAAAATTAAGTGATATTTGTATTGATCTAAAACATCCTTAACCCCGTATATATCCGGGCATAGCAGGACAAGGGTTAATCTAGTGTCAGATTACCAGTTTGTTTTTTCTGTAGATCTCCACCTCTGCAAGAGCTGTATCAATGACATCTTTCATTGGTTTACTTTTCATAACACATCCTGTAAAGTACCGTTAGAATAAGTCACGATGGTTATAAATAAAACAAGCATCAATAAGCCTAAAAACACCTACATTCAAGACTAAAATATACCAACCCAAACTAAAGTCAAATTAATCAAATTAATCTAGAACCTTAAACTTAAAGCTATAGACCACTCTATGTATGTTTGTGGTTGGCTCTATCTCTGTATTCACCGTGGTGCTTTCTGGGTACAGATTTGTCCCGATAGCCCTTCATTCAAAAATAGCACACATTGTGTGCTATTTCTGCTCTCCCCAATCTAACATATTGTGACACCATTTGCAAAAATTATCATATTTATATATGCACATCTCCGCAGAAGATTTCCTACTTATAGGCCTAGTACCCATGTCCATAATTACAATGACACTTATAATTTACTCGGTCAAGTCTACAATGGGAATTTTTTGGATGATTGTAGTAATTCCATAAAGTGCATTCATGAGTAGGCTATATGAGTCAATAGGTATGTATTTGAATAATGGTACTACATTGGAAATATTGAGGTATACATTAGTTAAATTTGGCAAATATATAGACCGTACAATGTAGGCATACAATAGAAATCATCAAAATGCATGAAATTGACGAGTCCATTTATAAATCCCATTTCTTCTACAGTAGGCCTACAGGGTATATGCCCAAACCAACTCAAACATTTTACAAAAAGAACCCCTCTTTCTATAGCTAGGCATATATTTGCCTAACATACAAAATTGTCATTGTCATATGGTACAGTTGTTTAGGTTTTAGTTTCTAAGCATAGGCTAGTGGAAGTGTCTCAATTTTTAAGTCTTGAAAAATGAAATCCGATCTGAAAAAAATTAAAAAAATCTGGCATGACTTGTAGGCCTATACACCTACAACTGCTACTGGCTGCATGAAGCTGCAGCATGCATGATTACATCAGTATGAAATATGTTTTTTTTCTCGTGTCAATTATAAATAACTACAGGTACATGTATGGTACTTAAGCCTAAGCAGGCCTAACTAGCTGGACTACAACATGTACAATACCCAGTATTTTTTGTCATGTAGCAGATGATCTAATGATCTAGTGTTAAATTGTAAAAGCCATTTAATCCAACGGACTCGTTTTATTAATAATTTTATCATTGTATCAAGAAAGCTGAAAAATAATTTATTGTTTAAATATCAGAATCTATGTATATCATAGGCCGATAGATCGTAAATCATAGTAGGCCTTTTCCCTTTTAGTATAGGCTATGACTTATGCGGTATGTGTTTATAAGCCTGTCTTAGTCATGGTGGTTAGGTCTAAGCACACACCTAAGCCTACATAATCATGTAACCAGGTAGCTAGAGACAAAGTGTATATAGGCCTAGATGACTCATTAACTGTCTATTGGAGTATTGCTTGAATACGGTACATATTGACATTTGTTTGATTTCTGATAGTGATAGTCATAGGGGGGTACTATTGATGTAATCAGTTCTTTTATGAATGCTGAATAAATCTATTTACCTATCTGTTGCGTTACCAGGTTACTTCGTTACGCCTACTGACAGTGTCATTGTCGATGACAAGCCCGTGGCTATTGGCTGGGCGATAATACATGATGTTATCAATTTATTTATCTATCAGCCTTATTTAGCTAATAAAGAATCATATTTCTGTATTTTATTATTACCTGGTAGAGGTTGAATGTGTACCATTCCTATTATTGCTGTTTTTGACTGCTGAAAGAGTGAACGGAGGCCAATCATCTTTGAAAATCAAACTCCTGGAAATGATAAACAAAGCAAAATACACACGCACGTGTCCAGCAGGTTGTGCCTGGGAGTACACGCCATGACCTAGAATCGTTCTCACCCTATCAGAGATCACAATTTTGACAAGTACGTTGCATTTAGGTCAGGTTATACTTTCATGTAAACAAGAGATCCTTGGACATACATGTCTGATTTATATAATCAGATTCAAAAAATATATACATTTGAACATTTTTATGATAAGAAATCAATTAATGGAAAACTGATGATCATTTCCATATGTTATGCTCCATATCATTCATGTCGGGTTTTGACAAAAAAATGCAATAAACGTCTTTGGATGAAATCCATCTGTGTGGACTGTCCGCGAGACATGACTGGGCACGACACTAACATGTTCGAATAAAATAATGTTATAGGCTGTAATGGGAACACTTAACAAGGATCTTGACCTATTTTCAGAAATCAATAAACTAAACAAACGCCCACGATAGCGCATTCCTTCTGGATCTGTAGCCGCATTTTACAGTTAAACTTTGGAAGGTCCTGTGCTGCCTGTCGCTCACCGGCAGGTGTGCTAAGTTGGCGCGGCCCGGTTTTGAGGGCGGCTTTTACCATTCAAATATTTTTCAATCATCGTGATATTATTTAAAAATATGGACAATTCACATTATAAGGATATCATAGATTATGGATTATGTAAAGATATTTTACTTCTGATGAAGAATAAGTGATATTTTGATGAAAAAACAAGGCAGGAACTGACCGTCTCGCATGCGCAAAGAAGTTGCGCGCTTGTTACATACTTGGCGGGAGTGAGTGACAGAGAGCCTTAGTGAGCAAAGAAGTTGGATGGTTCATGTTTATCGTAAAACTATTTCTATGATTCTTCAGGTTTTATCACCCGGATCATACTGTAAGTGATATATTTTTTATTATGAACTATTCCAGAACCTTATTTTATTTACTTTTGTGAATTTTTCAATGTCTGTCTTGAGATATTGTCTTTTTTAAACATGTCCCTCAGAAATGCTCAACAAGCAGCCTGCGGTCTGCAGAGTAAAATCTCCCGCGATTGTGAAGGCAAGCCTCATAAATGCTGGTGGTTGTCATCAATTTTGTTCGATTTCGTCCATTTTTATCGATATATTTCATTCACAGAAGACGTCATTTTACTCTGCGTAGTTTTATATTTGATTTAATGTTATAACTTGGCTCGTTTACTTGTGCATTATTGTTCTTGGAAAACTTTTAAAACTGTTTTCCCTCCAATAAATTTGACAAAGGGCGCAGCTGGTGGAGGGACGCCCGACGCTGGGAGTTACGTCACTGACCGGACAACTGACCACACCGATACCGATGCAGTCGGTTATGTGATGGACAAAATTAATTTTCTTGTTCTTGTTTATATTTCCTAATATTTACTTTTTTTAGGCCTAATTGTGAGGGGCATAAATTCATAATCTTGTTAAGTTTGTAATGTTCTTTTCTTTTGCAGGAGGTGCCGTGGTGATCATGTCGCGGAATTGCCGTAAAAGGTGAGACTTTTATTGAACTGTTTAATAGGGTTAGAGGTCTTAACTAAGAGGCTAAGTATGTTTTAATGATTTGTTGTGATTTAAATTGTGTAACGTTACACTTACCTGCTTACACAAACTTAGTCTTAGACTTAGTCCTTCACAGTTGTTCATGGCATCATGCATTTGACTTAGGCCTACTCATTTCAACATTTGTCTTAAGTAGACTACTTCTATTTTTTTATTATTGCTTAAATTTGATGATTACTTGAAAATAAATTAGACGTCTAAATTTGCTAAAAAAATGTAACCAGGTAGGGGGCCTGGAATCTAACGCTAGTCTTAAATATTTTAACAAATTTAAAAGTGCATATTTAATGATTATCGTCCATATTTTTTCAAAAGCAGAAAAGTAAGTAGGCCTAGGGCCAGGCCTACATACTTCTGGGGGTTGAAGTGTGTTCTGCTTGAAATAACTTAAACCATCATTTTTCTATTGGAGTAACTTTTCGCTAAGCCTAGGCTATGCTATAGTTGCTGATACTGAACAAATTGAACCCTGATTGGATGATCAGTGTTCAATTTTTTCAATATCACAGGACACTAAGCGAAAAGCTACATAAACTTAGTTGATTATTCAACTCACCGGCTGACGCACTCAGGCTAATATCAACTTTTTAATATGGCTAGGTCTATATGATGTGAACATGTCCATAGACTAGAATTGCGTAAGTTTTTAAATTTTTTGTGTTGCGCATAAATTTACCAGTTTAGCAAAATATATAGAGACGAAATTTCCGATTTCTTATTTCGGACATGTAAGTATTCCCGAAATAAGAAATTTACAGGAATTCCGTGTTTATGAATATCTCGCTTAACTGATAGATGCGCAACACAAACATTTGAAAAAAAACTTAATGTTTTCATCATGTGGTCGTATTAACCCTTTGGGCCCTCACAATGCATTAAAGCATCAGACTTAATCTTCCTACAACTAGGGGTTTTAGAATGAATATTAATTATTTTCATGAAACTGGTTTACCAATACATGTCAATTTTTTCTACTTTTCCACCCACATCAAATCATCTTCATCCACTGCAAGTTGAGAATTGCGACAGCAGTTGTACTGGATGAAGATGACAATGTAAAGTCAGGCGTGAAAGGGTTAAGGAGTCAAAATAAAAATAATGTTTTTTTGATGATTTTTGCCTGGATGTGTCGCTATACTGATGAAAATAAGTTTCGGGGGGGGGGGGGGGGTGTGGACATTACCAACATAAACCTTACATATTTTGAAAACTAGCATTCCTTTAAAGTTAATAAATTTAAAATTGTAATGGTATTAAATATTTTATATCCACCAATTATTTTGCCAACAGCAGAATTGTCATTTTATTCTAAACCTTTGCTGTGCAGCAAACATAATAGTACAATGCTTTTAAAAGTACTACATTTGTTGTTTTAATTTATAATCATACATGTGTTTTATTTTACCTCACAGTGCACGGCTTCAGTATAAAAAAAGAAGAGACTCTACAGAAGATGAACAAGAAATTGTTGCAACATTTAGCAGAAAACGTAAAGCAGAAGACGTGAGTACTGTTCTAAAATATTCATGGACTTTAAAATATATCACTTTAATTAAATTCAATTAATTCTAGGATGAGACTTGTTTAGTTATCAATGCATATAAAGTCATTGAAGATCTAATTGCCACTTGCATTTAACCCTTTATACTGCAATTCATTAATAAAGTAATTACATTAAAAAAATATATATATTTTTTAATATATACTTTATTTACCATTTTACTAAAGTTAATACTTTATTAAGTTAAGCCTTTAAAATAAGTTTCTTTCAGGTTTTGCAACCACCAAATTTTCAATTGTCATGGAGAATCATCATAATGGGATAAGTCATAAGGGCCCGCAGGTGCTTGTGATGGCCGGGCCCAGGTAACTCTGGGATAGGTTCGGTGGTTGGTCAGATTGAGGTCACACTGACATACCGTACCGCTGTCACAGCCCTATCATGTAGTTCCAAACCAAAGTGTCAACCCTCATGCAGACTGCACTTTGCACACATTTGCACTGCATATAATAATAATAAAAATAAACCCCGGCTCGGTTTGCCAAAAATATTAAAAAAAAAATTTTTTTTATTGTGATGATCAGCAGGTCTGGGATCTATACATTTTCACGTGATACAGAGACATCGCTTAAAATGCGCAATGTTTACATCTTCAATTATTGCTCGTCCAATCAGCTGCTGGTCAAGTAATTAATATGCCATCGCTTATCTCCACAATGACTTTTCACTGAACTTAGAAGAATATGCTTGCTAGCCATTCACAGTGTTTCTGATCTGTTGTCATGTCGTCAGAATTGTCGTCAGAACAACAAGGTCCCCCCCCCCCTTGACGAGAAAACATTCCATTCTGACGAAAGTTTTCAGGAATCATTTACAGATATTTTTCAATGTTTCATTAGTGAAAAATAAGTTGTTTCAAAGCTTGGAATGTACCTTCAGATATTACTAAAAGCCACCTAAAGCCTTCTCTAAAAAAAAAATTAGGGGGTCATGCCCCCGGACCCCCTAACGTTGCGAAGGCCTTCAGTGACTGTTCACCGGAAGCCGCACCTGCGTGCTGACTCCAACACCCGGTTAGGAGTCAGAATCTACATATTGCCTGACTCCAACTTTTTTCAGAACCAGAAACACTGTGACTGATTTAAAAAACATAAACCTCCATTAACTAAATATTAACCCTGTTAAATTTCACAAGAGTGGAATCAGTGATAGTTAATAAAACTAAGGTTTGCATTCTAAAAAGTCTGAGTCAAATTGACAATCAAACTTATGCTTTCTCTGTTCGTTATTTTGGTGTATCTGGGCAGAAGTCACTGTAATTAGATCCAACATGATCGCCCTCTAGTGAATGTTCTGAATCTGCATGCGTACTACCAGTTTAACCTTTATTTAGTCAAATTCAGCCGCACATTCACCAGATGGGAGCAATGCATGCTAACCACCCTTGGAAATTTTGAAGGACTGGTGATGATTCGCACATTTAAAAGACAAAATGATCATGAGAAACTGTATGAATCCCAGACCTGATTAGATATTTCTTTTTTTGTTTTCTAGGAGCTTGACAGATCTGATGAGGTAAATAAGAGAAGACATGAATTTCAAGTTCAAGTGAGTTAATAGCATCCCATGCAACTCTTGTAATTTTTTAGATATGAAAAGGAATTTTGTCTCAGTGTGGTGTTAGCTCTTAATGTTTTTGAATGATTGCTTGTTCATGAATGTTCTACCACAAGTTCTTTCGTCTATTGAGGCTGATAGGTCACCGACACAGTGTCAGTGACAGGTAAAGCGATTAATCCATTCCAATGGCCCGATGGTAATAAAATGTAAAACGCACATTATTGAATGCAGCTACAAAATAACTCGTAATACAAAGGTTGTGATACAGTGACATTGTAAACATTACGTGATCAGCGAGTATAAAACATCATCATTCAAGTGGACAGATCACAGGAATAGGCCTACGCCGTGGTCGTCCGCCATTTTGTTTTTTGTTTAGAATGTAAACAAACATAGTTTGTGTTTAACATAGTCTATAATATAGGCTATTATTGCAATATTTATAGATTGACAAAATTGAAAGATTCTAGCAAGATCGAGAATTTTAAAAATCAAGTAAAGCCATGTTTATGTAAAAAAACACGATGGTAATGCAGTCGTTTTTCCTGCGATTTTTACTGCGAAACGGCTCTAGATTCATAAGTATACTCTATTGTGGAAGAATCTCGTTTTTGTCTTCGCTACTGTGGCTAAAGACATCACAAATCTTCCGCCACATGGCAAATAACTTCGAAATTTGGCGACGTGGCGAGCGGCCAGCGCCAACGCTGGATTTGTAACATTAGGCCTACATACAATCCTAGAGGTGGTTCATACTATTGTATTCTTAAACATGCTGCGACAGACCGTCATTGAAAGGGTGTTTTGCATACATTTCATGATAGGGCCTATATATAATATAGCGCCTAGCGTCTGTTATAACAGTCAACTCTGCAACATTAACCCTTGTGGTCCCATCATGCATTCCTTCAGACGACAGCGTGTTTCAGCTTCACCTAAATAAAAAGCCGAACCAGGTAACGCTTTCTCGCGAGCGCCCAGCGGTGGGATGCATAATGCAGGAAATACCAGGCTTTGACCCAACGTTGCTGTAATGTTGGCACAGTTTTGTCAATGGTGGACCAGTAGGATGAGCTCAGTGAAACTGAACTCGTCCTTCCCAGATGGTTGGTCGTATCAGACGTGGCCAATTTCGATCCATGCATTGCCTCACCAGGGGGGGCGGGGCTGGCGTATTTTTTGAACCTACTCAGTGGTGTGATCCTTGTCAGACGGTGTTCTCGCATAAAGTGTGGTGGTACTTAAAACGTTTTCGATTATTTTAGCCGAATCATTTAATTTTCAGGCAAATAATAATTTGGAAACTTTCATATCATGTTAAAGAGTTGTACCTGTTTCCGTTGTGTACGCTATCCAGTTCAGACTGCCGTGCCAGAGATATTTCAAGTCAATTTTTAGTGAAATTGATGAAAATTCGAAATAGATCTCTAGATGATAACTTGACCACTCATTTAATTATCTGGCTACATAATAAAACTATCATAATGTTCAGAACCGGAGGGTTCTTGTTTGCAAATTAAAGTAAACGCTCTCAAGTCGTTCTTGTTTTACTTTACAAATCAAAGTAAACACTCTCCAGTCGCGAATATTCTTTCAATCTTCACAATTTTTTTTCTAAACACTGATGAATTGCCCTGGTTTTAAATTTCGAACATCAGCTGATATATGTGGATCCAAGATGGCGACCCCGTCTCTTTTTTACAAATAGACCTTAACACATCCGCCAATATTCATCAGAACTTCACAAAAATGTTTTTTGAACACTCTCTGATCGATTAACCCAGTTGTTCGAAAGTCATCAAATTTGCATATGCAAGATTACCGCCTCAGCTCTTTTTTAAAATGTTTATTGCATTGGCAATAAAATTTGAGAGACTGTAACATCCAGTTAGTCATACAGTACTGTGCAAATGTAACTTGTAACTAAGGGTGGGAAGGGGAAATGAATGGGAATTCATGAGAATTAACGCTCCCTGGCGAATTCTCCCTCTCTTTTTTTATATGGAGTTTTCACCATGGCCAATGAGGAAAGCAGACGAATTGGATTTCCGCAAGAGGGAAATATATTTTTTGCATTTGAAAAATGCCTTTCATCTTTATTTTCCCACAAATTTGCACATCGGAAAAAACAAGCAAAATCAAATATTTCGTTTTTGTTAGTTTTGACAGAAATGTGAAAACTGAAATGCAGATGCAGTGAATGGGCAATGGATAGGTCTAGTGTGCGCAAAACCTCGTGTGGAGTCATATCAGCATAAAAATAATAAATCATGCGAGGAAATGCATGTAAATGCAAATTGGACCATCCCTGATTGCAATTCGCATAGAATCAAAAACTGGCAGCGATCAAGAGTCACCTGGTCGACTAAGTTTTCCAGCCTTCCCCCCCCCCCCCCCCCCCCCACCTCAAGCCTGATGCTCCACGTTGGATGTGCTGCTGGAGTAACGGTTCAAAAATTTCAAGACTAATGCTGAGAAAAACAGCACACATCATGTATGTGCTGCAAATTGCAAAGGCAATTAAACTGGGAAATTAGAGGGGAATCATTGGGAAATCGGGGAAAATTAATATATTTTATCCACTTAACCCTTGGTGAATTGTGTTTCCCCACTGGTGAAATACATTTCCCCTGTCGGGAAACCAATTTTCAAGGCCTCCGGTGGGAAAATGAGCGAAAACTAGAGAAACTGAATAGCCCCATTGGTGAAACTATATGAAGCAGGGGGGGAAAGGGAAATAATGGGAATCGTGTTTCCCTTACAAGTTACAATTACTGTATTTACATTGATCACATGCAGGCAAATATGACTACATACTTTAAAATTGATGATCTCTACAACTATGACTTGCCCCCGTGGTGAACAGCAAATGACTGTGAGGAGTGAGACCATTTCATGCTTGTGTATTACATAGTAGTCCAGATAATATGAACCTAGAATTTGAACATGAAAAAACCATTTTGTTTTCAAGAAAGATATTTGTACAGACCAAATATGTCCTTTGGAACAGATATATAATTTAGTTATTTATTGATGAGAAAAAAATGGTTGCAATCTTTCAGTTTAGCTGAGGATGTAAGATTTATGTACCGTAAAATGCGGAAAATAACGCGCTGTGGTGTACAGGGTTTCCGCCAGGAATGTTTGGGAGGGGGGGTCCACAAGGGGTGGGGGATCTGGGGGTACTTTTTAAATTTTGGTGCTTAAAATGGCCTATTTTAACTGAAATGACAGTAAAATATGGAAAATATTTTCAATTTTTCTTGCCAACAAGGGGGGGATATCCCCCCTGTGGTGCTGAGTGGTGGGGTCCGGACCCCCCCCCTGGCAGAAACCCTGGTGTATAACGCTCAGAGGCTTAAAAATAACCTTTCAGAGGTTAAAATCCTTATATACCACACACCGCTCTAAACCTCGCAAAAAAACATTACAGAATGCTGGACACGTGTTATTCGGGACGCGGTCAGCCACTCTGTGCTGCTGACTACTGTAAACCACAATAAGTGGTGTCCATAATATTTTGCGAGATCCGTACCAGGCAACTTGGCTCTCATAAAATTAAGCATTTCAATAGCCACTATGTAGTTAGAGACCATAAACCCTGGCCAAAGAAAGTGATAAATAAAAGATAATATGCTCAATCGCGAAGAACCGTTTAAACTGCTGGGAATTCCCCTACTTAGGTATGCGTTTTTGGTGCCCTCATGACCACAGTTCTGGACGCCAGGCGTGCATGCTTCCCTGTGTGGATTATACACGCCACAAAGCTATACACGCCAATAATATTATTGTGTCCTTGGTGAAACAAAAATGACCAATATATTTGATGGAAATTGTGCCAGTGTTCGCACAGGTTTAAAGTGCTTGAAATTGATCACACTTTTTCCAAGGCCTGGAAAACTTTGAAAATGCATTGTTTTGGGAAATAGTCCCGGAAAAGACCTCGATTTTGACATGTACAGGTCTGCATATATTTTCTATTAACCAAGTTTGATGATTATCAGTTGTTATCTATTCAATCGATCAAATATCATGGCATGATTATCAGCAAATTGTCAATCTTTTTCTATGTCCATAGGATATTTCATTTATTGCTCATCTAGATTTCCTATTAATCTAAAGAATTCCATATTTTTTGCAATCTATTAAATTTTAACATTAATAATTCTATTTTGAATTTTTCAGAACCGGTGGATTCCAATCGAAGAACAGTCATCTGTGAAAAGTTGTGTTCTGGTAACAAAGGATAGTTCAACCACATCACCTGCTGCCACCAAGCTGCATAGTGACTTAACAAGCCCACATCATGACCATGTGACTCCGCAAAACCAAATCATCAGCAATCAAAACGGAACAAATAATGTATCCTCAGAGTCTGTTACACATTTGCCCACGGGACAAACAACACTTCGTTACTCTAATTATTTTACAACCCCTGCTAACCTGCGACAAACTCCACTCCCCTCATTACAATGGGCAGACTCTGAAGAGCTGTGGCAGCTTATGCTGCAAAAAGAGGAACTTTATACTCGTGATGCTAACCTTTTAGATAAACATCCTAGTTTACAGCCCAAAATGAGAGCTATACTTTTGGATTGGTTAATTGAGGTGAATAATATGTCTGTTTCTTAAAAAGCAAATTAGATGTTTTTCATCATAACTTTTGTAATTTTATACATCATTGATAATTCACTTTTCTTTGATGTCTTTTTATTAAAATTAAATGTATGACTGATTTTAAAAAGCAGCAGTGCCCAGTAAGCAAAACACATTTGTATAACATTTATACAATGTCTTTGGCATTGGTCCAACATCGTATTAATGTTATACAAATGTTTTGATAACAGGGTGTATAACATATGTATTATAAGTTAATGTGTTTTTGTTTACAGGTCTGTGAAGTATACAGGTTACATAGAGAAACTTTCTATCTAGCCATGGACTTTGTTGATCGTTTTTTAAGTATAACTCAGACTGTTCAAAAACAACAGCTTCAGCTTTTGGGAATATCATCTCTTTTTATATCATCGAAGATAGAGGTGAGACTTTTTCATATTCGTTCTGCAATACACGCTAGGGCTATGTATGTCAAATTATTATATAATATATACATATTTTATTAATTTAAAGGGACTGGCCCTGGCTGAAATCATAAAAAATTTGGTGATTTTATTTTGGCTTCTTAATTAATATGACCATATGATGTAAACATGTCCATAGACTAGAACTGCAAAAGTTTTTCTGCTGCGCATTCACCAGTGAGGCCAGATATAGAGACGAAATTCCTGATTTCTAATTATTGACAACCACATGTGTCAAAAATTAGAAATACGGGAATATCGTCTTTATATCTAGTCTAACTGGTGAATGCGCAGCAGAAAAATTTAAAAACTTTCGCAGTTCTAGTCTATGGACATGTTTACATCATATGGTTATATTAAGAAGCCAAAATAAAATCACCGATTTTTTTATGATTTCAGCCTGGGCCAGTCCCTTTAAATTGGATTCGTTTGAGAAATAAATCTAGATCAAGTTTCCTAATTTAATAATCTGATGTGGTGATTTCTGTGTTTGCCGGGTGTAGTGTTCTGTTTGCATCCATTCCAGGGGTTTGTGATGTGCATGCCAAAGTGGACACGTACACTTAAAGTGACACAATCAGGCCAAAAATCATCCGAAATTTTATTTTCATTTCTTGGGTATGTCCATAATATCATATGTGAACTTATCCATAGAAGTTTTGGGTTGCTGTCGCAACCTAGCAAGTTTGCAGAGAGCCCCATTTATCAGTTATTCTCATTTTTCTCATTTTAGAATATGCATGACGTCCAAAAGTAAATCTCGTCCTAGCTTTTCGCTTATACATCTTGGTTGTGTCTGGGCTAATGTTTGTGCATTTTTTGTACACCTATTATTTTTCCAACCCTTATTTCGAACGCTGCAAGCACTGCACCCATTTCCTCCTGGATTTTAAATAGCACCAGTTGACCCAAGGTTGTCCTGCTGAATTTACATTTTTTTTCAGCTGGAAATGCAAAATCAATGCCAGCTTATTTTTATAGAAAAAGTCAACTGATTAGTTTCAGTACCGGTGTTAGTTTATTTGTTTTTTTGTGTATATTACCCTTTCAATGCGGGGACCGCCTGAGAGAATTAAAATATACAGATGAAGCAGAAAGAGCTAACTAAGACATTTATGATAATTTCAAATTGAAAAAACCTTTGACCTCTATGTTTTATACAAAATAATTCAGCGCTGTAAGGGTTAATGCACCTAGCAGGACATTTTAAGGAACATTCAATTAAGATTGTAACTAACGCCGTTTAACCTTACAGTACATGATTCATCATAATGTAACGGCAGCCTCGTTTACTGAGTGGCGTGCTTCCATTCACTGCCATTAAAACTTAGCAATGAATGTTCTCAAATTTTCATTTCTTATCCGCAGGAAATTTATCCTCCAAAGCTGGCTGACTTTGCTTACGTCACAGATGGAGCTTGCACAGAAAACGAAATTCTGGATCAAGAGCTAGTCATGCTGAAGGTATAATAATATAAAATATTGCAACTGTATTTTTTGTTGATTATTGGTCTTCATTGAAATTATATCTTTGCAGGTTTCAATTTGTTTAGAAAATAGTGTGTAGCGATTCATCAACACCTTAGAGCACTGACCTATTCAATTTATATTTTCAGTCACCTGAAGTTGCGTCTTGCTACCGCAATCCACAACTTGAAGAAAATTTGTGAAATTTAACTCAAGATTAAAAGCATATTTTACTTTAAAAAACTGTTTATACAGGTGCCAATAAAAACACAGGAGTGTCTACTGTAGTTGACATCAGTGTTCTAAGGGTTAACCCTTACAGCGGGGGGATAGACTTCAGTCGTCAGAATCTGACGTCAACAGACTGTAAGAGTTGTTTATAACGGCCATAGACCCATAACATAGACATTTATGATGATTTCAGATTGAAAAAAACATTTGGTGTCATGGCTTAAGGGTGAAAGGGGATATATTTTGCTAATCACTTTGAAGTTTGATTGATTAGCAATTGGCTGAGATTGTGTAGCTTTTCTCTGCGTGATACAGAAGAAATTGAACCCTGGATATTAAATAGAATACCATGCAATGTACAGGGCTGTAAATAAGAGCTTTCCGTTTGTCCCGGACAACTAAATCACAAAAGAACAATCCACAGCGCTCTTTTGGGTGTCTGTCAGGAGGTTGTGTCTCGCTACTGTGATCCACAACCTCAAGTGGTTGGAAACTACTCACATTGGTTTATTTGAGACCAAGCATTTCTTTATGTTTAACCCTTTCAAGTTTGAATTTACCATTGTCATCTTCATCCACTACAAGCCGCGAATAGCTGTCGCAATTCTCGACTTGTAGTGGATGAAGATGATTTGATGTGTTTTAAAAACTAAAGAAAATTGCCATTAATTGATAAATCAATTTCATAGAAATTTTCAGTATAAAACCCTTAGTTGTTGGAAAATTAAGTCTGTTCACAGGGATGTAAAATGATGCTTTAATGCATCGTGAGGGCTTAAAGGGTTAAGCACACGTTTCGTTCCCAATATCAGTGATTTGATTGACTAATAAAATCTGTTAGAAACTAAAAAGTCGTGATCAGCAGAATGAGAATTAAACTGCTCATCGTTGCTGAATGCCATTGTCATGAATTGTACTGGTGTATCATGATTACAACTTGTGTTTCAGGCTTTGAGGTGGGATCTTTCGCCAATGACTCCGAACTCCTGGCTGAATGTTTACCTGCAGCTGGTGAATGTGGATAAACTGGAAGAAAAAGATTCCAGTTTTGTTGTTCCACAATATTCATCACATGCGTTCATTCAGATTGCTCGGGTAAAGATTTTCTTTATTTGTCCCATTAATTATGTTCATGGCAGTAACCAAAATCAAAACTACAATTTTAAAAAGATATGAATAATAAATTTAGTACATTCACTGTAGGCATTCACCCAACAAGTCGCTACGGTAATTATGTGCTCAGGACTAAGATTTATTGTTTTTTATATATTTTCAGCTTCTAGATTTATGTTCTCTGGATATTGGCAGTCTACACTACACGTACAGTGTACTTGCCACATCAGCCTTATATCACATGTCGTCAGAGCATGTAGCACTTTCTGTCTCCGGTGAGTGAATTTTAGAATTAGAAAGTCAACCTTCTTACTTAGAAGTACATACATAAGTGATTATGCTAAAAAAGGTTTTGTTTTATAAGTCAGTTTGTAAAGTCAGTTCATATTGTCATGATCAAGTTTAACTAAAAATATCATCTGTCCAATCAGTCCAATACAAGTGTTCTCGTGGAACAATAAATTCAAGGCTTTTTGGAGGCAGAATATCTTCTATCAAACTGATTTGAAATTAATTGTTACAGCACACTTTTTTGCGAACTGTACAATTCAAGATTTAACTTTTTTTATAAATTAAAAAAAAAACTATTTTCAACTGAAATTTTAGGTTCATTCATCTACAATATGTGGTCTATACTGGCAATGTTAATTACAGGTATAAATAAAGGCAAAACCATTGTTTTCACTTATATCTGGGATTGTTATATTATATTGACAAAACTGACCTGACTCAGTTGAAACTATTTGTCAAAAAGGCTGATTGCGGAGATGCTACTAATGTTTGCATGTGCCAAACATGGTCATTTGTTAACATTGTGAATTGATAAACTAAATATTTTTTGCTTAATCATTGTTATTTTCATGATTCTTCCAGGATACAAATGGATGGACATTGCTCCCTGTGTGCATTGGATGGCTCCCCATGCTATTACTCTACGTGAAGTCGGACCAATTGATTTCAAATTTTTCAGAGAAATTAGTAAAGACAATACACACAACATCCAGACACATAGTGTGGACCTACAGTTATTAGTAAGTTTTATGTATTACTTCTATACTCAACACAAGCATAATAAACAAGTACAATAGTATAACAATTTATCTGTTTAACCATCCAGTACATGACGGTACATGAATCAAATTCTATTACATAATTTTAAAACAAGTGTTGATCCTGGGGTTCTGTGATTTAGACTAATAGGCTTATTTAGGTGATCTGAGTATCCGTAATCTTCTTGTAGCTATGCTACATGCATCCCCTGTGCTGGAAATTTTTTTTTACCAGTTATAGTTTCAAATTGTAATTGAAATATTTTGTTTTCGACAGGAAAAGGTGCAAAGTCGACAAATACTAGCTACTTCTGCGCGTGCCAGTCCAGATATGACGAGAGAAATACCTGGCATAATCACACCACCACATAGTGAGAAGGGCAAAGCCAAGGGTGTGTCATCCGGAGATGAGCACACACCAGAAAAACTTTCTGCGTGATGACATATTTATTATAGAAACTGAAAAATAGTCTGCCAAATCACAAAATGGTTTGTGTGAAATTGTTTGGCTGACTTTGAGCAATAATATTTGATATTTTATGCTAAACGTCCTACACTAATATACAATCAATGCAGATAACAAAATGTTGACAGTTTCACTGTTCCGTGAAAGTCAACTGTGTTATATTTTCTAGTAGACTTTGAATGAATTCACCAAGTGGTGATGGCTATTGTTGTGACAGTACATGATTGTTATCTGTTGATTTGTTTGTTTGTACTGTCACACAATGTGCGTTCACTCATAAACACTTGAAATGATTGGAAAATAAGTTGTCTTTCAATGGCTTTAACAGCCTTAGTCCTTATTATTATTGTCTGATATTTACATTTCTGTGAAAGGGGATTATCATTCTTTTCATTCTGAAATATCACTCCTGCCACCTCAACTTGCATGCATAATTGATTGAATAGTAATTTCACAGATGTGATAAGAATAGAGTTTTAAATCTTCAATTAGATCATTTTAGAACAGTCTACTACTTTTTATCATTATATAAAGGGCATTTTTATGGTTTCTAAGTTAAAACTTTTAAAGTATTTTTAAAATTTATTCACAGATTTTGTTGGTGAAACATTCTTGTAATTGTACTACATTAGTAGTTCACTGTAATAATCTTTGAAATTAAATTATTATTACTTTGGTGTCGATTACAAAAAAATACTATTTACTGCCATCTGGAATATAGCTTAGGATAATGTATTTATTTATATAATGCTATATAGCAGACAGCCTGTAAAACAGTTTTTTATCGGTGCTGTATGGTTAATTGTAATTTGTTTGTTAGTGATTTTTATGTTTATCGTAATATTTTAACTGGGACCAAATGTATTGAGAGTATTAAGGCATTGGTAATGTCAATGTATAATGGAAGAGATTCCATTGTGATTATACAAATAATATTAATTGAACTACTCAAGACTGCAGTAATAAATCTGTTGCACATATCATATTCTGCTCAGTATCAACACTTGCCTCAATTCAAGTTCATCTTTTTGAAAGAGATCTGTGCAATGTTGGACATGAGGAAGCCGTTTTTCTGGGTTTTCACTCTTCATGATGTATAAGTATTTATATTTAATACAGTGCTTCAGATATTAAAGGTGTATCATTGGAGGTCAAATCATTTGAATTGAAACTGTCATTTTATACCTATCTGTCCTGTGACATTTATGGCACAAAACATACACTTTGATGCCATTACTTTAAAAGTACTAATAAAATGTCAGTTGTTTTATTTATCATATTGGGCGTTGTAAACACTATATTTTTATACACAAAATATAACGCTGCTGATTTATTTAACCATGTTACAAATTTTATGTTATGAACAGTCACTCCATTTAAATTCACTGATGGGCCTCAATTAGTCTGTATTATTAGTTTTTTTCCTATCGTGTCTGTAGAAGCGTATTTTCAAATAACACTGCTATAAAATATCACTTATGACTAGTTTTGGCTATTATGTGACATATTTGCATAACAAAGTTAGTTTTTGCACAGATTGTTGTAGCCTAAGCTCAATCTTTCTACTCATTTGCTGATTTTGTAAAATGAAACAAGTTAAATTTGTCAATTTATATCATTCAAACATCCTTCCATATTTTAAAGTTTTATCGGCCAATACTACATTATTTTATCAATATTTAGTGAGTCATCTGAATTATTAATAGCATTATGAATGTCAAGCAACCAAAATCATACTTAGTTTGCAGGGACCCATCCCACAAACAATTTTAGATTTTCAGTCGGATAAGATCCCAAGCTTTGTATGCAGGTAATGATGAGCTACTTATGCAAGACCATGTGTACTGCTTTCGTTTTTTTTAATTATAATGGGAGGAATAATTTTTTGAAAGTGTGGGTAGGAAGCTGCTCAATTGTACTGTTATAAATGAAAAGGTGAATACCTTAAATGTTACCCGTGATAGGTTACACATTATGTTTTATGTATTTATTCATAATAATTGCAGACAACGGTTAGCTCTTCACCTATTTATAAAATACACTTGTTCTATAATATTTTATTTGGAAAAAAAAGTAATGCAATTTGTAAAAAAAAATATTAAATGTGTAGACAAGACCTTATTAGTATATTTTATCTGTAATTTATGATGTCATCTATAGCTATTTAGTTATAGGCAGCTTTCTAGAAATGTGTATAAAGCAATTGCCTTTCTTCATGGTGTAAATCATAATGGTGCGACATGGGAGAATTTCACAGTCAGGGTAGCATACTTACCATTTCCTTACTGTATTTCTTTATTTTTTGAAAATTTATGTAACCTATGTATATTGGAGTTCTCTCTATTTTCACAATTTCTGAGCATAATTGAAAATGTACTAGTGGAACTATTTTCAATGTCTGCTTTAACAAGGGCAAGGGTGATAGGGCAAGACTTTTGGATAATTTTAATACGATTATTCTATTCATTTGTTCATACCTCGTATGTATAAGAAAAATGAAATGGCTACTTAGGCAAGTGAAATTTTGAAAATGAATAAGTCCAGCCAGCCCTATGTTGTCTTGATATCAACATTAATGAAAAAAGGGAAGCAATCCTTAACATAAGCCACTATTGTAACTGTATGATTACTTCATGATCGACTAGTTGATATGTCGTTTTAAGGCTTTTGCTTGTAGAGGCTATTTATTTAATCTTTTGGAATGGCTAATAAATTCCAAAGGAAACTAGCAGACAGTATGTAGTATTTCACTCTAGGGAAAGTTAGTATACTTATTTAGGATTATTGGCAGATTTTAACTATTATTTTACAAGGCCATCAGATGTCTCTAATTGCCATAGTACTATAATATGGTCACCACAACCAAGTTGATTCATTTTTAATGTATTTTTTATGTATATTGATGTTGTGCATTTAAGAGCTATACCACTGCCATACCAGTAAGGAACATATTTTGTTCTCATTCTCATAAATAAATGAGTTGGTCCATATATATTATATACCATGTATACCGGGCAGCCACTTCATGCTACTACTGCACACACTTTTTTTAGGATAATTTTAATATCAAAAGGCATATACATGAAAGTAAATACAGTTTATTGCATTTTTTCATTGATTATCAAATTAATTATAGCAGGTCTAAGGTGTTATTTAATTACTGAGAAAAGTTTAATTTTAAGCTTTCACACTTTATGAAAATAAAATTTATATTGGGTTACAGCATTTTGCAAAGTGTTAGAAAAACAAACTTACGATAAGATAAAAATAAATTTTTTCTGGAAAATACTATTGCAACAACTGCTAAGCATTAACAATACGATGTACAAAATGCATATAATATAGCTCATCATGTTGGTCATGAATTCAACTGGCATTTCTCAAAGGGAAATAGAAATCATATACTTTTTGTCGATTCCCTTTTACATTTTATTAACTTGCTTCATTTATCTCCTTAACATTGGGCACTATTTTGAGCACTAGTAATAACGACTCTAAGCAAATAAACTTTCATGTCAACCCTTAAAGGACCTTAATATTTCTTAATGTATCTCTCGTGGATTATCTTAGTGGCCCACTTTTGCCAAGTAATTCAAATATAATGTTTTTCCTGGTGGTCTAGTAAAGAATATTTTAATAATTAGGAGCAAGACAATGAAAATAACTTGCTTCTTTTGAGCTGAATAAATATTATAAAATTTTTAAAATTTTTAAGACACATCCAGAAAGCAATATAGCCAACATAAATGTGATGCTATAATAAAATATAACCATTCCACCCATTTCTAAAACTTCAAACAAGGTGCTACATTCCATTGAAAACACCCCGAGTAGACTCCTTCCAAACATATACAAGTCTGAGAAACACTCCATAAGGATATTTAACTTTACATATCATAACCTCAAGAAATAAATCAATGTTGCTGTAAACTGTACTTGACATATTTTGCTCTTCAACTGTTATTCTGTATAACTGTAGCACATGTCACATGTACAAACTAATATGACCAATGTAAAATATTTGTAAATATATTTTTTTCTGAGTATTCATGACTTGAATTAGTTTGTGAGTTTGAACTGTAAAACAGTGAATACTAACCCTTAGACCGATAAATTGAATAATGTAAATTTCCCCCCACTTGAAGTTGTGTCTCGCTACCACGACCTACAACGTCAAGGGGTGAAAATTACTCGTATTTGTCTAATTAGAGACCAAGCAAATGCAAATCTTGATATTTAAGCATTCAATTCATTCCAAAGAACAGGTATTTGATTGACGAATGAAAACAAATTCAAAACAACTATTGTCGCCCTTAGCGGTTTAAGGGTTAGTCGCTATGTTCTCACTGCAGTTTATGAAGCTGAGTAATCATGTACGTCTTGTGGCAGGATAATCATCTCTGCTGATGTTACAATGTTATCCTTGTTAAACTGTTAAGTATATTGTCAGCAGAGTTGTGCACTAAAAATCTGTATTGTGTTGCAGACGTTTTTGTTCCTGTTCAAATTTTGTTTCTTATCCAGTTGAGAGAGGATAATTTTCATATTTTTTAAGAAATTGTCAAGCGTAGCCGTTATTTATGATGCACATGTGATTCATGCAACATGGATTATGAAGTTCGCACAATTTTTCTGTGACTAGAAATCTGTCCAAAATTCCACAAAATAAGTATACAAATAGAAAACTGATGTCTCAAGAGGCTATTGTGAACTTGTGCTCATAATATGATCTCATTTACGACATGTAGTGGTTTTAAATATAAATTGAAACATATTTTACTTGTTCAAATTTAGTGAATGCTCAACTAATGTTGTAAAAATAATTCATCAAGTACCCCTTGAATGTCTTAATTTTAATGTCTTAATTAAGTGGTGAATACTGACCACCACATTATGTCCCCTTAGATATGAAAGGGTGTATCTTCCACTACACAAATTGGCAGATACACCCTTTCATATCCAAGAGGACACATTTTGTTGAACTGTAGGTATCTTGTCAGCAGAAATTGTCATAAGATGGATCTGCCTATTTTTTTAATTTAATGTTCACTAATTAACTAATGGCAAAGTGCGCACCGTTACTTGTCATTGATTATTTAATTTAACTGACCCACCATTTCATCCGTGTACAGAGATTATTTTAAGAATCTGTATGTAGCGTATTGATGGATTGTCTGACTTGAGCAGCTGTCTACTGAACCCTCGTTATTATCAAGCGTGTTTCAGTAAATGGGAGTGTACAACAATTGTAATGTACCAAAACAAATGTAATAAGTACTCTCCGTGTTAGGATGTGTGCCGAGATGATTGTATGTAAACATAGTAAGCATTGAATGAAAGCAGGGCTAGTTCATCTTGATGTTTCAAGTTGCCAACTATCCTCTTTTGTATGGTATGAGTAAATAATAAAAAAAACTACATAAACGTGTTTTTATCGTATTTTGTCATGTGCTAGATTCTTCTCTAGTTTCACTCTTTCCATCCAAGGGCAGCTGCAACCTCCTCGTATCTGGCTATAATCTTCGGGCGGATTGTCAGTGGCATACCCTGGTTCCTCCGCTCAGCAGTGGAGCCAATGCAGCACCCGCATCAGTGCTGGCGCTGATGTAGGCTGTGGTAGCCTTAAGTAACAGGCAATAGCGTGTTTGACATTAGGTCACTCACGTGGGATGAATGGAGTTACCCAGAGGGAGTTATCCTTCCTATTGTTACTCTGGGTTACTATCCGACCCGAGGATAGCGGAGCTGCGCAAAATGCCATAGTTTCAGCATTAAATTGCACTCCGGCCGTCTGGGGGTATATCCCCTAGACATGTCCAGAACCCCTTATCGGGCGAGCGAAGGAAAACGCTCCTCAATAACCCACCATGCCCTATCACCCTCACAGCATCATCTGTACATCATTCATCTCATCAATTGACTACAGCGTTTTTATCGTATTACAATGTCATTGTGCCGAAAAGTGACATAAAGCAAAGATTTACTACTACTACTTGTTTAACTCTTTCAGCGCGAATTCTGACGTCTAAAGACGTTCTCCGTGCTGAAAGAATTAATTAAATTGAATAACTCGGCAGGACAAGGGTTAAGACCATGTTTGCTGGATGATTACAGGCTTAACATTTGAATAGACTGCTGCATACCTTCTATGTTATTATTTGGAAATCTCATGTGCCAGGTTTACTGTGTGCCTGTTTATTTAGAAAGATGGAAATCCGTTGCCATCAGCCACAAGGGTTTTTTTACAAGTCAAGATAATATTTTTTAGAATACTACCCCCCCCCCCCTTTGTAATTGAATAGTGGCCCGTTACGATCACAAGGTAAAAAAATATGCAAACTTTGATTTTATAAAACAAAGTAATAATACCAAGACTATCCGTAATGATGGAGGACAAATATGTGGATGACAAGTCGCCTAATGCCTAATGAAGTAGAACATATTTTTCAACACTTTTAATATCCTGCTCAACAATGTTGGAGGCGGGGTTTATGGCATTGCCTCGGATCTCCGTCCGCTTTTTAGTTACTGAGCATATCTCAGAAACCCATGGGGCGATTTCTTTCATTCCACACATATATCTCTCACGGGGTGTAGATATATGTCTTTTAGGGGTTATGACCTCTCGGCCAAAATATCTTTATTTGTTTTAATATTGTTTATATTTGCAAACCGTGCCAGCTAACTAGACGTGCGGTTTCAGGGAGGGATATGCTCTGCAAAATTTCAACTTGATCGAATTTAAAATAGCCGACTTTCGCCAATCTTGTACTTTAATATCTGTAATGTAGATGACAGACTGTTGTGGATAGCTAGATCATTACTCTGAAACAAAATGTGAGAGTTTAGGTAAGGATGCATCCCGACATATTTCCACCATACGTGAAATTGAAGAAAATACACTTTTTGGGTCATGGGCCAGCTGACCATGCCCGCATTATGCGGGACATCTGAAAATGATACGGGCTGGGGTGGGGGAATAATAAGTCCGTTTTCAGATTAAGTTTAAGTTAATTTGTTCAAAAATGATGGGTTGATGAAAATGTCTCGTTTCACACAATAATTATTGTGCAACCTGAGCCTGTTTCTCCATGTATTGCTATGGCGGAAGGTGGTCTGGCTACGGCTCAAAGTGCCAGAAAACAGGTTAGTAGTTGGGCCTACTGAGATTAACACCAGATTTCAAGCCACCGAATATCCTATCCCTATGCGTGTGTTTCTACACAGACACTAACGTTACGCATCGAAGCCAAGCGGGCGCAAGTGAGTGGCATCAGTCAATTGATGAATGGGTGGGTCAAATCTTTTTGGCAGTAGTCCAGTCCTTAAAGATCTCGGCTTCAGCAAAATTACTTTAAAAGGTTCTTTGGCAAATTTTAAATCACTAGGACATGTATTTTACAGGAAAAAAAGTTTACAAAAAAAATCCTTGAGGACATTTGACATAAAATATGCACATAAACCTGTGGTGCAGTCAACCTGCCCAAGATAGTTGCTCCCACCAGTACAAATATGGCTCAGTGTGACATTAGAACATAATGATGGCATCGTGACTTAGTAAATGCTAGATAACCTGTCGCACAACATATGTTCGGTCTAAAGCCCTTTTGGCTTGTTGCCTTCGTGTTACTTATCACGTAGGCACGTATGGTGTTTTTACAATGGAGAAGATTTACTGGCCCTAATTGGGGGGGGGGGGGTCAATAAGGCTAATTAGGGCAAATAAATTGGGGTAATTAAAATTTTAATGCCCATTGAAAATCCTCTTGGTCAAGGCCTATATGCTTTGCAGAATTTGACGTTGACCCATTCTTAATAGGGTGTTCTGCATAACATAATATTTATACTTGTTATTGCAGTATAATGGATGATTACCACATTTGGTTTGCTGCTAATCTTGCACAGAATCACATGGGGACAAATGCAGCCACTTTTTGTTTTAGGTGTTGATGAGGTTGGTGATATTGGTTATACATTTGCCCGGGTGTATTTGTTATGTGACAAGCAGACAATACTGGCCATGGAAATAAAGCACTTGATAGCTATGGAACAGTACATGATATTATGAAAAAATGTCCAGTTCCTAAAATCAAGGATATATATTTACACCAGATAGATCCATTCAGTCGCTACATCCAGAAAGGAAAACTTGATATTATGCGGAATGTTACATCTTTTGGTCTACTGCATTTTCAACTCCCTTCTCTAGGTAAAATCTCATTTTCCTATACCTATCATTCTAGCGTATAACTCTATCTGGCCCGACATGTACGTGTTCGTAGGACACTGGAGTACGTAGAGTATGTAGACCTCACTAGATGATAGAATATCAAACCAATTCTAACCTCCAATTAACAATAATATGCTAGATATCGTGGCCACAGCCACACGAGAGTGTGGTGTCTAAAATAGAATTTGTGCTTAGTGCTTACCGTTTTCATACTGATACAAGAATTCGTTTTTTTGGGGGTGAAATAGGTAGTTCTGTTTTGCACAAAGTTTGTCCCTCGCACACTAAGCTCACATCTACCAGTTGATTTCACTGATTCATCGGTGGAAATTGACCAGCCACAACCAAGGAGATGGCTAAAACTTTCAGATGCTGTACTTGACGTGTCAAACCGCAATCAGTGGCGGTTTTCGGCAGAAAGCTAACAATCTGAGCAGTGTCTGTGAATGAGCAAGCGGCACTATGCTAGGAGTGAACTAGTTGACGGGACTACGATCATAATTGTGACTTTGCAAATGTACAACGTTTCCATCCGTGGTGTAGCAGATCATCACCATTAGGTGAGATTCAGTAGATCACCTTCCAATAATAACATATGCAGAATGATAATAATAATATTGTTATTGAAAATGTACCTGATGTTCTAATATTGCAGTCAAAAGTGTCTGAGATGACCTTTATCATTGATGATGCTCTAGAATTATGATTTTATTTGTCACAGTTACAGTCTAAATTATGTGTGCATGCATCACGTCTTCGGGTTCTGACAAATTGAAAAGCATATATATATCAAAGCACTCCTCAAAATACCATATTTTCTTACATTATCTGGACACAGTAATTATTTGAAGTCTCTGGTACTTTATAGAACTCTTGGTGTCGACTCATTCTGCTGTGCATGATAGTTTAATGCAGGGTCTCATTGTTTTACGCCGTTCTGACAGCTACTGGAGTGGTTTTTTTTTTTATTTTTACATCAAACAAGTATGCATGTGGAGTATAAAATTAGGTGTCGGTATCGCTAGAGGGAGTAGCTTTGATATTTTAAACAGCACCAATAATGGGAGAGGTACATTAAGCCATGCATGCAATATCTCACACAATTGAAATCAAGAAAAATGGATTGTGTTTAAAATATATAAGAGGTGTTACTCCTGGATTGTTGTATTTAGAAAATACTGTATACAGAGTCTACATCGGACATGTATCGATGTTCGGTAGTTTTCTAACATTATCCTTTTCAATGTATGCGCTAGTCTTGATAAAGAACAAAATTGCAATGTAAGCCCAGCAACGCTACCCTACATTATTATTTGACAACTAACCTTTGATGTGAAAAATAGATCAGTGATAATTTCAACAATTTTCTGATATTGTTTGATATGTAATCGGTCCATCAACTATATTGACACATCGCAGGAGAGTAGGTAAATAATGTATATGTGGAATTTGAGAAAGCAAAGATAGACAAAAACATTCTTAGTTACCCATGTTAACAGAAATTCATCAGTTTTACGAAAAGCACAGCTGAGAAAAGTGTCTGGCATAGACGTGATGCCGTTGTGAACATTGTTACATGCTTGCAACATCATCATCGAGACCGCGGTTATTGTCATTGTGGTGAATACAGATCTACTTGTGTTTTTGCTCCATCATTAATCACAGAGCGACGAGCATACACATGTATGAAAAAGTTGATCGAACGGGCTAGTATAACCATGGCATTCTTAGAGAAGTAATTTGACTTCGCATTGCCCATTCGCTACTAATTATGTTTGGGCTTAGCCCAATTATATTGAGTTCTCTTTGGTTTTTTGATCATATTATTCAATGCAGGTTTTTTAAAACGCTATTTCTCCATGAGTTTTTATCTAATCAACATGAAATTTGGACACCATATTCCCAGAGTAGTCAGGTACTCTGCTATGACTTTTTGTAAGTCATCCGTCATGTTCTTTCGGATTTATACAGGATTTTCTGGATCACTATACTGCTCTGCAAAGGCAAAAGGCAGTATCTGCTTACTTGTAAAGTGAGAAAATACTGTATTTGGCTTTGCACGGCAGTAGGCCTATAAAAGGGACCAATGCTGGTTTAATGATGTAAATGTTGGGTGATTCTCCATTCATTGCTTGAATGAAAACAGGAGGGTGAACAGGGTTCACCTATGTGAAGACCGACTCCACTCTTTATTCTCTACATTTCATAATAAAAATATATTTATCCAATGATGTTTCAATTCTGGCCAGCGTCGCAGATAGTGACCCAGTATTGAGCCAATATTGTGTCTCTGGTATCGACAGTATAAATCTTTTAAACTCTACATCTGACAATTAAAATAACAGTTGCAACTCCATTGACAAACAAATTTTTATCTATTTAAATGTGCAAAAGCTCAGTGGGGACTACTGCATGAGATTTGAAGTCTGAAATCTAAAATTCCAGTTCAAAATGGCTGCCAAAAAACCCATACGCGAGATTCCAATCAATCTGTCATAATAAAAAAGAGCCAACAAAATTTAAAATGGCTACCAAAAAACTCATAAAACCAAGTTCAAAAATTATTGTTACTTGAAAAGTCACCATTCCCCTCTAGTTATATTTGGGCTATGCCCAAATATACTGAGTTTTGTCCGGTTCTTTAAACTTATTATTCTGTGCAGGTTTTGTCAGACGCTATTTCTCCCTGAATATTTATCAATTCAGCTTGAAATTTTGACACATTATTTTCAGAGTAGTCAGAAGGGGTGCTATAACTTTTCTAAGTCATCCAGTATGTTCTTCCGGATTTTCTGGATCACTATACTACTCTTCAAAGGCAAATGGCAGTATCTGCTTACTTGTAACGTGATCAGATACTGCCTTTTGGATTGCACGGCAGTAAGCCTATGATAGGATCCAATATTTGTTCAATGATGTACATGTCGGGTGATTCTCCATTCATTGCTTGAATGAAAACAGGAGGGTGAACAGGGTTCCCGTCTGTGGAGACCGACTCCACGTCAACTCAATGTTGTTTTAATGTTGGGTTAGCGTCGCAGACAGTGATACAACATTCAGTCAACTGAGACAGGTAAATGTGTGAACTGGGCACTCTGAATACAATTCCATTTGACAAACAAAATATATTTATTTTAAAGTACAAAAGCTCAGTGGTGACTTCTGGTCTCTGAAATTTGAAGTCTGAAGCGTGAAGTCTGAAGTCAAAAATTCCAGTTCAAAATGGCTGCCAAAAAATCACAAATATTATTGTTACTTCAAAATTGAAAATTTCCCTCTAGTTATGTTTGGACCTTGTGGTCCAAACATTGAGTTTTCTTTGGATCTCAATGTTTTTATGTCCGTGTGCTATTCAATCGATTTAAAACCTTGCCACAATGATCCTCAGGATTATTGCTATGACTTTTCTAATTATTCTTCCGAATCTATTCAGGATTTTCTAGATCACTTATTCCTAATCAATGTTTGGCCAATGATGTACAGTCGGGTGCTTATAATGTGCTATTTCTCCCTGAGTTTTTATCCAATCGAAACCTTGGCACTATGATCCTTTGGTATTGAGGTTTATTGGTATGACTTTTTAAAAGAATTCCCAGTTGTTCTTCCGGATTTATTCGGGATTTTCTGGATCACTATGTGTGGATTGATGTCGGCTCGATTATGTACATGTCGGGTGATTCTCCATTCATTGCTTGAATGAAAACGGGAGGGTGAACAGGGTTTCCCTATGTGAAGACCAAGTCCACCCTTTAGTCTCTACATTTTATAATGAAATACATTTATCCAATGCCAGTGTAGAAGACGATGGCACAACATGGAACCAATGTTGGGTGGTTGATAGGGACATCAGTGGCCTTTTAAATTCTACATTTGACGATTAAAATAACAGTTGTAATTCCAGCAAACGCGAAACGTCGATCCAATGTTGTTTTGATGTTGGGCCAGTGTCGCATACAGTGATACAACATTCAGCCAAAAGAGACAAGTCATTGTGTTGACTGGGGACCCTCTGAATTTGTTTCCATTTGACAAACAAATATAAGTGTATTTAATAGTACAAAACTCAGTGGGAACTTCTTATCTGTAAAATTTTAATTCTGAAGTCTAAAATTCCAATTCAAAATGGCTGCCAAAAAACATTATCAAAATTCCAATCAATCTGTCATAGTAAAATAACCCAACAAAATTCAAAAAACCCAGTCCAAACATTATTGTTACTTGAAAAGTCACAATTCCCCTCTAGTTATTATAAAACGCTATTCGATACCACGTGTATGCCTAAACCATAAGGAATTGGAAAAGTAACAGCCTTAGAAGATATAAAATTATTGACAACATAACATTCCTGGGGAGGCAATAACAATAGACATTACTAAGCCAATAAGTCTTCTCAATATAATGGCTTGAGACTTAATAACAGAATACAATAGCTCACAATTGAATTGTACTTTTGTATGGACAACACCAAAAGGGACGAATTTGCACATTTGGTGACCATTTTGAATTTTTACATGATAATACATTGATAAATACATTTTGTGTATGTCAAATTGTGCTCTTTTATACAAAATACTGAGATGTGGATACAAATAGGCCTAGCTTGATTATGGCATGCTGGAAAGAAAGTATGTACTCAGACTGAATATGAGATTTCACATTCGGTCATGGCGGCTTTTTTGTAAATTCGCTTTTTCGATCTTTTCCCCAGCGAAATTTTTGGTAAACTTTTTTTGAAAGGCAAATACACATAATAAAGAATCCAAAAAGGCTGCAAAACCTTTTGAAGTAATTTTGTTGACCCACTGCGGCTGAC
This sequence comes from Flabesymbios commensalis, assembly GCA_964017125.1. NCBI lineage: Eukaryota > Metazoa > Annelida > Polychaeta > Terebellida > Flabelligeridae > Flabesymbios > Flabesymbios commensalis. The sequence goes on along the minus strand of OZ024909.1, from coordinate 52,318,927 downwards.
CCACGTCAAAAGAATCTGCTGATAGGGCATAGGCCTACTCTTCTTCAATAGTCACTTAATGATTAGTGGTTTTCTGTTTCTTGAAACATATGAAATATTTTGAACAATATATCCATAAAGCGGTGTTGTGTTTCTTTAAGTACCGGGTATATATGTGTTTAGGTAGGCCTACTATATTTGTGTGTTCAACGTATGGATAGGCCTATTGCATATATAGGTCTATCCATACAGTCACGGGATTATTGTAATGTCCTCAATATATTCAATATATACCTACCGCCCTATATAGACCTATATAGATCCATGCTATCGATCTTTGACAATGTTGACTCTCGCTTGGCGTAAGTGCTTCTCGGTCATGCAGAACGCCAAATCTGGACACGTGATAGCAATACAGATATCATTGATATCATCACTGAACTGTACATATCGACAGATTATATTCCGTCCAATCAGATCATGAAAGGGACTTAAAATATTTCAACCACCCTTATTGGTAGACTGATCATAATTTAAGTATCTATAGGCATGTGTATATAAAATGTATAGGCATCTGTATATAAAATGATCACTGAATTTTATTAGATTTACATTAAGCAGAAACATGATGGACAAAACATTTAACCATAATGATCTATGTAAATGTGTCTCCTCGTGCGGGTATACGAAGCAGGATAGAGATGATTGATGTCAATTAACCCGTATAGAGCTAAGTTATATAATTTATATTTTCATGCACTTGAAGTTGTGGCTCGCTACCGCGACCCACAACTTCAAGTGCGTGAAAATTACTTATGTTTGTATAATTTGAATCAAAACATGTCCAGTTAAGTGATTATTTTTCTTTAAAATTATCATGTTTGAATGTTAAACAAAAGGCTAAAAACGGCGATAGATGCGGTAACAGAATGTCCGCATTACCATCATTATTGTGGCGTGTACATAGAATAATGCCGCGTGGAGTGGATCAATCATGAACATACTATACACCATGACTAAACAAACCGCATGTACAGGACGGTGATGGCAGAGTTGCGTTGACGATGTAATAACAGGATCAGTGTATACTGCGGTCAAACAGGATGACAGGGTATTACTGAACCACATGGTGAGATATAGTCAGTGATATTGTTCTTCTCGCCGGTGGAGCCACCTCAACAAAATGTCTCTGGGCGATCTGGTGACAGCCTTAGAGGAATTACCCCGGGACGACAGGGGCGCTACAAGACAGTTTCAAACAGATTTCGACAAGAAAAAAGTTAAAGAAATTATTTCTACTGTCAAGTAAGTTTTGTATGCCTATATATATTTTTAATTTGTTGGACCGTAATTATTGCGAGGCAAACAAATAAATCATTGACGATAAAACGTTGACAATAAATTTTAAACAATTCTATGTCATCTAGAATGATAAGCCCATTGTCTAATTTAACTCTAGGCCTATTGCTAACTTCTGAGTTATATTTTTAATGAGTTTATATAAACTGATAAACGTCGTGTTAATTATCAATGCCCACCGTCTCTGACCCAATGATGGGTTAAGGCTGGGCCGATATCGTAGACGGTGGCCCAACAATAACCCATCATTGGGTCAACGTCTCGTGTTTGCTGGGATGTGTGGAGCCGGATGCTCAGAGTAGCGGACGTTTTTAATTAAAGTAGGCCTACTGACCAAAATATCGTGTCTGTTGGTAAAGTTTTGTATGCCTATATATATTTTTAATTTGTTGGACCGTAATTATTGCGAGGCAAACAAATAAATCATTGACGATAAAACGTTGACAATAAATTTTAAACAATTCTATGTCATCTAGAATGATAAGCCCATTGTCTAATTTAACTCTAGGCCTATTGCTAACTTCTGAGTTATATTTTTAATGAGTTTATATAAACTGATAAACGTCGTGTTAATTATCAATGCCCACCGTCTCTGACCCAATGATGGGTTTAATGCTGGGCCGATATCGTAGACGGTGGCCCAACAATAACCCATCATTGGGTCAACGTCTCGTGTTTGCTGGGATGTGTGGAGCCGGATGCTCAGAGTAGCGGACGTTTTTAATTAAAGTAGGCCTACTGACCAAAATATCGTGTCTGTTGGTAAAAGCAAGGAATCTCAACACTCGCGATCAATGTGATTGTATTGCACTGATCTTGACTATCCACGCTCCTCTCTGCATAAGCCACCCAGCAAACACAAAACATGATAAAATGTTATACAAAACTCCACGCCACCCCCCTCCCTCAATGGATATTGAGTGTTGGACCACTAAACATTATGAGTTTGTGATACTGGCCCATCCAACTAACACCAGGCGGTGTAATTATACGTATATGAACAAATAGCCTACGTGTAATTTTCACTCACTTGAAGTTTTGGGTCGTGGTTGCGAGACACAACTTCCTGAAAATGGTTGAACATTTAAATTCTATAACCAGGTTGGCCCATTTTTGGTACAATATCTGAATCGTTGGCACACCAATGCATCAGAAATTGGGACACATCCTCACTTGTGGAATGTTGCTTACATCAATGTGTGAAGATAAGTATAGCTTGGACTAAAAATTATTAAGTGTGGCCCAGGTTTCAAATCCTACAAACACAACAGAAAAGAACCTCCAGTTATTTGTTTGACACCTTCTAATGGTGAACACTGTCCAGTTAAATCTCTGAAAAAATACATTAAAAAACGAGGTAATAAAATGGGTCCTTTGTTTATTAAATCTAACAAAAAGCCACTCACACGTACTGAATTCAGCTGCACACTCAATGATTGCTTGAAGATTGAAGGAATTCCAAGTGATCGTATAACAAGCAGTCATTCAGAATAGGCCGCGCAACACAATTAGCCAAAGACAATGGAACAGAAGCTACTATTAAATCAACTGGAAGCTGGAGGAGTGCTGCTTATAATAAATATATAAGACCAAATCATTTTGCTCTCTCACAATGGGCCTTTGTTATCCACATTTTTTCTACAATGCAAGTTATATTCATGGCAACTACTTGTGGTAAGCCTACTGCTGGTCTGTATGTGCCTTCACTGACTTACTACATTCTGTATAGTCACCCTGATATACTAGACATCTTCACTACATTCGCTTAATTTCAAATATTTGTGATACTGGCTTAGCTCATGCTGGTCGGTTTTGTACTGCGTTCTGCCTAGTCACCCGGTTGCAAACATCATTGATACATCATTTCGACTTGGAGTATTTGTGATACTGGCTCAGCTCATGCTGGTCGGTATAGTGTTGCATTCTACCTAGTCACCTGATCAAATATGTGATACTGGCTCAGCTCATGCTGGTCGGTATAGTGTTGTATTCTACCTAGTCACCTGAGCAAATATGTGATACTGGATCAGCTCATGCTGGTCAGTATATTGTTTTATTTGCCTAGTCACCTGATCATATATCTGTGATACTGGCTCAGCTCATGCTGGTTGGTATACGTAACCTGCCTGGTCATGGACATATTGCTACATACTCTGGATTTCAAATATTTGTGATACTGGCTCAGCTCATGCTGGTCGGTTTCATAGATTTTTGTGATATACTGGATTATTCGAGTCACCAGATTGCATCTCATAAACATTAGATTTTACAAGTTCCAAGAACTTCCAACATGTTCAAGGACTACACATGTTGACTGCCAAAAGTTTGTTTTTACAGGACTCGCTGCTGATCAGTGAACAGTGCTCATAACGTTACTTTCTTTTGTGGGCTGCCGGTCATGATCTTGAGAACATGACATATGGCGCTCTCAAGGAGGCAGCCTCACTTTTAAGATCATTTTACTGTTTATGAACATGTGTAATTATCAACATGGTTGTTATTAGTTGGATTTGTTTTATATCTTCATATTATTTTAGTCAGATTTGATTTCATATATTTGCCTAAACAATGACTTTAAGTAAAGTTCAAGTAGAGGAATTTTTCCCTGCTTTTTATATTATAGATTATAACAGTATATTTTACATTTACATTTATTGTTAAGTAAAATTGTATTGAATTGATTTATCATATAATATCAAATCATTTACACATTGACCATTATAACTAATAAAAATGTGTCATATCTTAAATTTGATTAGAACCGTCAATTCTTGGTTGGTTGGTTGGTTGTTTCTACGATAATCAGATCATAACAGACAGTCTCTAGTTTTTACATGTTGTGAAATTTCCTTCCTAATTATAATTCAAACGTAGCAGACCCGATTTTGGTTTAATGATGGCCCACCATCGGTGGCCCAACATTAAACCAACTTTGGGTCAAATCTCGTATTTTCTGGGATGGGAGACACATATGTATGTTTAATTGCAGAGACGATGACTGGGAGTCAATACAGCGCCTCTTGGTGGCCTGCCTTCGTTATGGGGATCGCCCACCTATGGACTGCGCGTGTGCAGTGCTTGACAAGAGGAATATATTGGACTGGAAGGTAATGTGAATTAAGTAGGTTGTATTCCCCTTGCAGAGACAAATATATAATGTCCAAATACAAAATTGCTGGTCCTCATTGTGCTTATTGAGATATTTCGGAAGGTTTTAAAAATCATATAGGCCTATCATGAATTTGAAATACAGGTTTAATTAAAATTTATTTTTTTGCTTTGCTATTTTTTTTTAAATTGCATAGCACTCAGGCCTCTCTAGCTACATCAGGTTATTTTTTCTCGATAGCCATCATTGAGAAATATCCATTTTTCTGCTTGTAATTCACATAATGCATTTGATGTGTAGTCCTCACTATACCCAAAGTCACAATAAAAGTGATCAACCAGGATCGCATGTTTTTCGAGGATTTCTTGGTCAATTGTCTACCGATTTTCATGAAATTTTGTAACAATCACATTTCAACAGAATCTTAATTTCGTAAAATTATATATTGTATTTCAAAAGTTAGACCATTTGACATGTAATAAATTGAAATTACGACGTCCATCTATAAACCCATTAAACTAATTATAGAATTTTATTACATGTCAAATGGTCTAACTTTTGAAATATTAAATATAATTTTGCGAAATTTTTACAGCTGTTAGGATTTGAATAGGAAATGGTCTTTGCAATATTTCAAGAAAATCGGTCCAGAATTGACGGAGAAATCGGTGAAAAGCATGCGATCCTGGTTTAATGTGACGGCAAGTATATGTACATTTTATGTTTGTAAACACAGTTACACATTTTGTCATTTCGCATATACATAGGCTTTACAGTGTAATGAATTTACTCCTACAGAAACAGTCTTCAATACGAACAGAAATATTTAATGTGCTGCTGACGGAAGTGGTGGATTCAGATAGGCGCGACGGCGATTACCACGATTTCATTGAAAAGTTTGTCAAAATACTCAAGTGAGTAAATTATAGTTATGTTTGTTTTTGTTTTGTTAACTATTAATAGGCATAATCGACATAGCTTAAAATAATGTTCATATTATAAAATATATATATTTTTTATTATTGTAGCACATTCATCTGTTTAATTTAGTGTAGAAAACTGATAATTAAATCTTTCATGCTTGAATATTTACCATTGTCATCTTCATCCACTACAAGTCGAGAATTTGTAGTGGGTGAGGATGAATTGAAGTGGTTGGGAAATGAAAAAAAATCTGCTGTTTTTATTAAAACAGTTCCATAAAAAAAATGTTCTAAAACCCCAAGATGTAGGAAATCAAGTAATTCTTCAGAGATGCAAAATGATACTTTGATGCATTGTGAGTGTTCAACCCTTACAGTGCGGGGACCGACTTTAGTCGTCAGAATCTGACGTCTATAGACGTCAAATTCTGACGACTAAAGTCGATCCCCGCACTGTAAGAGTAAAAATATTTCCAATGAACGTAACCCCATAACATAGGTAGGCCCTATACAAATGAATCAGAAAGAGCTGACTAATACGTCATTTATAATGATTTCGAATTGATTAAAACGCTTTAGTTTCCATGATTTTTACAAAATTATTTTAGCGTTGTAAGGTTTAAAGGGTCAATAGAGAAAACTCG